>JAQPPZ010001766.1:600000-1026984 GCA_028583015.1 Wollemia nobilis | reverse complement strand
TGAGGGAGTTACAATTGCTCATGGAGCTAGACCTATCTCTCATATTCAATTTTTTGATGACTCTACTCTTTTAGGTAAAGCTACAGTTAAGGAAGCTTCTAATATTAAGCAAATTATTAGTTGTTTTTCTAAGGCTGCCGAGCAATTGATCAATGAAGATAAATCTAAAGTTATTTTCTTTCATTGCTCTGCTAGACAGGAATCCATGGTCTTGGATAAATTAGGATATAAGAAGACCTCTCATTTGATCACTTATTTAGGTATTCCCATCAATTTTCAAAGACAAAAAAAAATTGGGATTGGCTGGACAAAGTCAAGAAGAAAATTGGAGAGTGGACCAAATGTGGTTTTCTTTTTTCTTTTTTGTTATTTTTTTTAGGTGTGTGTTTTTTCGTTTTGTTTTGTTTTTGTGTTTTTTGTTGTTCTTGTGTTTTTCTTGTTTTGTGCTTTTTTGTATTTTTTGTTATTGTTCTTGTGTTTTTGTTGTTCTTGTTCTTGTGTTTCTGTATGTTTGTGTTAATTTGTGTTTTTATGTGTGTGAGTGTTTTCTATGTTTTTTGTTTTTGTTTATTGTCTGTTGTTGGTTGTTTTTTTATTTTTATTTTTTAATTTTTTAGGTTTTGTTTGTTTCTATTTTTTATGTTTTTATTGGTTGTCTTTGTGGTGTTATGTTGTTTTTGTCATGTTTGTGTTTTGTTATGTTGTTCTTGTATTTTTTATATGTGATTCGTGTTGTATTTTTTTTTATCTTTGTGTGTGTGTTTGGTTGTGCTTTATCTTTTTGACACACTCAAGGAGCATGTTTTTTTATTTTATTTTATATTTTTATTTATTCATTTATTTTAATCTTATTGTGTGTTTATTTTCTCCTTGACTATGTCAAATGTGGTAGGCCAGGTGCAAGCCCTGGGTGATTTTGGTGGAATAGATACCCCTGCCTCCTTGGGTCTTACTCGAAAGTGGCATCCCTTTTGGGATGTTTAAATGTTTTCCACAAAAAAATAAAATCATTACTAAGATCATGGCAGAAAGGTTGAAGCTACTTTTGCATAAGATTATTTTCCTTGAACAAGGGGTTTATGTGGAAGGGCATCAAATAGTGGATGAGATAGTTATTACTCAGGATGCCATCCATTCCATGGATATGCAAAAATATCCTTCCATGTTAATTCGGTTAGACTTATCCAAAGCTTATGATAGAGTGGATTGGCACTTCCTTATCAAATTTTTGAGGCAATTTGGTTTCTCTCAAGATTGGATGGATTGGATTATGGGATGTATCTCTTTAGTTTCGTACTTAGTTCTTATCAATGGTAATACTTCTTAGTTTTTTCATACTTCTAGAGGTATTGGGCAATGTGACCCCCTTTCCCCTTATTTATTCATCATTCTTGCTGAATGCTTGGGTAGGACTATAACCAAAAAGAGAGAAAAAAAATCCTTGAGGGAGTTACAATAGCTCATGGAGCTAGACCTATCTCTCATATTCAATTTTTTGATGACTCTACTCTTTTAGGTAAAGCTACAATTAAGGAAGCTTCTAATATTAAGCAAATTATTAGTTGTTTTTCTAAGGCTACAGAGCAATTGATCAATGAAGATAAATCTAAAGTTATTTTCTTTCACTGCTCTGCTAGACAGGAATCCATGGTCTTGGATAAATTAAGATATAAGAAGACCTCCCATTTGATCACTTATTTAGGTATTCTCATCAATATTCAAATACAAAAAAAAATATTGGGATTGGTTGGACAAAGTCAAGAAGAAAATTGGAAAGTGGACCAATATGTGGTTTTCTTCTAGGGGTAGAATCACCTTGGTAAAATTATTCCTTCAAGTTATTCCTATTCGTGTTTCTACCGTGTTGAATATCCCAAAGGTTGTTCTTCTAGAACTGGATCAAATTAGTCATTGGTTCCTCTAGAGTGGTACTAAGGAGAAAAGGAAATGGACCTTGGTGAAATGGGACACTTTATGTCTTCCTGAGAATGAAGGGGGGTTAGGATTCCATTCTGCTATTAATAAATACAAAGTTTTAGTTGCTAAATTATATTAGAGGATTTTGTATAACCCCAATGGTCTTTGGGCCAATAATATTTGTGCTAAATATGTTGAGAACAAAAGTCCTAAAGACCTTATTTGCTATCAATTGCCTACCAAAGGTTCTCCCATTTTAGCAGTTCTTAAGACTGGTGAGGACTTGATAAAGAAGAAATTATTTTGGATCATTCATAATGGTCAACACACAAACTTTTGGATAGATTCTTGGGATAGTCACAAGCCTTTGATGACCTAGTTTTTCGATTGGAGACATTGGATGGAGGAGCTTCACCGAGCTAATTGAATAAAGGTGGCTAATTACTTTTGGTACCATAATGGTAAGTCAAAGGTTTGTAGATATTGGATCCCTATTGAGGACTGGCCTATTCAAATCCTAGAAAGGTAAAGACAAGATATCCAATGCATCCTCCATATGAGATCTCTCTCTTGGTCCCATGAAAAATATTGTTTTGGATGGAACAACACTACTAAGGGTGAGTATTCAGTTGCTCAAGGTTATTTGGCCTTATGCCATAATAATCCCAACCAATCATATGACATATTTTCTCAGTTGTGGGCTCAAAAGCTTTGGCCTAAGGTGAGGTTATTTACTTGGCTTTTATTACATCGCAGGGTGCTTACTGGTGAGCAACTTATGAAGCATGGTTTTCATGGCCCTTTTAGATGTGAAATGTGTGAAGAGAATGTGGAAACTCTCAGCCATATTTTTATTGAGTGTACTTTAGCCTTCAAGCTATGGAGGAGAATGACCACTTTACTTGGCTTACAGTGGTCCATTTTTTTTTACTTTTGAAAAACTTTGGAGGGATTGGCCTAAACAAGAGGGTGTTGATCATTTTATTAGGCAGTTAGTTTTGATGGGTTCTACCATTCTTATTTGGAATATTTGGAATGAAAGGAACAACCAAATTTTTAATCAAGATAGAAAGGATATTCACTATATCTAGAAAAAGGCCATTGCCAACTTAGTTGAATCAGTCCACCAACTCCTTAATCACCCCAAAACTCCCATCAATTATGGGATCAAGTGATGCAAAGATTGAAGATTAACTCTTTTAAGGGAAACTAGCTTAAAGAGAATTTGAGTAATTGCAAGATGGATAGAACAAGGAATTGGCAACCTCCTCCTAAGGATTTTGGAAAAGTCAATACTGATGGAGCCTCTAGAGGGAACCTTGGAAAAGCTAATGCGGAAGGAATTGGTAGACTTTTAGATGGCTCCCTGGTTTTTACTTTTGCTAAGAATTTGGGTATTCTATCCACTAACCTTGTTGAGGGGTATGGTATCCTTAGAGGCCTTCAAGAGGCTACTAAGGTTAGATGGGAAAAGTTGTTAATTGAGTTTGACTCTCAACTCATGATTAATATTTTGAAGACTCCTAAGAATCATAAGGTTGATTGGAGAATAAAAATAATTATTGAGATGATTCATTTAATCCAGATGAAATTTTTGAAAGTTGATTACAATCATGTGGTTAGAGATCAGAACAAGAGTGTTGATGCTTTAGCTAATTAGGCTTTGGACAAAGGTGATCTTACTTGCTACAACCACCCTCCTAGATGGTGGGCTTAGCAAATAAGGGAAGGTCTTATTTCTATCATTTCTTTGGATGGCTCCAGTTCTGGAGGTACCTAGTTTATTCTTGCTTTATTTTTGCTTCTCTTTGGTTCAATCAGGGTATTTTAGTTCCCTAGGTCAAACTAATCTTTCTTTTGTTTCCTCTGTTGATTCTTGCCTTAGAAGTCTTTTGGTCTAGAAAGGTCATTATTGTGTTCATTTTTTTCCTTTTTTCTTTTTTTGTTTAGTTTTTTGAGGTGTGTGTGTGTGTTTTTTGTTTTGTTTTATTTTTGCGTTTTTTGTTGTTCTTGTGTTTTTGTTGTTTTCTATTTTTTTTATTGTTCTTATGTTTTTGTTGTTATTGCTCTTGTGTTTTTGTATGTTTGTGTTAATTATTGTTTTGTATTTTTTTTTGTGAGTGTTTTCTATGTTTTTGTTTTTGTTTGTTGTCTGTTGTTGGTTGTCTTTTTGTTTTATTTTTATTTTTTTGTTTTTGGTTGTTCTTTTTTTTCATGTTTTTGTTGGTTGTGTCTTTGTAGCGTTCTGTTGTTTTTGTCATGTTTGTGTTTTGTTATGTTGTTATTGTATTTTTCTATGTGGTTCGTGTTGTGTTTTTTTTATCTTATTGTGTGTGTGTGTTTGGTTATGCTTTATATTTTTGACACACTAAAGGAGCATGTTTTTTTAATCTTATTATGTGTTTGTGTTTGTGTGTTCTTGTTTTTTGTTGTTTCAGGTTTTCTCCTTGAGTATATCAAATGTGGTAGGCCAGGTGCGATCCTTGGATGATTTTTGTAGAAGAGATACCCCTGCCTCCTTGGGTCTTACCTGAAAGTGGCATCCCTTCTGGGATATTTTCCACAAAAAAAAAGTGATTTTTGATGAAATCAAGTGGATTAATAATGGATATAGTATAGTCAAAATTAATGTTAATGAAATTGAATGAGGATAATCAAGTCAAATTAGAATGGAAGGAATTTGTAAGGATCATTAAGATGAGGTGGGTTTTTTTATTTTCTACAAACTCATGAAAAAAATTATAAATAATTTTGTAAAGGAATTGGTCATAAGAAATTTTATCACTGAGGATCGAAAGAGGAAGTTTGAAAATCATATTATTGAGTCCTTATTATAAATGGGTTGAATTTGCACAAACAAAGGGAAGCTAAGCAGTGGTTGTTGATAATAATCTATTAAATATAGTTGTTCTTACAATAGAGATAGGGAATATTAAATAGAAGCATACTAAGTGAGAAGAAAATCATGATATAGATTTCTTAGAAAAAAAGGCATCTCAATGGGAAGAACCATAATTATTGATAGGAAATTTTGATGATCAAAAAATTGGGAGGAGAGCACTCCTTTGTACCAAGTGCCTAATGAAGATCGTCAATGAAGATTATTTCAACAAGATTCAAGACAACACATACCAAAAGAGAAAGAAGAAAATAATAGTTGTATGTTTTCATCGCTAGAAAATGAATTAAGCTTATTTAAGCTGGTCTTTGTGGAATTTCATGTGTTTTCATACTATGTTACATATGACCTATAATAGGTGGAGGCCTTTTAAAGCTTGTATATATTTTGGTGAATATATGCTTATGTTGTGCAATGATCCTATTTCATACATGTAAATCTATAATATATCTTGTGTTAATATAATATAATATAGAAGCAATTATGAATTAGTAGAGCTAGGGCAATTTTTTGCAAAAAATGATTCATCTTTTAGGATCCCTATCTATGCATAGAGTTGTCCAATTGAAATTATTCTTATGCCATTTTATGCAAAATTTGAAGAGCTTTGAAATGAGTGGTCATATAAAATATTACAAGTAATATTGAGGGATACATGACCATACGAAGATATCCATTTAGAAAAAGGTCAGTGTCAGGGAAAAAGTTTCCAAACAACAAATCTCATCTTTTAGTAGCCATATATTTGCCAAGGGTTGTTTGATTTAGATGATTCTTAGACTAATTTGTGCATATTTTGAAGAACTTTAAAATGAGTAGTCATATAAAGAAATCCAATAAATATTGAGCGAGATACAACCCTATGAATTCAACCATCCAAAATAAGGGAAATGGTGATTTATCAAGTCACGAGAAACGAACTTGCAGATATTTGTAAACCAGGGTTTAAATGATAGGAGGAGAAATGGAGGGATAGGGAATCAACAAGGTAGGACATTTTTTAGCTAAGTTTAATTTTTCCTTCATTATCTTAGAAGTTTTTTATGCAAAGTATTGTAGGTTCATTTTCAAAAATAATTGTCTTAGGATATACTAGTAAATTTTAGTAGATATTGAGTTATAGTTTCCTTACTATGGAACAATTTATAGCTAAATCCTTAGAATAATCCCTAGTAGTAGAGGTTAGGGAGGACCTCACAAAGCAACAATCATCATTGCTCAAATATTATGCAGTCATTGGTAAATTTAATGGATCTCAGCTAAGGGCTTCAGGTTTGAGAAATTGGATTGATGGGAGATGAAAATCTCCAGGAGCAAGTTTATACTTTATTCCCAAAGGTTTCTTCCTAACCATATTTTTTTCTCAAGAGAAAAGAGATAGAATACTAAAAAGGGGTCCTTGATTTATGGGAAGAATATGAACCTTCCTTACCCATTGGTATGAAGGCTTTGCATCTAAAAACATATATTTATCCCTAATATCAGTCTAGGTTAGTATATATGGGTTGCCCATTGAATTATAGGAAATGGATACCTTCAAGGCAATAGGAAACACTCTTGAAAAATTCCTTGAGATTTTTGAAACTGTAAAAGACAATCTCTTAGTTATTTATGTCTAGATATTGGTCATGATTGATATCAGTCAACCTTTACTAGAATCATTCTTAAGTATGGGGGTAAGTTGCGGATCCAAACAATGGATTATAAAAACATGTCTTTCAGATGTAGAATATATCATGAGGTGGGGCATATTGAGAGATCATGCCCTAAGAAGAGTCCAATAGAAACATATGTAGAAAACCACAAGAGAAACTTACAAATGGATATGGACAATGATGGTTTTCAACTTCCAAAAAATAGGTCCAAATAGATGAAAGTGAATAAATAGTGATGAACAATAAGTAGGGATATTGAAAGAAATACCAATTCTTTTAAGGCTTTAGCATATGAAGAGAAAGTATATCAAATATTAGAGGACATGGTACAAGATTAGAATATTAAAAAGGAACTATCTACTTAGTATGATTTGAATTTAGGGATAAATATTCATGTTAAACCTAAGGAATGTGCTTCATCAGATTTTGAAGACTCTCTTAAAGTACCATGCACCATTCAAGAGAAGGAAAGTGGTAGAGAAAATGTAGTGTTAGATGTTAATACCTTTACCATTAACAAGGAAATATGAGAAAATAAGCAAGATAAGTCGAAAGCTTCCTTAGCAGATCTAAGAGAGGATAAATCTAATAAAAAGAAAGTTATGAAATAATATTGAGGAATATAATAATAAGACCTATTCCCAAATAGATGTGGATGTTAAAATTTGCAGCATGATGGCCTCCTAGCTAGGTTTTGAAGAGTGGCTTTCAAACATTGTAGTGTGATAGCCAAAAACTACAGATCTATGAGATAACTAGGGTTTTAAGAGTGGATTCCAAATATTGTAGTGTGAAGGCCAAAAACTACAGATCCGTGACACAACTAGGGATTGAAAAATAATTTTCTTTATTATGGATTTAGTGAGAATTAGTGGGCACACGCAACCTAGATGCAGTGAGAATTGGTGGGTGAAATTAACCTAGATGCAGTGAGAATTGATGGGTGAATGCAACCTGGGTGCAGTTCTTTACCCCCACATGTAGGCTCAATGTCCCATAATTTCTAGCTTCAAGGCTTCTTCTGTGCATGCACTGTGAACTTTTGTTCAAACATTTCGTTGTTGTGTAAATATTTCCAGCTACAAAGGAAGGTATTGTTTAGAGTTATTTTCTTCTGTATTTTTTTTATGTGTGCCTTTATCTCTTTTTGATGGAAACCCATTCAAGGGGCCTACCACCTCCATATTTTTGAGATGTGGTAAATAACAAAGGTACTAGAGGAGAAAGTGGGAGCTCTTCAAGATATATTAAGCATGCAAATTTTAAAGAGGGAAAAAGATAAGAGATCACACAACCCTTAGCCCTCAATAAATACCTGGGAAAAACTATTGATTTACCACAATTAAATGTAAAACCATAATCCTTTAAATAAGGAATTTCCTATTTATCCAAGTGGGCATTACTTTACCACTTCACAAGTTTCTAGTTGGTTGAGCAAGATTTGCAAAATTGGATAAGGGAAGTTGGAAACCGAAGGGAGATGTAAAACTTAAACTTTGCCCTAAAGGATTCTCCATAGTCATTTTCAACTGCTTGAAGGATAAGGAGAGGATTCAAGATGGGGGTCCTTACTTCATGGCAAGGCCAAGTCTATTTATGCGAAATTGGACCATAGGTTTTGATCCCAACAAAGAAAATCCAACCAAAGACCTAGTTTAGGTGTGGTTGTATGCTCTCCCTCTAGAATTTTGGAATGAGGAAACCTTGAAAGAAATTAGAAACATAATTGAAGAATATATATGAATGTCCAAAGTAATTAAAAAGGCTCATGTAACTACCTTTTCCTGGATTTATCTCCATGTAGACCTATTTTACCCTCTTTCAGAGGTAATTATTCTAAGTGCAGGGGATTATGAGTGGACCCAAGACCTAGATTATGATAATGTGCCCTTTTGATGTAGATTTTCCATGCTCATGACCATATCTTGTGGAATTGTCCTACCCTTGAGAAAAAATGAAGGATATAGAGAAAAAGAAGGATCTAGTAGGGAAGAAGAAAGAGTGGTAATCTCCAAATCTAGCAAAAAAAAATGATAAATAGGCATGGCAGAAGAAAGGGGAACAAAAATAAATAAACAAACAAACAATTTGTGGTTCTGCAAGAGACAAACCAAGAGATGGAGAAATAAATAATATTATATTTTTCATGACCAATATAGAAATGATAATTAGATCATTGAATGAGATTTTAATGTTATTTGTGAAGAACATGTGCTTATACTGAGAGGGGGGTGAACAGTATAATATAAAAATTTTCCCCAAATAGTAGCATCAACATTAATAAAGTAGTAAACATCACACAAAGCATCACACACATGAGAGACATCATTTTTAACGTGGTTCACCCAATGTGGGCTACCTCCACAGAAAATATTTCTTCTAAATATTTCTCAAATAATCTCTTGGGAATCCTTCCCAATTACAATGTTTATGGACCTCTATCCAAAGGAGATGTTGATCCCCTAAATCTCAAGTTCGTGGATCTCTTCCATAGGAGAACTCTTTCCCCTTCTACTCTGGCTAGTGATCTTCTAGAAGACTCTGTCTCTCTGTTGCACCGACTTGTGGATCTCTCTCCACTTGAAGACTCCTCACTCAGATCTATCTTCAATTGTCCTGGCTACTGGATCTCTATCCACTGAGACTCTATCCTCTGTACTCTATCACCTCCAAAGCTCTATCAATAGGCTCACTCAGAACCTTCTCAAATCTGCTCAATAGGTCCACTCAGAACCTGCTCAAATATGCTCAATAGGCTCACTCAAAACTTGTCCAAATCTGCTCAACAAGCTCACTCAGAACTTGTCCAAATCTGCTCAACAAGCTCACTCAGAACTTGTCCAAATCTGCTCAATAAGTCCTCTCTAGGACTTGCTCAAATCTACATAGCAAGCTTTCACAAAAGCTTACTCAAAATCAGTCCACAAGCCTTCTCAAAGACTTACCTCAAATCAGCTCAATAAAATCTCAACTCAATCTCATAGAAGCATAAAGAGAATTGTTAGAGACTCAATATGTTCTATACTCAAATCCCAATCTCAACTCAAATCAATCTCAACTCAACTCAAATCAGAATATAGAATAGTTTGTTTTATGGAACTTGAACAACCACTTCACACAATCACTTGACTAGGCTCAATCAACTCTACTCAACCAATCACTTCAAGGATCAACCCTTTCTCACAAACCCTAGTCCAAGCATGTATCAACCAACTCAAAATGTTTCCAACAATGCTCAATCACAAGTCTCACATAACAATGATACTCATGTTCTTCTCTAACTCAAGTTCAAGTTCATTTCACAATCAATGGGCTTCAACAACAATGCTTATAAAACAAGGTTTAATCACAACTCTCAAACCAGAAAACCTTGAAGCATTCAACCAACCACTTTCGAAAAGGAAACCACAATCAATCCTTTTCTCTCCAATGATATTTCAGAAATCAACCACCATAAACAATCAATAGGAGAATGTGCCCATACCTTTTATGAAGATGAAAAAACCTCTTTGGAAATCTGCCACAATCACAATATTCTTTTGCCAATCTTCATGAGGGTTAGGAGAAATTACAAAACAATTATCATAACCTTTTACACCTTATTTCTCCTAGTCAAAAATCACATCCACCACTAGAAAATAATTAAAGATAATTATTTCCTTATCTAATTAAGCATAGCATGAATATCACCACAACCATTTACCATTCCCTTATTTCTCCTAAAAACACTTTGCACTAATGCACAACTCACTAAGCTCCTTAATGCAAAAATCCCACATCAACTAGTGCAAAATATAAGCCACAACTCATAAACTATACCACCATGGAAAACCCTCAATAATGATGCATTAACCTTAGCTTAGGAAAATTAAAACATTTATATCTCAATCTCCAAAAATTGTGGTGACGACATACCTTGGAAAAAATTGTTTTCTGCTCCAAAAATTGCGGTGACAACACACAAGCGAAAAATGAATTTTGGGTGACTCGAACCCGAGACCTGCAGCAGCGAGTGCACCTTTGCACTCCTTCCACCCACCAAGTGGGCTAAGCTTCCCATGTGGAAGCTATTCCACTTCGTGCTTGAAGTACTTCCTCTTGGCACCCATGAACTTACAAACTGCGCTTCTCCCAAACCTTCACCGTCAATAGTGCACGATTTCAGAGGAGGATAACTTTTGCAAAAGAGGATTTATCATTCAAATTTCGGAGGACATAAACCATTGCTTAACAAGGCACCTTTTATACATGATGCGTATGGGGAAGAATAAAAGTCGACGTCAATGGAAAATGGAGGGAAAACTTTTGATTAATTTTAAAATTAAAATTTAAATTTTAAATAATTAAAATTTAAACTAAATATTTAAAATTAAATATCTCCATCACCAGGGCACCTTTTTCGATGAAACGAAAAGCCAACTTGGGTTTTAAGAAAAACCCATTTCAAATCTGCCATCCATGGTTTTAAATAAAACCTTTTATTTTTCCTGCCTTGGTTTTCACAAAAACCCTTCCTTGCACTTTCACAAAACATAGTGCATGCCATCATAGATCCTTTTGACATCAAATAACCTTTTGACATCAATGACAACATTTTAGCTTAGGGACTCAAAATTTCCAACAATCTCCCCCTTTGTCATTGATGGCAACCCATATCCTTTTACTAAAATCTGACCTTCTTTTTTGCTCCCCCTGGCTCAATGCTCTCTCAATTATCAAATCTCTCCCCATATCAAAAACTCTCCCCAATATACAAATATCTCCCCCTTTGTCATCAATGGCAAAGGGTCACCTTTGGGGCTCGGGGCTAAGAATGAGCCTCTTAGCTTAGCCCCTCCCCCACCTCCACATGAGGTGGTTAATTCTAGGGTGGGAGTCTCACTCCCAATTTTCCTCGAAGATACTCAAAAGTGTCTTTTGAGAGTGGCTTAGTGAAAATATCTGCTATCTGTTCCTTTGTAGTGACATACTCCAATCTGACCTATTTATCTGACACCTGTTCTCTCATAAAATGATACTTAATCGGAATGTGCTTCATCCTGGAATGCATTACTAGATTTTTTGAGATACATATGGCACTGGTATTATCACATAGTATAGGAATAGGTTGATCATGTTTTATCTTGAAGTCTTCTAAAGTCCTCTTCATCCATAACACTTGTGTACAAATGGCTACTACTGCTGCAATATATTCTACCTCTATTGTGGATAGTGATACTGAAACCTGCTTCTTACTTAACCAGGATACTAGTCTTTCTCCAAGAAAGAAAGCTCCCCCACTTGTGCTTTTTCTATCATCAATATTGCTAGCCCAATCTGCATCTGTATATGTTGTGAGTGTGAAACTGTCACTTTTAGGATACCAAAGTCCAAAATCCATAGTCCCTTTTAGATACCTAAAAATTCTTTTTACTGCTGCCACATGTGTTTCCTTAGGTGTTGCCTAAAATCTTGCCACTAATCCTACTGATTGTACTATGTCTGGTCTTGTAGTTGTGACATACAATAAGCTACCAATCATGGATCTGTATAGTCTCTGATCTACCTCTGGAGATTCATCATCCTTACTTAACTTGCACCCTGTGACCATAGGAGTACTTACTGGTTTGCAATCTTCTAATCTGAATTTCTTTAACATCTCCTTGATGTATTTGGCTTGAGAAAGAAACACTCCCTTTTCTGATTGTGAAATCTGAAGACCAAGAAAGAAGGATAATTCACCAAGCATAGACATCTCAAATTCACTCTGCATATTCTTAGCAAACTCTTTGCACATCTTGTCATTATTTCCCCCAAAAATTATGTCATCAACATAAACAACCACTATCAGAAGATCATTTCCTTCATTTTTGATATACAAATTATTGTCTGCTATTCCTTTCCTGAATCCCTATTCCTGTAGATACCTATCCAATATTGAATACCATGCTCTGGGAGCCTTCTTTAAGCCATATAATGCCTTTTTCAATCTGCATACCTGATCTGGAGTATCTGATAGTATAAATCCCTCTGGTTGTTCAATGTAGACCTCTTCTTCTAGAATCCCATTTAGAAAAGCTGACTTAACATCCATTTGATATACTTTGAAATTCTTGAAACTTGAAAAAGCTAAAAACATCCTTATAGCTTCAAGTCATGCAACTGGAGCAAAGGTTTCATCAAAATCAATTCCTTCTACTTGTGCATAACCTTTGCAAACTAACCTTGCTTTATTTCTGACAACTTGTCCATCTTCATTCAACTTATTTCTGAAGACCCATTTTGTGCCAATCACATTTTTGTCCTTTGGTCTTGGAACAAGTTTCCAAGTCTTGCTCTTCTCAATCTGATCTAATTCTTCATTCATTGCTTTAACCCAAAATTCATCTTCACTAGCCTGAGAGAAATATTTTGGCTCAATCTTAGATAGCAAAGAAAAATTTGCTTGTTGAGATGGTTTTATTATTCTTCTCCTTGTCTGTCTTTCATCTGGATTTCCAATGATCTGATATTTTGGGTGATGTTTCTGTACATACCTGGAAGGAGTCTTAGGAAGAAGCCTTTGTGTTTCTTCTTCATCATTATCTGATTCCTCACAAAATTCTTCTTGACAACATCCATCTTCTTGATATATTGCTTGCTGAATTGGCTCTCTGGAATCTATCTTTTCATCAACTGTTACATTCATACTTTCCACCATAGTGCGTGTTCTTTTGTTGTAACATCTGTAAGCCTTGCTCTTTGTGGAATAGCCAAGAAAAATTCCTTCATCACATCTTGGATCAAATTTGCCCAAATTTTGATCTTCCCGTCTTATGTAACATTTGCTTCCAAAGATCTTAAAATGTTTTACAGTAGCAGGTCTTCCTTTCCAAAGCTCATAAGGAGTCTTGTGATGATTTACCCTTAATTGAGCCCTAGTAATTATGTACACAGTTGTAGATACTGCTTCTTTCCAAAAACCATCTGACACTTTAGATTCATTTAACATAGCTCTAGCCATGTTTTCAATAGTCCTGTTCTTCCTTTCAACTACTCCATTTTGTTGGGGAGTTCTCGTTGCTGAGTACTCTCTCTTGATTCCATGTTGTTCACAAAATTCTACAAACTCATCTGAAGTAAACTCTCCTCCTCTATCAGATCGTAGACATTTAATCCTTTTTCTTGTTTCATTTTCAACCAATTTCTTGAATGCTTTGAATTTTTTGAAGGCTTCTAACTTCTCTTTTAGGAAAGTTACCCAAACCATTCTGGAATAATCATCTACAAACAACATGAAGTAACTCTCACCCTGAATACTTTGTGTTCTAGTAGGACCACACAAATCAGTATGTATTAAACTTAAAGGCTCAGAAGACATATAGCCTTTTGGTTTGTAAGTTGTCCTAGTTTGCTTTCCATGTTGACAAGGTGCACAAATTGTGTTTTGAGGTCTCCTTATTTTGGGTAAATCTCTGACTTCCTGTTTGTTGCTTATGCTGACTATGTTGTCAAAATTCAAATGACCTAATATTCTATGCCATAACCAGATCTCATCTTCTTGTGATAGAAAACACTTTTCTCCTTTGATCTCATTGAGCATATATAAGTTGTTTGGAGTCCTTGCATTTGCAATAATTCTTCCTGTTTCAGTTTTCATTATCTCACATCTATCTGGATGGAAGGTAACCATATATCCTTGATCACAAAGTTGACTTATACTCATAATATTGTGCTTTAACCCTTTGACATACAAAACATTCTCTATTTTTGTTTTTCCATTGTCTAGACTTAGAGTACCTCTCCCAACAATCCTAGTTGATCCATTATCACCAAAACTTATAGATCCTCTATTTGTTTCCTTTAGAACAATGAATTTGTCTTTGTCTCTTGTCATGTGACTAGAGCAACCACTATCCAGATACCATTGTTCTTCTTTATTTTGAGCATGCAGGGTTGTTTGAACTAACATAGATCTGGCCCTATCATTCTTTCTTTCATCCTTCCTAGTTGTTGGAATTATTTTTCTAAACTCAGGAAATATCATTTTACACCATCTAGCCTTGTGCCCAAAATTATTGCATTTGTAACATATAACATCATTATCCATGAGAGGTGCAAAGGAATTGAAATCTCTATTGTATCTTGCATGATGAGTACAGTGTGCAACTATATGACCATATTTATTGCAAGAAAAACAATGACCATGAAAGAGATTATGTAACCTGTTTGGAGATCTTGGATATTATGGAGAAGTCATCCTCTTCTT
The DNA here is from genome assembly GCA_028583015.1 of Wollemia nobilis. Taxonomy (NCBI): domain Eukaryota; kingdom Viridiplantae; phylum Streptophyta; class Pinopsida; order Araucariales; family Araucariaceae; genus Wollemia; species Wollemia nobilis. The sequence continues at coordinate 1,012,286 of JAQPPZ010001766.1, read as the reverse complement.
GTAATTAACTCTTATCCAGGGTTCCTCTTTGTTCTCTTCCTTTCTGATGTCCTTTGCTTGCTTTTCTTTGTTTGAAGTTTCTACCTTTTGGAAGCTTGATTCCTCTTTCACATATTCTGTATTTTGTAGTATCTTGATCCCTTCCAGTTTATTTCTTAGGAGAACAATTTTTGCTTCCAATATTCCACATTCTGTTTCCTTGGCTCTCAATAGATCTGTCATATCTTGCTCAATATTCTTTCCTTCTTCTACCTTAATCTTGAATTTTGTAAGGTTCTGTATAAGTTCCACTCTTGCTTCTTCATCTTCTTGAATTTGTTCCTTCAATTTTGAATTTTTCTCTCTAAGTCTTTCCAGTTTTCTAAGAGCAATAAATAATTCTTCTTTTATATCAAACCCACTTTCTTCTTCACTTTTTGAGGTCATGTGTGCTATCGAAGGATCTTCTTCCGAGTTGTTAGACTCTTCACGGAGAGACCCGCTCTGATACCAATTGAAGAACATGTGCTTATACTGAGATGGGGGTGAACAGTATAATATAAAACTTTTCCCCAAATAGTAGCATCAACATTAATAAAGTAGTAAACATCACACAAAGCATCACACACATGAGAGACATCATTTTTAACATGGTTCACCCAATGTGGGCTACCTCCACAAAAAATATTTCTTCTAAATATTTCTCAAATAATCTCTTGGGAATCCTTCCCAATTACAATGTTTATGGACCTCTATCCAAAGGAGATGTTGATCCCCTAAATCTCAAGTTCATGGATCTCTTCCATAGGAGAACTCTTTCCCCTTCTGCTCTGGCTAGTGATCTTCTAGAAGACTCTGTCTCTCTACTACATTGACTTGTGGATCTCTCTCCACTTGAAGACTCCTCACTCAGATCTATCTTCAATTGTCTTGGCTACTGGATCTCTATCCACTGAGACTCTATCCTCTGTACTCTATCACCTCCAAAGCTCTATCAATAGGCTCACTCAAAACCTTCTCAAATCTGCTCAATAGGTCCACTCAAAACCTGCTCAAATATGCTCAATAAGCTCACTCAGAACTTGTCCAAATCTGCTCAACAAGCTCACTCATAACTTGTCCAAATCTTCTCAACAAGCTCACTCAGAACTTGTCCAAATATGCTCAATAAGTCCTCTCTAGGACTTGCTCAAATATGCATAGCAAGATTTCACAAAATCTTACTCAAAATCAGTCCACAAGCCTTCTCAAAGACTTACCTCAAATCAGCTCAATAAAATCTCAACTCAATCTCATAGAAGCATAAAGAGAATTGTTAGAGACTCAATATGTTCTATACTCAAATCCCAATCTCAACTCAAATCAATCTCAACTCAACTCAAATCATAATATAGAATAGTTTGTTTTATGGAACTTGAACAACCACTTCACACAATCACTTGACTAGGCTCAATCAACTCTACTCAACCAATCACCTCAAGGAGCAACCCTTTCTCACAAACCCTAGTCCAAACATGTATCAACCAACTCAAAATGTTTCCAACAATGCTCAATCACAAGTCTCACATAACAATGATACTCATGTTCTTCTCTAACTCAAGTTCAAGTTCATTTCACAATCAATGGGCTTCAACAACAATGCTTATAAAACAAGGTTTAATCACAACTCTCAAACCAGAAAACCTTGAAGCATTCAACCAACCACTTTCGAAAAGGAAACCACAATCAATCCTTTTCTCTCCAATGATATTTCAGAAATCAACCACCATAAACAATCAATAGGAGAATGTGCCCATACCTTTTATGAAGATGAAAAAACCTCTTTGGAAATCTGCCACAATCACAATATTCTTTTGCCAATCTTCATGAGGGTTAGGAGAAATTACAAAACAATTATCATAACCTTTTACACCTTATTTCTCCTAGTCAAAAATCACATCCACCACTAGAAAATAATTAAAGATAATTATTTCCTTATCTAATTAAGCATAGCATGAATATCACCACAACCATTTACCATTCCCTTATTTCTCCTAAAAACACTTTGCACTAATGCACAACTCACTAAGCTCCTTAATGCAAAAATCCCACATCAACTAGTGCAAAATATAAGCCACAACTCATAAACTATACCACCATGGCAAACCCTCAATAATGATGCATTAACCTTAGCTTAGGAAAATTAAAACATTTATATCTCAATCTCCAAAAATTGCGGCGATGACATACCTTGGAAAAAAATGTTTTCTGCTCCGAAAATTGCGGCGACAACACACAAGCGAAAAAATGAATTTCGGGTGACTCGAACCCGAGACCTACAGTAGCGAGTGCGCCTTTGCACTCCTTCCACCCACCAAGTGGGCTAAGCTTCCCACGTGGAAGCTATTCCACTTCGTGCTTGAAGTACTTCCTCTTGGCGCCCATGAACTTACAAACTGCGCTTCTCCCAAACCTTCACCATCAATAGTGCACGATTTCGGAGGAGGATAACTTTTGCAAAAGAGGATTTATCATTCGAATTTTGGAGGACATAAACCATTGCTTAACAAGGTGCATTTTATACATGATGCGGATGGGGAAGAATAAAAGTCGACGTCGACAAAAAATGGAGGGAAAACTTTTGATTAATTTTAAAATTTAAATTTAAATTTTAAATAATTAAAATTTAAACTAAATCTTTAAAATTAAATATCTCCATCACCGGGGCACCTTTTTCGATGAAACGAAAAGCCAACTTGGGTTTTAAGAAAAACCCATTTCAAATCTGCCATCCATGGTTTTAAATAAAACCTTTTATTTTTCCTACCTTGGTTTTCACAAAAACCCTTCCTTGCACTTTCACAAAACATAGTGCATGCCATCATAGATCCTTTTGACATCAATGACAACATTTTAGCTTAGGGACTCAAAATGTCCAACAATATCCCCCTAAATGAGAATAATGGGGGTAAGGAAACTAGAAAAAAGCATTGAAGACTTTGACTCTTTCATCTCTAGCCTCAATCTAATTGATGTGGTCCCAAAAGAGGGACTATACACCTAGAATAACATAAGAGTTGGGAAGGCCTTTGGGACTGAGAGTTTCCTTGAGGTATCTTTTTTCATTGAGTCCTTTATTATTTTGGTCTCTCTCATACCATTGGCCCATTTCTATAAGTTTAAATATTTCAACCCATCCAAGACAATATCCCTTTAAATTTGAAATCATGTGGCTTCTTCATGCTGATCTAGAAGAGAAATTTAGGATCTAGAAATAAGAAAAGCCAAAGTGGGGCACTAATATGTATATTCTAGCAAAAAGACTCATTTTTATCAAGATAAAAATAAGGATTTGGAGAAAGGAACTATTGGGGGATATTTTCAAAGGAAAGCCCTAGAAAAGGATGTTGCTCTTCTTCAATGATAGATGGAGTCCCAAGGGCTTACTAAGGCCCTTCTTAGCTATGAGAATGACCTCAATAGACAAGTCAATGAACATGAGTTGAAGGAAGAACTTTTTTTGGAAATAAAAGTCAAAAATTAATTTGTTGAAGGAAGGAGATAGAAACTTTACCTTCTTCCATCGAACTGCTATCCAACACAAGAATTTGAACATAATTTCTATATTGACTAACCCTGAGGGAGATATCATTGAGGACTCTCAAGAGATTGACCTTTTGGTATATAACTATTTCATATACCTCCTAATTGAACCATTGATAGAAAAGTCATGTTTGCCATTCCCTCGATGATCACCTAAGAGAAAAATAAAAGTCTTAATAATATTGTTAGTCTAGAAGAGGTGGAAGATGTTTTTATCCTTAAGAAGAGAAAATATCCTGGGTCTAATGGATTTCCCATCAATTTCTACCAATATTACTGGGATATCATTAAGAATGATATCCATCAGGTGGTGGATGAGTCTCGTAACTCTAGGCAAATTTTGAGAACAGTAAACTCCATTTTCTTGACTCTAATATCTAAGACCCATCAAGCTACTTGTATGGAGAGCTTTAGACACATCTCCTTGTATAATACCACTTAAAAAATTATTGCTAAATTGATGGCTAATAGACTCAAGAAGATTTTGGAATCAATCATTTCTCAAGAGTAGGGAGGATTTGTGCATTACAAACAAATCCTAGATAACATCCTCATCGCTCAAGAAATTATCCACTCCATGAAGAATAATATATCTAGGGGGATTGTTCTGAGCACTTGGTTCAATGTTCAAAAAGCTTTTGTAGGAGCATGAAGACTAGATTTCCAATCCCTCTGGCCCTGTAGTATATGTCGGCATGTCGTGTCAATGTAGCCAGCTACATAAAATATTTATCCGATGTAATTGGATGTTATAGTGGTGCCAAGGAGTGAGATTTGAATGCACAAAGAGGCATTGAAAATTATAATGTGTTATCGATTCCTCTAGTATAATAAAAAAAAATATCTAAGGGGATGCTTATTATGTTAAACATGGTTAAAGCTTATGATCAAGTTAATCGAACCCTCCTTTAAGGAAATATTTGGATTTTTTCATGAGTGGATTGAATGGGTAAAAGCATGCATCTCCTCGATCATAGTGGTAGTCTTGGTGAATGGTTCTCTTAATAGGTTATTTGCTCCATCTAGAGGTCTAAGATAGGGGGACACTCTTTCTCCTTAACTCTTTATTATTTTGGTAAAATGTCCAAGGATATTGCTCCAAAAAGATAATAGCTATGATCACTTAAAGGGTGTTTATGTGTCCAGGGATGAACATAAGATTTAACACCTCCAGTTCATGGATGACACTTTACTTATGGGTGAATCCACTCTCAAGGAGACACAAAGGTTTAAGAAGAATTTGGAGGATTATCTGGCCTCCTCTAGAGGGGAAATCAATGTGCTGAAGTCAAAGGTTTTTTCTTCAACACTCTTATTGGTGTCCACATGAATATTTCCAAGTTTCTCAGCTTTGATATGACCTCTCTTCCTTTCAAGTACTTGGGATTTCCTTTGACTGACTATAATCCTAAAATATTGGATTGGAGTGAAATCATCTCTAAATTTAGAGAGATTTCAAGGATGGAATTTCAAATGTATTTCCTCAATTGGTAGATTAACCCTTCTCAAGTCCGTTCTCCAATATCTTCCAGTCTACTTCTTCTCTACTTTATTAGTGCTTGTAAAGGTTTTAAAACAACTCCAAAACTTCAAAAGAACTTTTTTGGTGTGGTCCCTCTCTATAAATGAAATGGCCTCTTGTTTCTTGGAAAGATAGTTGCAAACCTCTCCAAGAGGGTGGCCTTGGAATCAAAGATCTTCAAATCTTCAGCAAAGCCCTTAATGGGAAACCATTTTGGAGATTTTGCAATGGAGAGAACCTTTTTTGGGCTAGAATTCTTAAGTAAAAATATATCCTGAGGTTGACTAGAAGGATTTGATTAGGCTTGAAATTTTTTCCCTAGGTTATTCTCTCTGGATAAGTATGACATCCCACAATGCGTGGGTGTAGTCTGCAGCCTTCTAGAATATCAGGGATGACAACCATGCTCTCTTCTAGAAGGTTGCATGGAACCAATAAGAACCTTTAAGAGAAATTAATTCCTTTATTTATTTTAAAGAGGAATTTGAAGAGGAGGGTTGGAACTGAGTCAAGGACTATGTTTAGGGCCATTCCATTTCCCATGAGACTAATAGGGTGGTGCTTCATTTTTGGAAAGAACCTTGGTCCTGGCTAGGTCAAATAAGGGAAACTGATAAACAAAAACTTTGGGGAATCATCTCTAACAAGAAGCTTTCCTACTGCAATGGCCTAGACTTTTTAAGATAGGGGAGAAGCAAAAATAGAAACTTTAGTACCAAGAAAGCTTACAATTTTCTTATGGAGGAAAACTTCAATGGGGGTAGGAATCAAATCTAGCAAAGAATATAAAGGAAAGGTGTTTGGCCCAAGATCTTGATTTTTGTTTGGCTAGTGGTGCAAGACAAAATTTTAACTAGCAATAACTTGATTAAGAGAGGTTATTATGGCCTCTTTAGATGCCCAAATTGTGAAGTTGATACTAAAACCATCAATCATCTCTTTATTTCTTACCTATTTTATTAGTCCCTCTAGCAAGACTTTGCAAACTCTTGGAGAAGGCCCCTCCATAATTTTCAGACTATAAGGGATATAATTTTGGAGTGGGTTGGTAGGAAATCTGATATTGACTATATTAGAGCCATATGGAAATGGACCTCAACTTACATTATTTGGTCAATTTTATTATGGAGAAATAAAATAATTTTCAGGGATGAAAGAATCCCCCAATTCCAAACTTTGCTTTTTGTTCAAAGGGTAATGGCTAAATTTATTTTGGTCAGTGGGAGGATTGGGATAAACCCCTGGATAGAAATATTAGATATATTAAGAATAAATGGTTGGTCTAGCATTTAGATGACAAAAAAATTTTGTGCCCAATCAAGAAAAATAAAAATTCTAAGAATCATACAAAAATTAGTTGGCAACCTCTCCATAAAGGGTTTGTTAAGTTCAATTTTTATGGTGTGTCCCAGGAGAACCCAGGTAAAGCTGGCAAGGGTGGCATTTTTCATGATGACCAAGGGAATATGAGAGGATTTTTATTTAACCTTGAAGATACCACTAATAATCATGCTGAGACATAGTCCCTTCTTGAAGGGTTGTTATGGACCCTTAAACAAAATTGGCAGAATATTTATGTTGAAGGGGATTCCCAAGTGATTATAGTCCAATTAAAAGATCAAGAATGGTATTCCTCAGTCTCTAATTGAAGTTTGGGGGATATTATTAAAACTATAAAATGAGGGTGCTGCTAGCGCTAGTCATGTTGAAAGTAGACTAGAGAAAGTTGCATGACCCTTGAGTAATTGGATTTTTGTCGACCTTTCTAGCCAATACATGTATGGCTTGTTGGTTAATTTAATTTGGGTTAATAAAAATCTTTGAGTGTGCTGAAGGGGGTAGACCAGGTGTGAGTCTTGGGTAATTTTGGTGAAACATATACTCCTGCCTCCTTGGGACTTACTCGAAAGGGGTGTTTTCCACAAAAAAAAGATCCACTCCTAGGCAAAAAGAGAAAAAACTTCAAAATATCAAGTGAGAGAAATGGAAACAAGAGAAAATATAGATAAAGGAACACAATCTAAGTTAGTTGAACTTATCTTTATCAATCATCAAAATAATATTGGTAATTCACAAGAGGGGCTAGTAGCCCCTAATGAGATAATATTACCATCTCATGGAATATAAGGGGTGTTAATACCCCCTCAAAGAAAAGGTGTATCAAGGACCTCTATTTAAGTAATAAACCTGATATTCTTTGTACTTAGGAAACTAAAATGACAAAGGAAAAAGTTTCCAAAATTGTAGAAACAGTATGGGCAAGATGTGAATGGAATGTTGTGGATTTATGAACAATAGGGGGAGTTCTAACATGATGGAATCCAGTTAGAACCTCTGATGAAACCATTCATAAAACTAAGCATTGGATAGCATCTTTAGTCATATGCTAATTTTTAAATATTTGTTTCATCCTTATCAATGTCTATGGACTAAAAAATTAGTCAAGGAGATCAAAAATATGGACTAAGATTTAAGCCTTTATGAGAAGTAAAGACCAAAATACCTAATTCATGATCATAGGATATTTTAATGCCATAACAAATTTGGATGAAAAATTTAGGGGAATTAGGAAAATAACCCAAAGTATGAGATATTTCTAAGCTTTTATTCAAAACAATAATCTATGGGAGGTTGATTTTGGAGAGGATAACTATACATGAGCCAAAAATAGGATATGCCAGAACTTGATAGCAAAAATATTAGAAATATGTGTACTCAAATATCATTGGCTACATATCGAGTGGCATTAGCTAAACCGGTTAGATTCCTCAACATTTCAAAGAGGAGATCTAGGTTTGAATCTTTCCAAATGATACATGGATAATATCCAAGCTTTGTTGTAATACCACTATGTGGTGATGATGTAATACGGATGGGGCTTGTTTCAATCCCATATAACCCATTGAAAAAAAATATCATTAGCTAGATGAAGGAACATGTGCTAAAATTAATACCTTAACAAGGACTAGTTCAAGATCATTGGCCAATAAGAGTTAAAATAGTGGTAATTGAATTCAAAAAGAGATCATAATTTAAATATGAGTAGATGTTGGAAGCCCATCCTTAATTTATTGATCTGATAGTGAAGATATCAAATTCTTTAGGAAAAAATGGATCGAATACACTTCCATAACAAATTAAATCAATGACATCTAGATTACAAGAATGGAACAGTCTCAAGAGAGATACCGTAGTGGTAAGTTCTTGGGTTTTCATCCAAGAGACCTAAGTTCAAACCTCGTTACAAGGGGATTGAGATCCCTCATAAAAACTTGTGCTTTACCTTAACATTTTTAATCTAATTGTGTAACATAGTTGGTAAATATCCTAGGTGTTGGTAGAGGCCAACCTAGGCTCCATTCCCCCTACCTCCACCCCTACAGATACATGGTGTAGTTGGTGAATGTATTGTGTGCTAGTAGAGGCTGACATAGGATTTATTTCCCTTGTATCCCACCTTGTGGATACTCAAACAAAAATCCCTTGTGACTGATACCACATGGTATACCCATATGGGACAACTACAATTGGCCACAGAGCTAGGTTCTTGGGGTTTATGTTTCACCTAGCAATTTTTTCATCTTATTGGCAAAGATCTATTGCAGATGATTGAAGATGTCAAACTAAATGGTAAGCTCTTGGGTGCTATCAACTCCACTTTTTTGGTCTTAATCCCTAAAGAGAAAAATGTTGTAATATTTTCTATATTTACACCAATCTCACTGTGCAATTCTTCTTATAAAATTATCTCCAAAATCATAGCCAACAGGATAAAAAAATAAAATTGATAAATTAATTGTTGAATAGCAAAGAGGATTTATCTCCAAGAAACAGATATATGACGACATTATAATGGTGCATGAAGCTCTCCATACCAGTAGGAAATCCAAAAAGAAGCATATAACAATTAATCTTGATATGGATAATCTCTTTAATAGGGTATATATTCAATTTCTTGAATGGTTGTTAGTTAAGTTTGGATTTTCCCTTCAGCTTACGATATGGATTGGAGAATGCATCACCACCCCTTGGATCTCCCCATTGATCAATGGAGAACCTTCAATATTTTTCAATGATTCCAAGGGCATCAGAAAGGGTTGCTCTTTATCCCCATATCTTTACATCCTACTAGCAGAGACTCTAGGGAGATCTCTCAACAAGCTAAGAAGGGACTAAAATATCACAAGTATTAAGGCAACTACAAGATACAAATAAGTTACTCATGCACAGTTCACTAACGACACCATTCTTATGGGAGAAACATCAAGGAAAAATGTGAGATAGATCAAAGAATGCTTAGATGGGTTCACACAAGCCTCTAGAGAATTAATTGACACAAAAAAGCCATTTTTTAATCCAAAATACCTTGAAAGCTGAAAATAAAATCTCTAGTTTAATCCTTGGATTCAAACAAATAAAATAATAATAATTCAGGTATCTTAAAGTCCCAATGGTTTTCCACCTAAAGCCTAAGGATAGCTAGAGTCTAATGCTAGAAAAGTTGATTAAGAGAATTAAAAACTACAGTAATGGTTGGTTGAGTCTGGTGGGAAAAATAGTTTTGATTAAATGCATTCTATCCACTCTCCCAATATATCTTCTTATTTATCATGCTTCCAAAATAATTCTTCATATGATTGATGTCATAATAAAAAACTTTTTATGGCAGGTAGGAAGTCAAACAAAAAGGAAGAAATATCATTTAGTAAATTGGAATGTGATCACCAAAGCTAAAGAGCATGGTGACTTGGGAATCAAAAAAATGGAAAATTTAAGCAATGCCCTAGGTTCCAAGCTCCTATGGAACATGCTAAAGCCACCCCAAGCTCCCTCTAAGAAGATCTTGATTAGAAAATACACAAATAACTCTACAAGCATATAGTTATTAAGAAATATAGAAAACCAATCAAGTGCATTATTAACATTGAAGAATGTAGTTGAGGCCAAGGCAATGCAAAAAAATCTCTTGGATCCCTAGAGATAGCAACAAGATCAATTTATGGAAATATTTGATCCTTGGAAATCCTCCATCACAAGAAATATGAAACCCTAATCTCCAAAACCAACTACAAATTTTAGGAATTGAGAAGCTTAGTGAACTTATAGAATGGTTAGAAGAGGAACTTGCCTAGAAATCTCCTCCTCTCCCTATGCATCTCCAATATGAATAAGATTGTTTCAAGAGGTATAATACTAGTATAATACCCATCAAGAGGCATATATAAAATCAACTTATGTAGGGGGCATAAGGAATATAGGGGAATATATAGTCAAACTTGGAGTTCACTCCCAACTGGTTGGAAAAAGAGGATTCCACCTAAGTTGAAAGTCTTTACTTGGATGGTGTAGTAGAATATATAATATTGTTTCAACAAAAAATTATTCTCAATTTGGAAAAAGAGGATTCCACCTAAGTTGTAAGTCTTCACTTGGCTGGTGTAGTAGAATAAAATATTAATAGGAAAAGACAAATATAGTGGGGCCTCATGTCTTCTTGAGGTTTTTAAGGGAGAGTGAGACCATCAATCACATCATATTTGAATGCCCAAAAGCAATAGCTATTTGGTTGGAAATTACTAACAGATTTGGTTTAGTATTTTCAGGGAGATTAAATATTGAAAGTTTTTTAAACTATTGGAGTGAAAAGTACAAAGGAGGACTAAACAAAAAGCCTCTAATGAAATTTATATGGGAATCAATCCCACACACTATAATTTGACACATATGGCTGGACAAAAACCAATGGATATTTGAAGGGAAAGGAAACAAAATAGGTGCAATAATAGGGAGAATCATTTGGAGTATCACAATTAATGTCAAAGCAATTTTTACTTAGAAGCAAAATCAAGAAGACTTGACTTCAAAAGAGAGTCATATGATTAAAATCCATGATCTTCATGCATTCTTGGCAATAATGTGTCACCTTGTTGACTTGTAAGCTCCTATCATCGACTACCCTACACTGTTCTTTGATGAAGCATCAAAATCCAATCCAATACAAGCGGTAGCAAGAGGATTGATCCTTGCAAGCTCAAGGAAGGTGCTAATTAAAATCAAAATCAAATTGGGAATCACATCCAACAAGGTGGTTGAAATCCTTGGATGTGATATGGGGATGAGGCTCGCTATGATAGAGGGAATTAGATATTTGTCGGTGTATGGAGATTCAAAAATGGTCATGACAACACTCTCCAAATACAAAGATCTTCAATCTTTAAAATTGAGGATTATCCAAGACAAGATCAGGCTTTGGAAAAAAATATGACTAGCATTAAATATTCCCACATCCAACAAAAATTTAACAAGGATGCAGATGCCCTGGATAATGAGGAAATTAAAACCATTCATCTCCAATGTAGTCAAAAAGATCAAAAAATAAAAAATAAGGAGAGATGTCTATCATGGAGCGAAGAACTACTCTAATGTCTAATGCTCCCTCTCTGCGTGCCATGTTTTCTTTGTCTTCTTCCTATTTTTTGTTTGCTTTTGATGCTTAGTGTTGTTGCTCTTAGTATGTTACATGGTCATTTGAAATTATTCTTGTTAGGAATCCTTGCCTGTTGTATTTGTTCTATACTCAACTCTAACTTTGGCTTCCTTGCTTATTAGGAGACTTTGTTTCTGTTTTCATGATTTATTAATACAATTTTTTTTTTAAGAATGGAACAAGAAAACTTTTACAAACATTTTGAGAAGAACTAAAAGATAAAAATTCAAAATTTTAAAAATGTGACCACAATAATACAAGTTCAGAGAAAAGGGAGTTGCTTAGTGAATATCAGAATATTTTAAGGAAGAGAAATTTTAGAGACTAAAATTGAGATAGATTTGGTTAAAAGGAGATAAAAACATATTTTTTTCATAGGATGGCAATAGTACAAAGATCAACATCCAAAATTAGTATAATTAAATCAATAGAAGGGGTTTGGATTGAAGACCAAAGCAAAAACATAAAGAAGGTAAGGCTTTTTTACCATAATATTCTAGGATTGGAGGAGATTGAAGTTCTTAATGATAAACGATTGTAAGAAGTGCCTTTAGTTATAATAGATGAATACAATAGCAAACTAATGGATTCTATTACTTTGGAAGAATTTTTTAAGCTCTTTTCTATTTTGATAAGGAGAAATCCCCAAGTTTGGATGGACTCTCTGCAACATTCTATCAACATAACTAGGAAATAGTGAAGGATTATTTATTGGTGGTAGTGGAACAATCTAGGGTAAAATAGTACATACCTTATAAAATAAATGCAACATATCTTACTCTAATTCTAAAAAAATGATGTAGAATTGTTTGATTCATTTAGGTCCATAAGTCTATGTAATATGAAATATAAGATAATCTCAAAAGTGATTGGAAAATTTATTAAGACCACTATTAGAAAAAAATTAGAAGAATGAGGATTTATGAAAGGGAGACAAATTTTGGATGGGATCATAATAGCTCATGAAGTAATGCATTTAGGAGCTTCTAAAAAAAAGAGAGCAATAATATTAAAACATGATATGAATAAATCCTATGATAGGGTTAAATGGGATTTTCTTTTTGCAGTATTAGAAAAGTTTGGATTTGGGAAGAAATGGGTAAAATAGATTAAAGCTTGTGTCTCCATAGTATCATAGTCAGTGTTGGTCAATGGGCTAGTAACATAATCATTTAAAGCCAAGAGGGGTCTTAGATAAGGAGATCCTCTATCACCATATTTTTTCATTATTATGGTAGAGGTATTGGGAAGGAACATGTAGAAGGCATATGCATATGGGCTAATAAGTATACTTAAGGCTAGTAATAACATCTACATCACCCATCAATAGTCTGTAGAGGATACAACCCTTTTTGGGAGGGTAGGAAAAAATAAGGCCAAAGCTTTAAATAAATTATTAAAGGAATATGAAATAGCATCAAGGAAAAAAGTTAATAGGACAAAATCCAAAATTTACTTCCTAAACACTCCAAATAGAATTAAAGGAGGGATATACAAGTTACTTCAAATGAAGAAAGCAATTTTGTCAGAAACATATCCAGGGATGTCCTTATTTGAGGGGAGAATAAGGATAGAATTGTGGAATCCAATTATAAGTAAAGTCCAGAATAAACTACCCATATGGAAAGGTAAATGGTTATCATTTTCAAGAAGAGAATAACTAATTAAATCAGACTTTCATGCTCTTCCACCATATTATGTCCTTGTATATTATGCCAAAAGCAATAGAAAAAAGGTTAATTTATATTATGTCGTAATTTTTATCTTTAGGATTACATGATAAAAGGAACTTTCCTTTAGTGAAATGGAGTAACGTGTGTGATGATAAAACTAAGGGAGGTCTTGGTTTAAGAATTTTTACGAATGCAAACTTAGCTCTAAGGAGAAAAGTAATTTGGAGATTGTACAAAGAGAGTCAAAGACAATGGGCAAGAATTATTCTAAGTACATTGAGTCTAATGACCAAATCTTAATCTTTATTTAACTCTCACTACTAGATGGTTTTTTCTATGGAATGATTTAAAAACATTAATTGATCTAGTGATTAAAGGTTTAAGATGGGTGGTGGGAAGTGGGGAAATATTTTTTATTTGGGTGGATAATTTGTTTGACTCTAGAGCATACTTTAGAGTATCTTTCCTAAAGTATATAGGTTCTAAATATTTAAAATTCATTTAAATATAGTTGCACCAAATTTACTATTTGAGAGGAAATCAGTTTTGTTGTGAGATCATATAGGGAATTGTTTAGAGTGTTTCTGAACATAGTAGGAGCAAGTAAGATCTCCATAATAGTAGAGATTTCAAATTGATTGGAGTGCTATAAAAGCATTGTAATTTATTATGATTATGAATCTAATGAGCATATTTTCTCATTTTGATATCAGAGTAGGTTTGCTTAGACATATCAAAACCTGTGGAGAGTGGTGCGAAGATATTTGAAGCACGCACTTTGTCAAAGAAACTCAAGCGGCCAGTACTCAACAAAGTTGCAAGGAAGAGCTCAAGTAAATAATTAATATCTCACGGATCCTGAGGTATTTGCTTATGAAATTTTGAGGGTTGTTATATAATTGTATAAAGAGGATTCAATAAAAATTTTAGGTGATTTGGAGCTAATTTGCTGATTTTATTAGCATTTTACATTTTAAAATAAAATGGTTGTATAAGGTGGAATACAGGGTATTTGCTTCTAAAATTTTAGAAGAAATATTATTTAGCTTAAATCATAATTCAGACAAAATTTCAGGTCATTTGGATCTATATTGATCGCTTTGTGTGAATATTGATTTTTTTCTTCAAAAATCCTAGATACGGGATTGTGATAAAAAAGGGAAAAAGTAAATGATCATATCTTTTTCACCTTTGCAAATTTTCTTCTAAAATTTAGAGGGTTTTCAGATTATTGTCTCAGGAATACAAAGTTTAGTTTTAAAAAAAAATTGAGTTGTATGGATTGATTTATGTGAAAACATTGAGGTTGTATCAAAAACACTCTAAGATCTAGAAAAGGTAAAAGTAAATTGATCACATATTTCTCATTTGTGTGAATTTGCTTCTGAAAATTAGAGTATACAGGAAAAAATTAAGTTTGTTTCAATTAGTGTTGGCCAATTTATGATAAATTTTGTGCTTGAGACTTTGCTAAATAAAAGAAGCATGTATTTTTGCAATTAGAGGTTAATTCTAAGATTTTGACTTAACAGGTTGAGTCAATTGAGTAAAAGAAGATCTGTTGTTGTTCTTTATTCCAAAAAAAAAATTGTATTAGAAGCTACGTACATTATTCCAAAGTTTTTTTTTATTAGTATAAATGACTGCCAATAACAATCTTCCCATTCCTGAATTTAATGGGTTAGATTACAAGTATTGGTCCATCAATATGAGGACCTTACTCATAGGCTAGGGGTTATGGGATATTGTAGAAGAAGGCTACAATGAACCTGTATATTGGACCACCTTGAGTGCAGCTAATAGAACCAATAAAAAGGATGTCCAAAAGAAACTCATTTGCTCTCTACCATCTCCAAGAAGCTTTGGATAAAAGCATCTTTCCAAGGATTGCTTCTTGTTAAACAACCCTAGAAGCATGTAAAGCCTTGAGAGATAGCTATCAAGGGAGCAATCAAGTGAAGCAAGTGAGGCTTCAAACCTTGAAGAGAGATTTTGAGAATCTCAAGATTCAAGATGATGAAAGAGAGGGAGATTATTGTGTGAGAGTGAAATTCATTACAAACAAAATGCAAACCCTTGGAGAAGACATCAAAACTAAAGTAGTGGTGATGAAAGTGTTGAGAACACTTCTTCATAAATGGAACCATATTGCTATAATTATTTAAGAGTAAATATTTTTCTACTCTAACTTTTGATGCTAATTGGTTCTTTGATGTCTCATGAAGAAATATTGTAGGGTGCTACATCTACAAGCTATGGAGGTGATAAGAAAGCATTCTCATCCAAATAAGGTGATAATGCACAAGGAAAAGGAAAAGGACAAGGACAAGGAAGAGGCCAAAGGAGAGGTAAAGGAAGAGGACGAGTTAGATCAAGATGTGGCAATAAAGGAAGAGGGGGTGACAAATCAAAGAAATCTTGTTACAATTGTAGCAAGGTTGGTCACTTTGCTAGAGATTGTTGGTCCAAGACTTCTCAAGATGGGAGAGGTCAATATGGAAACTATGGAGAAGAGAAAGGAGCTTCTTCAAATATGTTCCTCACCTATGGAAAATCAGATAAAAATCTTAATGAAAGTTGGATTTTGGATACTGCTTGTTCCAATCACATGAGTGGCAAAGAGGAGCTCTTTGCTACAATGGATTCCTCCTATAAATTAAATATCAAATTGGGAGATGACAAGGCCCTACAAGTTGAAGGTATTGGAGCCATGGAGGTTCCAAAAATAGAAGGCACCATGAAGTTAAATGACATCTATTACACCCCCAAACTCCAACATAACTTTCTTAGTGTTGGACAAATGATGGAAAAAAAATATAGGCTTGTTTTTTATGAAGGCAAATATGTAATTTTTTATAAGTACAATTGTAATAGAGTTGTTACCCAAGTACCTATGACACATAATAGGTTGTTTCCTCTTAAGTTTGGGGAACACGGTGGTGCTCAACTTGCTAGTGTAGCTATTGCTAATCCAAGTAAGCTTTGGCACTTGTGTTAGAAATTTGAGTTATTTTATGTTAACATTGATGTCACATGGATTATTGATGTCACATGGATCACATTGAGTTTTGGTGGCCAAATGATATTTTGGAAAGCATGGATAAATACAGGGTTTTTGTGAAAACCAAGGTAGGAAAAATAAAAGGTTTTATTTAAAACCATTGATGGCATATTTGAACTGGATTTTTCTTAAAACCCAATTTGGCCTTTCATTTCATCGAAAAAGGTGCCTCGGTGCTGGAGATATTTAATTTTTAATATTTAGTTTAAATTTATTTAAAATTAAATATGCAAGATTTCCGTCGATGTCATCGAAAATAATAAGGAGGCTATATAAAGGGGATACCTAAGGTTCATAAACTTATCTGAGCTCATGGTTAATAATCGCTGGCTAAGCATCCAAATTGAACTCATGTGCAAATCTTTTAGAAAGCAGAAGCAGCAAATAAATGAAGGTTGGTCAAAGTCCAAAGTCATCGTGCTAAGGAGTGTTGCAGTACAAACGTCAAGGTTTCAAATTCCCTTGATTGCATTCAGAAGGCGTTGGAAGAAAAGTGCTCGAAGTGCTTTTGATTTGCGAAAAGGGAGGAAACGTTTTAAGGCACATTGTGTCTTTCCCTTTCGAACGAGTGGCTATCTCATGTGGCAACCATAGCCGCGGCTAAGACGCTCGCGTTGGGGGTAAGTCAGGGGTTCGAATCCCCTTGAGGAGGTAAATACGTTTTATATCTAATTAATTATGTTAAGCCCTAAGTTGGAGTTATAATGTGGTTAGGAATAATTAAAGTTCTTAATTAAACTTTTTTTTTATAAGGGTTGTGATTATTATTTCAAAGGTGGATGAGTTGTTCATTTAATTTTATGTTCATAAAATTGAGAATTAAGATTTAGGAGAAATAAGTTGTTATAAAATAATTTTTGAGAGGTTTATTGATTATTATTTTTTATAAGGGTTTTTATTAAAAGGACTTTGGTGGATGTGTTTATTAAGTTGGAGTAAAAAGGTGTAAATTGAGTTATGCTTTATCTTGTAATTATTATTTGAAGTCCACTAACCCTTATTGATATTGGAAAAGAAAGTTGTATTTAGTGTGGAGAATTTTATGAACAACTTCTTGGCATCAAAAAGATATGGGCACATTCTCCTATTGATTGTTTATGGTGGTTGATTTCTGAAATATCATTGGAGTGAAAATGATTGATTGTGGTTTCCTTTTCAAAAGTGGTTGGTTGAATGCTTCAAGGTTTTCTAGTTTGAGAGTTATGTTTAAACCTTGTTTTATAAGCATAATTGTTGAAGCCCATTTGGTTATGTAAAGAACTTGAAAAGAACATGAGTATCATAGTTATGTGAGATTTTTGGTTGAGCATTGTTGGAAATATTTGAGTTGGTTGATACATGCTTGGACTAGGGTTTTGTGAGAAAGAGTTATCCCTTGTGGTGATTGGTTGAGTTGAGTTGATTGAGCCTAGTCAAGTGATTGTGTGAGGTGATTTTTCAAGTCCTAAGAAATAAACTATTCTATAATTCTGATTTGAGTTGAGATTGAGCTTAGAACATATTGAGCCTCTAAAAATTCTATTTATGCTTCTATGATTTGACTTGATTTGAGATTGATTTGACTTGAGTTGAGTTGACATCATTGTGGATCATTATTGTCATCCATTGTAGAGTGCATTGTCATTCATTGTTGAGTTCAAATTTGAGCCTTGCCTTCATAGATTTGTGGATGAGATTTGAGTACTACTTGAGCATGATTGATTAAGCATTTGAGAAGGCCTTTGGGATAGATTTCTGGACATATTTGTGGCAGTTTTTGTATGATTGATTGAGCCTTTGAGAAGGCTTTGTGGACAGTTTTTGGGACAACTTTTTGGAAAGTTTTAGACAAATTTATGGATAGATTTGGGACAAATTTTGATGAGGTTTTGAGTGAGCCTATTGAGCAGAGTTGAGCAAGTTCTTGGTGAGCTTCCTAGAGAAGTTTTGAACAAGTTCTTAGTGAGCTTGTTGGAGCATATTTGAGCAATTTCTTGGTGAGCTTGCTAGAGCAGATTTGGACAAGTTCTTAGTGAGCTTTTTGGAGAAGATTTGAGCAAGTTCTATGTGAAATTGTTGAGCAGATTTGGACAAGTTCTATGTGAGCTTGTTGAGCATTTTTGGACAAGTTCTGTGTGAGCTTGTTATGCAGATTTGGACAAGTTCTATGTGAGTTTGTTATTGCCTAGCTTTGAGCAGATCAAAGAAATTTGGACAAGTTCTGTGTGAGCTTGTTATGCATATTTGGACAAGTTCTATGTGAGCTTGTTATTGCCTAGCTTTGAGTAGATCAAAGAAATCATTGTATTGGATAAGGATCCTTATTTTTGTGTGAAATATTATAAGGAAATTATCTTGTGGAGTACCCCACATTGGGGAAACCATGTTAAATCTTGTGTCTCAATTTTGTGTGGTGACGTATGCTCTTGATTAATATTGCTATCTGAGTTATTAATGCACACTGCTATATTTGGTTATTGCAATTAAATACATTAATTGATATTGATTTGGAAAGAAAGGAAAAAATTGTATTATACTATTCACCCCCCCCTCTCAATATAATCTTGTATTCTTCAACTTGAGATTTGATCATATTAATTTTGCAAGCTTGAATTTTTTGACTTCTCAAGCTATGGTGAGTGGACTTCCAAGAGTTGAAGAACACAAGGAGGTGTGTGAAGGATATGCTTTGGAAAAGCACTCAATATCAAAGTTTCCAAAGGGCCAAGCATGGAGAGCAAGCCATCCACTACAATTGGTGCATTAAGATATTTGTGGTCCAATGCAAACCAAAAGCATTGGTAACAACTCTTAATTTCTTACTTTCATTTATGATTTCTCTAGGATGTGTTGGATTTATTTTTTGAAAACTAAATATGAATCTTTTGATTGTTTCATAGATTTCAAAAATAATGTAGAGAATCAAAGTGAGTTTTTTATAAAAAGTCTCAAGACTAATAGAGGAGGAGAGTATTCTTCAAATGTATTTCTAAACTATTGTAATTGTGGAATAAAAAGTTAATTCACAATTGCCTACACCCCACAACAAAATGGTGTGGCTTAAATAAAAAACCACACTATAGTAGAAATGGCTAGATCAATGTTGCAAACTAAGCATCTAAGTAACATGTATTGGGTCGATGCTCTTAGAACTAGTGTTTACATTTTGAATAGGAGTCCTACTTCTAGTTTATATGGGATTACTCCTTATGAAGTATGGTATGGCAAAAATCCAAATGTAAAACACTAAGATTTTTTGTTGTCTTGCATATGACTACATTCCTAATGAGAAAAGAAATAAACTTGACCCCAAAATTCAAGCATGTATTTTTGTTGAATATTGTGAGTCTTCCAAAGCATATAGGTTCTACAATACCAAAAAACATAAAATTGTACTCTCCAAGGATGTAATTTTTGATGAATGGGGTCATCAAAAAAATTTTGTTGATGATGGATCTCATGATGCAAGTTCCTCTCAAGTGCAACAAGTGCAACCCAAAAATGGCAAAGGAAGTCCTCCAATCCCAAGTATGAGTACTACTTCAAGTACAAAAAAAAATTCTCTAAGTCCTTATCCACAAATATCAGTAAGTTCTTCACAAATGGATATTGATTCTCCATAAAGAGGTAAAATAACACTTCAAAACCATCCATATTTTTAAATGTTGGATAAGAATTTCTAGAAAAGATACAATAGAAGTCAAGCTAGTGAAATAAATGCAGTTTTGAAAAGACTTGAAAATCTGCATATGTATGGTGATGATGACTCCCAAGATCCTAAGGGAGACGTAGTCAATCATGCTTTAATGACTAGTGTAGATCTAGAGCCATCTAGCTTGAAAAATAAAGTGCTCATGATGTATGGCAACAAGCCATGAAAGAGGAAATGACCTCTATAGAAAATAATGATACTTGGGAGCTAGTGGAGCTTCCTAAAGGCAAAAAATGTGTTGGATGTAAATGACAAACACAAGCTTATAATAAGAGGGGGGGTGAACAGTATAATGCCCACTTTTTACTTTATTTCCAAACCAATATCAATTAGTGTCCTTAATTACAATATCCAAATATAGCAATGTGTATTAATGACATAGATAGCAATAGTAAGCAAGAGCACAAATCACCACACACAATTGAGACACAAGATTTAACGTGGTTCCCCCAATGTGGGGTACTCCACAAGATAATCTCCTTATAATATTTCACAAATAAATAGGGATCCTTATCCAAATACAAATTATTCCTTTGATATGCTCAAAGCTAGGCTATCCACTGATCTACTCAGTAAGGCAATTCACTGATCTACTCAGCTAGGCAATCCACTGATCTGCTTAGGTAGGCAATCCATTGATCTGCTCAGGTAGGCAATAATAACCTGCTCAGGTAGGTAATCCAATGATCTACTCAACAAGGCAATTCACTGATATGCTCATATATGCAATCCATTGATATTCTCAACAAGGTAATTCACTGATCTGCTCAGCTAGGAAATCCACTAATCTGCTTAGCTATCCAATCCACTGATCTACTCAGCAAGTAAATTCATTGAACTTCTCAACTAGGCAATCCACTAATCTACTCAGCTAGGCAATCCACCGATCTTCTCAGTAAGGTAATCCTAATCTGCTCAGGTAAGTAATCCACTGATCTACTTTAGCAAGATCACCAAGAACTTACTCAAAATTTGCTCTAGCAAGCTCACCAAGAACTTGCTCAAATTTGCTCTAGCAAGCTCACCAAGAACTTACTCAAATCTACTCTAGCAAGCTCACCAAGAACTTGCTCAAAATATGCTCTAGCAAGCTCACCAAGAACTTGCTCAAATATTCTCAACAAGCTCACCAAGAACTTGCTCAAAATTTGTCCACAAATCTATCCAAAAGCCTTCTCAAAGACTCAATAAATCATGCACAAAAGCTGCCACAAATCTATCCAAAAATCTATCCAAAATTCTTTTCAAATGCTCAATCAATCATGCACAAAAGCTGCCACAAATCTGTCCAAAAATATATCCCAAAATCCTTCTCAAAGGCTCAATCAATCATGCATGAAAGCTACCACAAATCTATCTAGAAATCTATCCCAAAATCCTTCTCAAAGGCTCAATCAATCATGCATAAAATCTACCACAAATCTATCCAAAAATCTATCCCAAAGGCCTTCTCAAAGGCTCAATCAATCATGCTCAAGTAGCACTCAAATATCATCCACAAATCTATGAAGGCAAGGCTCAATTATGAACTCAACAATGAATGGAAATGCACTCTACAATGGATGACAACAATGATCTCAACTCAAATTATAATATAGAATATTTTGTTTCATGGAACTTGAACAACCACTTCACTCATTCACTTGACTAGGCTCAAATAATTCTACTCAACCAATTACAACAAGGAACAACTCTTTCTCACAATCCCTAGTCCAAGAATGTATCAACCAAATCAAAATATTTCCAACAATGCTTAACCACAAATATAACATAACAATGATACTCATGTTCTCCTCTAACTCAAGTTCAAGTTCTTTGTACAATCAATGGGCTTCAACAACAATGCTTATAATAAATTCTTCACATAACAATGATACTCATGTTCTTCTCAAACCCTATCTCAGGTTTTTCACACAACTAATGGCTTCAACAACAATGCTTATAAACAAGGTTTAAACACAACTCTCAAACCAAAAAACCTTGAAGCATTCAACCAACCAATTTCGAAAAGGAAACCACAATCAATCTTTTTCTCTCCAATGATATTTCATAAATCAACCACCATAAACAAAGTCAATGGAGAATAATACTCATACCTTTTTGATGCCTTATTAGTTGTCCACTAAATCTGCTACACTCAAAAAACTTTCTTTTTCAACTTTCAATAAGGGTTAGGGATCATGATTAATAAAACAACAATAATATCCAAATAACACCTTATTACTCCTACTCAATAAAATACATCATGTCCCCTCATGAAAGAATTAATCCTCTTTGAAAAAGAACAAAGCAACCTTCACTTTTGAACCTCTTTACAAAATCAGAAATATATCTTTACACACACCTTATTTCTCCCTCTAATCAAGTTAATAAAATAGCCCTCGAAATAAGCTTTCCAACAATATATAATATGATATACTTCCAAAAATAAAATCACCAGAAATATCTCTTTTTCTTAAGGTGCATCATAACCCTTATTTCTCCTAGGGCAACTTTAGAAAAATAAAAATATTAAAAAAATATTAACTTGCCTCTGTCCCTGACAGGATTCGATCCTTTGACGCCTCCTCACTCAGTGCCTTAACCATGGCCAAGCTTCCATTGGGCCACACGCCCTCACGTGTTCAAAGGGGCATGAACCAAAACAAATACCTCAAAATTTTGCACCCTTCGAAAACTCAAAAACGCTTCAAGCATTTCAACACAACAAGCATCCCCAGCACAACTTGATCACAAGACCTCCTGCTTCTTACATAGCGCATGAACCACTAGGCCAAAGGTGCCTATACATTTTGTTATCCTCCGCGAATTATTCTTCAGCGAACCCAAATTTTGTAAACCCTTCACACGCCTCTTTACACATGCTTCAACACACAAGCTCTTTTTGCATTACATTATCAATTCGAATGCATTCAAAAATTGAGGACACAGATTTATCGAAAATTTTGATGGCATATTTATATATGCCTTTCCTCCTTGCTTTAGACGTCAGCGCTATTATTTTTAATATATGTCTTTCCTCCTTTCTTTAGACGTCAGTGCTATAATTTTATTTTTAATTTTAAAATTAAAATTTAAATTTTATATAATTCAAAATTTAAACCAAATATTTAAAATTAAATATCTTCATCACCGGGGCACCTTTTTCGATGAAACAAAAATCCAACCTAGGTTTTAAGAAAAACCCATTTCAAATTTCCTATCCATGGTTGTAAATAAAACCTTTTATTTTGCCTACCTTGGTTTTCACAAAAACCTTGTATATATCCATGCTCTCCAAAATATCATAAATGATATTTTATGAAGTGCTTTTGCCACCAAAACTCAAATGTGATCCATGTGACATCAATGACAACATAAAATAACTCAAATTTCCAAAAATCTCCCCCTTTGTCATTGATGGCAACACCTCTAATGCAAATCATCACAATCACTGCAAAAACCATCTCTGAGAATCAAAGCTGCTCCCCCTGACTCAATACTCTCTATGTAGGCTGCTTCCCCTAAATCAATAATCTCTTTGGAGGCTGATCCCCCTAACTCAATGCTCTCTTTGGATGCTGCTCCCCTAACTCAAATCTCTCCCCCTTTAACATCAATGGCAAAAATGGACACCTATGGGGCTAAAAGATATGACTCTTAAGCATAGCCCCCTCACCACCTTCTCTCTTGAGGTGATTAATTTTGGGGTGGGAGTACTTTTACTCCCATATTATATTGTTTTTTAACTCTGTAAACTTCCTTCCATATTTTTTTGATATCCTTCTCTTGATGAATTACTTGATCTTCTTGTCTTGAACCTATTTGTCCTTCTTGCCTTGAAACTGCTTAACCTTCTTGTCTTAAACTTGTTTGGAATTGAGTCCTACACCATTTTGCAATATGTCCAAAGTTATTGAAATTAAAACACTTGATATTGTAGCCTTTTCATGGTGCCCATATCCTGAATTCTTTCTTGAAATAATTTCCATATCCATTCCTTTCCTAAACCTTGTATTGTGAAGTTTTGTTTTCATAATCATTATGACCATGACTTCTAAGTTGTGTAGCTCTAAAACCAAAACCATGTTGCTCATTTTCTTTACATTGAGAAGATCTATGACCAATCACATTGCATGAGAATCAATGTCCCTAAAAACCATACCTTCTTCCTTTGAAGTTCCTTCTAGAAAAATCAAACTTCTTTAATCCATAAACCCTGTAGTGTATAGCCCTGTATCCAAATCCATTACCAGAAAAACAATGTCCTTGAAAAGCCCTTTGTTCATTCCTTGGTTCCTCATACCTTTCTTGACCATTATCCTTGTGATCATTTTTGACTTGTGCATTGTATCCTTGAATCTTCTTTGTAGTATCCAAATCCTCTTCCTTAATTTCTTCCTTGTTTTCCTTTTCAAGAATTTATTTTCCTTTTGAACTTGATTCACCTATCTCAAAACAAGATCCAAACTAGATTTTTGAAGCCATAGGAACTTTGGAACTTTCTTCATAACACTTAGGTGCTTCATTGCTTTCATATTTTAGAACTTCATTTCCTTTTAAGTGTGATTTCCCAAACCTGAAATATGATACCTTTGGTGCTTTGGAACCTTCCTCTTCTTTCTCTTTATTTGTGTCAAATAGCAAATTGGCATCCATATTTATTGTCTTTGAAATACATGTTTCCTTATTAGTGAAAATATATTGACCTTTTGAGTCATGTGATGGATCAAACTTCTCAAGTGTGGAACATCTCAATTCTTTTAGATTCTCCTTAACCTCTTGTAGTTGCTCATGGATATCATTGAAGTCTTCCTTTAGATCAACTGAGACATTTGTCTTTCTTACAATATTATCTTGTTTAACTTCTTCTATTTGGATTGAATGTTCTTCTTCTACTTCTTTTATCCCATAGAAAAACCCTTCTTCATCTTCACTGTCACTAAGATCATTATAATATTCTATAGCAAATAAAATTTCATGATTTCTTTGACCATGCATGTTTCCTTGATGTGTCATCTCATCTTCACTATCACTGAATCCATTATAATATCCTGATCTGTGATCTCTTTGACCACACACAAAGCACTTTTCTCTTTCACCTCCTACTCCTAGGAATAGATGTTCTTCCTTTTCATCATCTGAATTGTATCTATCACTGTGATCTGAGCTATCACTTGCTTCTTCAATGTAGAAATTTTTCTTTGTCCTATAAAAAATTTTCTTCTTCTCATACCTGCTTTTCTTGTATCTGTCATATTTGTCATACTTATGCTTTCCATCTTCTTTTCTTCTATGAACCTATTTTTCATCATCACTATTTTCTTCATGTAGACACTTGTTTGCATAGTGACCAAAATTACTACACTTGTAGCAATGGAATTTCTTCATATCTCTGTAATTCCTTGAGTCCTTTTTCCTTTTGATTAAGTTAGCTTCCTCATCATTATCTGAATCTCTATCTGTCTCTAGAATTTTCCCTTTGTTTTTTTCTAAAGCCTTGAAGGTAATTTATTTTATTGGAACCTGATGCTTACTTATCCTCATATCATAAGCTGTGAGAGTTCCTTATAGTTCTTCCATTGTTAGCTTGTTGATATCAATTGTTTCTTCTATTTTTGAAACCTTTGCATCATACTTCATGGGAAGTGATCTAAGAACCTTTTGAGTAACTTATAATTCTTTCACCTCAAATCCTAGACCTCTCATGGTGTTAGTAATCTCATCAACTCAAAGTAAAAACTTTGCTATATCTTCATAATCTTCCATTTTCAATTCCTCAATTTTTCTATGAGTTTGTAGTTTTTCCAACTTTACCTTGGAATCTCCTTCATAGGTATTTCGCAACTTGGTCCACATTTCATTAGATGAATTACATACCATTACCTTTACAAAATTTGTCTCACGTAGCCCACTCAAAATACAATTCATTTCCCTTGCATTGATTTCAACCAATTTCCTGATAGTCTTGTCTGCCTCAGGATCACCTTCAACCTTATACTCTTTTTCAATCATCTGCTATACCTCATATCCTTGTGATATCAAGTAGTTCTTCATTATCATGCTCCAAAAAGCATAATTGCTACTATCAAATAGTGGAGCCTTACTTGTATATGATTCATTCTATGAAACCATCTGTGTTCTTGTAGAATCTTCCCTCAAGTTGTTAGCCTTTTCGAAGGAACATTCTCTAATACCAATTGAAGAACACAAGCTTATACTGATATGGGGGTAAAAAGTATAGCACCCACTTTTTACTTTATTTCTAAACCAATATCAATTAGTGTCCTTAATTGTAATTTCTAAATATATCAATGTGCATTAATGACATAGAAAAAAATAGTAAGCAAGAGCACAAATCACCACACATAATTGAGACACAAGATTTAACATGGTTACCCCAATGTGGGGTACTCCACAAGATAATATCCTTATAATATTTCACAAAGAAATAGGGATCCTTATCCCAATATAAATTATTACTTTGATCTGCTCAAAGCTAGGTTATCCATTGATCTGCTAAGCAAGGTAATTCATTGATCTCCTCAGCTAGGCAATACATTGATCTGCTCAAGTAGGCAATCCACTGATCTTCTCAGGTAGGCAATACACTGATCTACTCAGTAAGGCAATTCACTGATATGCTTGGCTAGGCAATCTGCTGATCTACTTAGCAAGGCAATTCATTGATCTACTCAACTAATAAATCCACTGATCTTCTCAGCTAGGCAATCCACTGATCTGCTTAGCAAGGTAATCCTGATCTGCTCATGTAAGAAATCCATTGATCTGCTTCATCAAGCTCACTAAGACCTTACTCAAAATCTGCTCTAGTAAGCTCACCAAGAACTTGCTCAAATTTGGTCTAGCAAGCTCACAAATAACTTGCTCAAATATGTGCCAGCAAGCTCACTAAGAACTTGCTCAAAATATTCTCTAGCAAGCTCACCAAGAACTTGCTCAAATTTGCTCAACAAGCTCACCAAGAACTTGCTCAAAATATGTCCAAAAATCTATCCAAAAGCCTTCTCAAAGGCTCAATCAATCATGCACAAAATTTGCCACAAATTTGTCCAAAAATCTATCCAAAAGCCTTCTCAAAGGCTCAATAAATTATGCACAAAATTTGCCACAAATATGTCCATAAATCTATCCCAAAAGCCTTCTCAAAGGCTCAATCAATCTTGCATAAAAGCTGCCACAATTCTATCCAAAAGTCTATTCCAAAAGCCTTCTCAAAGGCTCAATCAATCATGCACAAAAGGTGCCACAAATCTATCCCAAAGGCCTTCTCAAAGGCTCAATCAATCATGCTCAAGTAGCACTCAAATATCATCCACAAATCTATGAAGGTAAGGCTCAATGATGAACTCAACAATAAATGGCAATGCACTCTACAATGGATGACAACAATGATCCACAATGATCTCAACTCAAATTAGAATATAGAATAGTTTGTTTCATGGAACTTGAACAACCACTTCACTCATTCACTTGACTAGGCTCAAACAACTCTACTCAACCAATCACAACAAGGAATAACTCCTCACGATCCCTAGTCCAAGCATGTATCAACCAAATCAAAATATCTCCAACAATGATTAACCACAAATCTCACATAACAATGATACTCATGTTCTCCTCTAACTCAAGTTCAAGTTCTTTGTATAATAAATGGGCTTCAACAACAATGCTTATAAAATATTCTTCACATAACAATGATACTAATGTTCTTCTCAAACCCTATCTCAGGTTTTTTACATAACTAATGGTTTCAACAACAATGCTTATAAAATAAGGTTTAAACACAACTCTCAAACCAAAAAACCTTGAAGCATTCAACCAACCACTTTTGAAAAGGAAACCACAATCAATCCTTTTCTCTCCAATGATATTTCATAAATCAACCACCATAAACAAATTCAATGGAGAATATTGCTCATACCTTTTTGACGCCTTATTAGTTGTCCACTAAATATGCCACACTCAAAAAAATTTCTTTTTTAACTTTCAATAAGGGTTAGGGATCATGATTAATAACACAACAATAATATCCAAATAACACCTTATTACTCCTACTCAATAAAATACATCATGTCCCCTCATGAAAGAATTAATCCTCTTTGAAAAATAACAAAGCAACCTTCATTTTTGAACATTTTTACAAAATCAAAAATATCTCTTTACACACACCTTATTTCTCCCTCTAACTAAGTTAATAAAATAGCCCTTGAAATAAGATTTCCAACGATATATAATATGATATACTTCCAAAAAATAAAATCACCATAAATATCTCTTTTTCTTAAGGTGCATCATAACCCTTATTTCTCCTAGGGAAAATTTAGAAAATTAAAAATATTAAAAAAATATTAACTTACCTCTGTCCCTGATGGGATTCGATCCCTTGATGCCTCCTCACTCAGAGCCTTAACCATGGCCAAGATGACGTTGGACCACATGCCCTCACGTGTTCAAAGGGGCACGAACCAAAACAAATACCTCAATATTCTACGCCCTTTGAAAACTCAAAAACGCTTTGAGCGTTTCAACACAGTAAGCATCCCCAACACAACTCTGTTTCTATTGTTTCAAGGTGTATGGTTGACCCATATTAACTTCATTTTCAAGCAACTAAGAGAATTTTGAGATATGTAAAGGGTACATTAGATTTTGGGATCCATTACCACAAATGTAATTCTGTAAAATTAGTTGGCTTTAGTGATAGTGATTGGGGCAGCAATATAGATGATAGAAAATCTACTTCAGGGAATTGTTTTAGTCTTGGGTCAAGACTAATTACTTAGAGTTCCAAAAAGAAAACTATTGTAGCATTATCATCTACTTAATTTGAGTACATAGCCATCACAAATGCTAGTACCCAAGCTTTATGGTTGAGAAAAGTTCTTGAAGAAATTGGAGAGAAACAAAGTGGTCCTACAATATTGTATTGTGACAATATGAGTGCCATACAATTGGCACATAATCCTATCCACCACAACAGGTCAAAGTAATTTTATATGAAGTATCACTTCATTTAAGACATGGTGGAGAAACAAGTGATTGAGCTACAACATTGCAACACTTTGGACAACATAGCAGACATCTTCACCAAAGGAGTTGCGAAAGCTCAATATATAAAGCTGAGAGACTGTCTAGTCAGTCCTCTCAACTTTAAGGGGGAGAATGTCGAACTCTAGAGCATACTTTAGAGTATCTTCCCTAAAGTATATAGGTTATAAATATTTAAAATTCATTTAAATATAGTTGCACCAACTTTAGTATTTGAGAGGAAATCAGTTTTGTTGTGAGAGCATATAGGGAATTTTTTAGTGTTTCTAAACATAGTAGGAGCAAGTAAGATCTCCATAATAGTAGAGATTTCAAACTGTTTGGGGTGCTATAAAAGCATTGTAATTTCTTATGATTATGAATCTAATGAGTATATTTTCTCATAATTGGTGTGATAAAAAACTGCTCAATCTAGATCTAATTTTGAAATCACGAATGAGATTACTTCAAGATAAATATGGTGATAGGGCTTCAAAAATTATGTACAATGATAAAGGATGAAGATACAAATGGAAAGAATATTTTATACAAGTATACCGGACATAGAAGGCAGTTGAGCAGAAATATAACAACAAAGATTATTCTAAGGGGAGTCGAGGACAAGCCAATTTGGGAGTTGAATAGCTTAAGAGAATACACAATACGAAGTGGATATTCCAAAGCACCAACAAATTATGAATACTACAAGAATATGAAAAGATATTTTTGGGATAGCCTAAGTATTCCAAAATTCAAAAGGTTTGTATGGCTAGTAGGTCATAGGAAAACTTTATCCTGGAATAACCTAATGAAAAGTGGATTTTCATGGCCCCTCACAATGTGTTCTATGTAAAAAGTTATAGGAGAGTATACACCATCACTTGGGACACTACTTAATAGTCTATGTAAATGAATAATTAATTTATTTGGTAAATGCATGGTTTTGAATCATAGAATTGAATAATGGTTAAAGCAATGGTAAAACACTTTTAAGAGTGAGGCTTTACAAACAATTTGGGATATATCAAAAGACACAATACTTTGGAATGTATGGCTAGAAAGGAACAAAAGAATATGTAAAAAAAATGAAAACAATTTAAGGTAATGAAAAGAAAGATATGTTTAGCCATAGAGGAATCTAACCCAACCCTATCAACTCACCCAATCTCCATTCTTGAAGCAAAGAGCCTTGATAGATGGAGTCAAGTCCTCATATGGAATTATGATTATGGGTACAAGAGAAACAAAGGGAAGGCAAATAATATAAAGTGGAAACTACCAAGATTTGGTCAAATTGAATTTTGATGGAGCATCTAAAGAAAATCTAGGACCAACATGAGGAGGAGGAATAAGTAGAAATAACAAATGTGAGAGTTTGTCACATTATGCTTTCAATAGTGGATTTAAGTCAAATAATGAAGTTGAAGCTTGGGTAGCTTTAGAACGATTGAAAATATGCAAACAAAAAAATGAAACAAAGTATGGATGGAAGGCAATTCACTTAGTATAATTTTGAGAAAAGCAAAGGCTCCATGGAAATTACAAGAGATCATTATGGAAATATAAGACCTTGCTACAAAGTTTAAAGAAATCAGGTTTACACATACATTAAGGGAAGGGAAAAAACGTGCAAATTGGCTACCAACAAAGTTTTTTAATAGAGGATCATGAAGTTAAATTCTTTTTTCCATGGTGAGAGGAAGTAGTAAGTTTAGTTGAAGCTAACAAGAAATGTTGATTACCTGAATCAAATAATTATTAAGATTTGCTTTAATTTTTTTCATTAGTAATATTTATTGTATTCTACAACTGTAATATGTTTTCATATAAACCATTCATTACAGTTCTTGTGGTTGAAATTATGCTTTAGGAAGCAAACTAACAATCCAGATCTAGTAAAGTGGACTATGATAGCACAATGTTTTAGAAATATTACTCTACCAAGAAGCAATGCATAAACAATAGAGGTGGAGTTTTGTTATTGTCAATGATGCTTGTATCGCTCCAAATTTTTCACACCCTTACCTTCAGGCTATAGGATCCGTGCCCGAAAGGGGGATGTGAAAAGGATGTCGCGGTACCTCAGACTGAGAGGCCTTGCGAAGGTCCCGCCTCTCAAGGGAGGTGTATTATTGATGATTTTTTGATGGATGGTGGGTTCACCAGGAAACATTTAATGGCAATTTCCACGCCTAGGTTGGGAATGTGTTTTATGTATTCGTTTTAGCCTTAAGCATTCAAGTCCTAGGTTTGGCCAAAATGTGTCTACGCTATTCTATATGAAGATGCAAATTAAATGAATACAAAAAAAATAAATTAAGGAATGTTAAAGGAAAATACCTGATCCAGATGTCTGATGAAGATTCTGATTCTTGAAGCAGTCAGGATCATCTGGAATTCGACAGAATCGTCTGAAATCTGATAGGATCGTCTGAGATCTGACGAATTCGTCAAAGACCTGCAAATAGAGAAATAGGTGCAAAATACAGAAAATACAACTATCCTAACAGAAGGAAATAGTGTAAAATGACAGCAACAATATTAAACTGAAACTTAAAAACAAAAACAGGAATGAATTATGTTAATTAGATAATAATTATGATTTAATCATGCATTTGATCTAGATGGGTGAACTCCAAAATGCAGAATAGTATAAAATACTAAATAAACTAGCTAATTGCAGAATAAAATAGCAAAGAAAATATGGAGAAATGCAAACTTTAGGCACTGATTGCCTCAATGTTGACTGCAGTCGAAATCGTCTCGCATTGGTACGAAATCATATCTGATTCGACAAGATCGCCTCCGATCTGAACAGGATCGTCAACGACGATGTAAGCTTGCTCCGACTGAAAATCACTAAGGTACCAACAACAAAATTGATATAGAGCTAATGCAAATATGAATTTGAGATGTCTTAATGCGTATGAAGTTGGGTTACAGGAATTATCAGCCAGGGGAGTGCTAAGGGAAGGGCTTAGGATTAAATAGTCTTAGGAGGGAGGTTAGGAGGTTGGAGATCATCCCTATTTGGGAGATCTCCAATGGGGGAGGGTCTCTAATGGCGTAGACATGCTTCTACCCAGATTAGAGGCCCGTTGGAACAGAAGTTAATTGTGCAAAATTAGTTTTGAGACAAGATCGTCTGGACGTCCTAGCCCAGATGAAATTGTCAGATCTGGGGCGATATCGTCTGATCGATGACGATATCGTCAAACGGTCAAAACAACCTCTAAAAATAACACGAAAAATGGGGAAACGGATTACCCGGTGGTTAATGGGCAGTTTGAGAGGTTAAAATTTGAATTTAAATTATTTACTAGAGTAAATGTAATTATTAAGATTTCACTACGCTAATTTTAGGGTGCTACATTTTGCCCCCTCTTTAGCGAATTTTTTGAAGAAAATGCGTTAAATATGAGTTCTTCTCGATCTACGAGAAAGCAAAAATTATTCCCATTTTTAGGCGACGATTCTTGGTCGAATCGTACGATAGCTTACTATGGTGCCCCCTTCGTGTTTTTACCCAAATCGAACGTTTGAGGTAAAAACGCGAAAAAGAAAAATTTTAAAATGTTTTTAATTATGTTTTGAATAAAATTAAGAAAAATAGGGTAAAACCCTAATTCATTTTTTTACTGTTCATTTTTCTGGTTTTTAGAACTCTGCAAGCAAAATGGTGGAGACAACGCACAGATCAACAGAGGTCCGACGCAGGCTACGGGTAAGAGTCTAAACTTAACTTAGAATGCTTGAATTTGAATTTACATGCTTTTTAGGTGAATTTTAAATGAATTTTGAGCATCATGGCCGTTTTTGGGCCATCGACGTCGTCGGGATGAAATCGTCCCGATTTCGACGAAATCGTCTCAAGTTCGCCAATTTCGTCTAACGACGAAATCGACGAAAGGGGGACGATTTCATCAAATTAGGGACGATTTCGGCTTGCAAAATTGAAGACGATTATGCTCAAATGTAGGACGATATCGTCCAATAGTGGGCGATATCATCATTGGTGAAATTGAACTTATTTTACTTGCATTTTTAGTTACTTGAATTGTTTATTAATGATTGTTTGTTGTTTTGTTGTTTATGTTGCAGAGAGGATTGCTAAAGAACAGGGAATGGAAATATGGAGGTTTGAGAGATGACTTGGCCGCTCTAACACAGGTAGAGTAGGATCAGATGACACAGGCCGGCTTACTACATATGACAGAAATGCCACAAGTTTCTACAGACATGGGGCTACTGACAGCCCTAGTAAAGAGGTGGTATTCGGGTTCTTCCCATTTGTGGCTACCTATAGGGGAGATGACTCCCACACTGGAGGATGTATGGAGGATTCTGAGGATCCCCATACAAGGACGTTTGACCACTCCTGCGGCCAATCAGGGCCATGCTATAGGGCGGTTGTGTGGTGACCCGAGCTTCACCCTAGAGAAGGGTGGAGTTAACATCGAGGCACTGCGTCAGATGCCTGGGGCATCTAGACTCACACAGGTTTTAGCTAGAGTGGTTGGTGGACTTCTGCTATACCACCAGAGCGGGTGAAAGGTACCATGGATGCTAGCAAATGTGATCTGCAATATGCAAGACCATGGTTACAGATTCTCTTGGGGCAGCTTTGTGCTATGCTGATTATACAGGATCTCGCATGGGGTCGTGTACAAGGGTGGCCGATTTCTGGTTATGACATCGCTCCTACAGGTTTGGTGTTGGGAGCACATTGTAGTGTGAAGGCCGATAGGGCTTCCTTTGATAGGGATTGACGAGGAGAGGCCCCGAGTTTTCTATTGGTGGCTTCGAAGAGGATGCGGCGGATTGACCTACTGATGTCTTGGAGACTACTGGATGACCTTGTCCCGAACCAGATCACCTGGAGGCCATAGCGAGAGCACCCAGGGTGGGCCAAGGATGGACAAGAGCTAGCTCACGTCAGGCGAGTTTTCTGGCTATGGATGGAGAGGGGAGAGGTGGAGCTCCATCGCTACGATCAAGTTTTGTGATAGTTCGGTCTACAAGGGATCCCATCTCTTAGGGATTACGAGTTTTCTCGAACTGTTTGAGATAACACCACAGTGAGCTGGGCTCGAGATATGCAGCACTTCTGGAGTTAAGACTCGGATGATGCCCTCATTTAGCCAGTGGATGAGGACAACATAGGGGTAGCCGATGGTTACGATGCCTGGTACGCAGGCATCCGCCCTCCTCGGATGACGAGGGCTCAGGGTTCGATTCATGCAGTTGTGCATCGGATAGGGAGGTGATGTCAAGCAGCTATGGAGGTAGCCCAGGGTCATAGCGGGAGAGATCTGAGGAGGCCACAGGTGCAGGAGAGGCCACGACAATGGGAGAGGAGGGTGGAGAGACCCCCTTCTCCATAAAGAGAGAGGCCACCATCGCCCGATAAGGGCAAGGGTGTTAACATAGGGGAGAGTAGCGAGACAGCGACTCTTCGAACGAAGACAATCCATCTCCAGGCACAGGTGCAGACCCTACCTGAGGAGGCTACACAACATCGAGCTGAGATGACACAGCTCAAAGACGATATTACACGCCTTAGAGCACGGGGCGGAGGGGCGAGCACTGGGGAGCTGACACGGGCTATTTCCCAAATCACTTTCTATTAGACATTATACTATTAGATGGTGCTAGAGGAGGATAGACTACCTCTGCCAGCTAACATCGCAGATCCGATCAGGATCGGGTTGTCGAGGACTTCATCCCGATCGACGACTAGGACTCACAGTACTACACATACTACGATGGGGCCACCTCGTCCACCTCAGGGCGAGGGAGGAGATGAGGCTGAGAGCTCAAGGGGTTCTCTAGGCTAGACTATTACATTGCATTGTATAGATTGATATATAGTTTTAATTAGTTTTTATAGAGGATTGAGTATGCCGAGGTACAGATTGTGGCATACCAATCTAATTTTGACATGATGTATATATACTGTTGATATATATAGATGAGATATTTTTTATCATATGACTTGTGTATTTTTATGATGCTTTTATGTTTGATTGATTTGATTTGATGATTCATGTAATTATGTCGTTTTGAAATATTATGGTTTTGATGTCATGCTGTGATATTTTAAATGAAATAATCTAATGTAACAAATTGGTTGTTTGTGATGAAATGTGATAAAAAATAAAAAGAGACTTCTAACAATAATTTCAAAGGACATTGTCGCTATTATAGACCATTTTATAGAGTCGCCGCTCACTCGGTCGTCAAGCTAATCCCAGTATAGAAATATTGTTAAAAGTAAGAGTGCTTAAGAGACTGTCTTAAGACTTTGGTGCAATGGTGCAAATGATGATGATGATAGTTTGTTTTCAGATTTTCATAAAAATAGTATGCATGAAATAATGTTAAAATGATTTTTGCTAGGCATAAATTCCTAAGTGTGATAAATTTTTTAGATAATTCCCTAGGAATTATACCATCATTGCAAAATTGAAGGTTGACATAATGACATGAAATAGTGATAATGTGCATTCTTTTGAAAGCATAATTGTGTAACATAATGATTTAAGTCATATGGTTTTCAGGATTTTTAAATAAATGGAGAATAAAAATTGTTACAATGGTTTGCACTAAGCATAGAATATGTAGGTATAGACTTATACCATCATCGCGAAAATCCAAAAAGAGATAGTTTTATTGCATGGTTGATTTTTTAATAAACAGAAAATATGAAGATGAGGACTTGTGCTAGGCATAAAATTCCAATTTTTGTTTTGGAACTATACCATCATCGCGCAAGTCAATAATATATATTTATATATGTTTTGATTGTATGGTTTGAAAGAAATTTTGATTTTTCTATTATGCATATAGTTGTCGAAACAACTGTACTTTAAAGAAGAAAATGAATTTATTCCAAATAATTTTGCAAGAAAATATTTCCAAGTATCTTAAAGACAAAATTTAGATTTTATAAGGAATCCCATGTGCATATGTTAATTCATTTTCAATCTTGATTTATCATAATGATACACAAAATCTCTCAAATTTAAAATGTGTGTGCAATTGCTATGTTCATTTACCAGTTTTGAGCAAGATACTATGATACAAGTGATTTGAATAAACCAAATAAGTGTTCATTAACCATGATGTAGATGCATATAACCATACTAGACTACTATGTAAGTCGGATTATCAAGAGCTAGCTAATCCATAAGCAGACATAGGTTTGTACAAAAGAAGGTCGCTAATGTGACAGACATATCGCCATGCTAGGAGTTACCCAAGGCCAAGCAGGTTGGGCACAAACCACCTGTTATGGGGCTTACCTCACAGTTTTCGAATAATTGAGAATTCCAGGGATTCAAGCGTATCAACCCTTATTTTCTTTTCAAAGGGTAGGGAAAGGGATTTTATTGCTTTTGCTTTTGCTTTCTTTTGTTGTTCTTTTTCTTTTGCTTTTCTTTTTCTTTTTGTATTTTTGCTTGATAATTGAGATAATGCTTGAAATATTGTTGTAATGATATAAAATAACATTTTTCTCTTTTTCTATTTTGCTTGAACTTTGTCTTTTTCTTTCTGTGCTAGGGATACTTTCTCGGATTAGCTATAGAGCAAGGGATTTTTATTCTAGGTAGGGGTGAGCTTGTCCTTTTGCCAATTCTCAAAGATTCTAGACCATGTGCATGATAGGATAGCAGGGGAAACTTTTTGCTCAAGAAACCACTTCTACTATGTAGCAAAGCATGGAAATTACAAATATAATCATTTTATTGTGAAAAGATGTGCTTAGTTTAAGTAAATAACAAAATCAATTCTCTATGCTCAAACTTTATTTAATTGAATTTTATGGACTTTGATATAAGAGATATTAGTAATCATGCCAGATAAAATCAAGATATTTATTTTTATGAGTGTGCAAGTGAGAGATTCCAAATAAATGCTAATTTATCCAAAATAATTTGAAACATATAATTGCAACATTTGTAAGCAGATATATATATATAAATAAATACTATTTTTGAGAAGCTTTGAGAATGTTGACTCTCTCTTTCTTATTTATATTGTTTTGGTTTCGAAAGAGTCAAGAATATTGTTGTTTTGAGTTTTATTATTTTTATTTTTGAACAAAAATTAACAAGTGCCATAAATAAATACAACAAATAGTTTTGAAGATTTTTATGATTATGAATGTTTTTGGTGTTTTTGAATTTATAAATTGAAAGAAATACAAGATAATGATTTTGAACAAATATATACATGGATGAAATGATCAAATTTATACATAGTAACGTTTAAGATGCAAAATATTCATGGGTTCTTTAAGTTCTTTACCATCTAAGGTAGATAATTTGTATGCTCCTGATTCAAATTTAGCAGTAATAATGTATGGTCCAAGCCAGTTGGGCTCAAATTTACCTTTAAGGCTTGTAGTTGCATTAGTATTTTTTTTTTTTGAAGATTTTGAGGATTTTGATTTTTTTGTATTTTGATTTTAATTTATGAATTGAAATTGGTGGTATATACAAGATGATCTATATACACTATACAAGGTTTTTTTTTTAGTATAACATGTCTAAGGTTGCTTCAAAATCAAAGGAGGTTTTGAAGGATAATTTGGTTGAGGTGAAGGTAAGGACAAAAGATGATAAATAAAAGGTAGTGATAACAAAAGCTTTGTTATAATGTAGAATAATGTAGAAAAATATTTGACTTTTATATGTGTAAAATTGATCATGTTACAAAATAAAATGTAAGAAGGATAAGAAAGTTCTTCATTCTTATTATTATATTCCAGGTCTTGATAAGATAGAGGGAGCATATATAAAATATATGCATGGGTGTTATTTGGTAAACAAGAATGATCATATATGGATGAAGAAAAGTGATGGATAGAAGATAATTGTGACAATAGAGAATGTATAGAACTTGATGTTTCAAAAATTAAATATTCTTCAAATGGTTTTGGGTCACCATGTATGGTAACACTTTTATTTGCAAGTTCAAACTTCAAACATTGGTGAAGAGTGGAAGGGACAACCCTCATTATATGCATCCAAGGACTTCTAAGAAGTAAGTTGTACGGTGAAGGGAAATATGCTACATAAAATAAAATATCTAGGATCTTGGATCCAATATTAAAGGGAAGAATTATAATACCTTGAGCTTCTTGAATTTCATTGTTAAAATATTTTATAATAACATTTGATTCATTAAGATCTTCTTTCTTTGATTTGAGTTTTTGGAATAATTGATAAGTGCATAAATTAAGAGAAGAGTCATTATCTGTCATGATAGTTTTAACATGTGTTTCTTTACTAGATCCTGTAATGTAAAGATAGGAGTCTTCTTGTGGAGTAGAGGAAGGAATATCCTCATCATAGAATGAAATATGGTTAACCTCAAGAGGGTTTACACCATTAATTATGTTCTTAGAGAGAATATGATGAGGAACAAATTGTTGGCTAGGTATTTTGAACAAAATTTCCTTATGATAAATTTGTAATACTTCTAAAAGGGATATCTTTGCTTCAGGATGAATCACTTGTTGTTGGCTATCAAAGTGGAATTCAGATTGAGATTTTTATTCTAAAGATGAGCTTTCTATGCTTACATTCCATTTTGGATCATTCTCTAGAGTCAAAGATAGTTTTGAAGGTTGGTCAAATGAGGAATCCATATCTTGAATATCCGATTGAGTTGATTGAACTTGAGGTTGCTCATTTGTAGTTTTTGTTACAATATTAATAATATCATCATGATGGGACACATTAACATGCAATATTTGATTGGTTTCTTGTTGTTGATAATTGAATAGGGGTTCTTGGGAGATCCCCATGTCTTGATTGATTATTGGTATTTGTTGTGTAGGATTTTGATAGTTTACTGGAGATTTATAATCAGTTGTAGATTGTAATTCCTTTATATTAAAAAGACCCTTATCAATCAAATCTTGAATTACACATCTTAAATCTTTGCAATTTTGTGTCATATGTCCATCTACTCTATGATATTCACAATGTAGCTCAGGTTTAAACCAATCTGATGTGGTATCAGGTTGTCTTATGGAAGGAAGTTCAATCCTATTTGTGTCAAGTAAATACTTGAGAATTATATCCATTGGTTGATTGAGCTTAGTAAATTTACATGCTGAAGGTTTTTGAGAGGTTTTTGATATGTGCCTTAGGACTTTCGTCATAAAAGGACCTAATGGTTTCTCACCTCTACTTTCTTTATTATGGGTAGAATTATGACAACAAGATTGCGAAGCATGAGGTGAGTACATGGTAGAATTGGAAGAATAGGTATTTTCTTGTTGAAATGAATGTGTTGTATTGAAAGAAGAATATTGAAATGGTGGTGGAGGATTGTATGTGGATTGATAGACATAATATGGATATATGGGAGAATAGATAATATCGTTATGAAGAGGATTGGAAAAGGGATTATTTTTTTGGGTTATGGATGAAAGATAAGAAGAGTGTGATGGAGGTGATGTTGAATAGGGATGAGGTTGGTCATAATCAACAAATGTATTTGGCTGAATTCTTCCAACATTACTGATGGGCTCATATGAATTTGAGTAAAAACTCATGGTTTGTTTAGTACTAAAAGTAATATTTAACATCTACTATTTAGAATTGAACCTAAAACATACAAACTTGAAATGATGATTTTGTTTTTGTTTTTCTTGTATACATATATGTTTTTTTGTTTTTTGTTTTGTTTTTGTTTTCAAAAGGTTTTAAATGCATTCATGTTGGGTTCACCAAAATGTATCGCTCCAAA
This sequence comes from Wollemia nobilis, assembly GCA_028583015.1. Lineage (NCBI taxonomy): Eukaryota > Viridiplantae > Streptophyta > Pinopsida > Araucariales > Araucariaceae > Wollemia > Wollemia nobilis. The sequence continues at coordinate 972,497 of JAQPPZ010001766.1, read as the reverse complement.
TTTTTCACACCCTTACCTTCAGGCTATAGGATCCATGCCCGAAAGGGGAATGTGAAAAGGATGTCGCAGTACCTCGGACTGAGAGGCCTTGCAAAGGTCCCGCCTCTCAAGGGAGGTGTATTATTGGTGATTTTTCGATGGATGGTGGGTTCACCAAGAAACATTTAATGGTAGTTTCCACACCTAGGTTGGGAATGTGTTTTATGTGTTCATTTTAGCCTTAAGCATTCAAGTCCTAGGTTTTTTCAAAATGCGTCTATGCTATTCTATATGAAGATGTAGATTAAATGAATACAGAAAAACAAAATAGGACAAAAAAATAGAGAAATTGAGGAATGTTAAAGGAAAATACCTGATTCGGATTTCTGATGAAGATTCTGATTCTTGAAGCAGTCAGGATCATCTAGAATTCGATAGAATCGTCTGAAATCTGATAGGATCATTTGAGATCTGACGAATTCGTCTAACGAATTCGTCAGAGACCTGCAAACAGAGAAATAGGTGCAAAATACAAAAAATACAACTATCCTAATAGAGGGAAATAGTGTAAAATGACAGCAACAATATTAAATTGAAACTTAAAAACATAAACATGAATGAATTATGCTAATTAGATAATAATTATGATTTAATCATGCATTTGATCTAGATGGGTGAACTCCAAAATGTAGAATAGTATAAAATACTAAATAAACTAGCTAATTGCAGAATAAAACAGCAAAGAAAAGATGAAGAAATGCAAACTTTAGGCACTGATTGCCTCAATGTTGACTACAGTCAAAATCATCTCGCATTGGTACAAAATCATCTTTGATTCGACAGGATCGCCTCCGATCTAAACAGGATCGTCAGCGACGATGTAAGCTTGCTTCGATTGAAAAACACTAAGGTACCTACAACAAAATTGATATAGAGCTAATGCAAATATGAATTTGAGATGTCTTAATGCATATGAAGTTGGGTTACAAGAATTATCAGCCAAGGGAGTGCTAAGGGAAGGGCTTAGGATTAAATAGACTTAGGAGGGAGGTTAGGAGGTTGGATATCATCCCTATTTGGGAGATCTCCAATGGGGGAGGGTCTCTAACGGTGCAGACACGCTTCTACCCAGATTAGAGGCCCGTTGGAACAGAAGCTAATTATGCAAAATCAGTTTTGAGACAAGATCGTCTAGACGTCCTAGCCCAGAAAAAATCATCAGATCTGGGGCGATATCGTCTGATCGGCGACGATATCGTCAAACGGTCAAAACAACCTCTAAAAATGGCATGAAAAATGGGGAAACGGATTACCCGACGGTTAACAGGCGATTTGAGAGGTTAAAATTTGAATTTAAATTATTTACTAGAGTAAATGTAATTATTAAGATTTCACTGTGCCAATTTTAGGGTGCTACAATGCTATAGGAAAATATCAAGAAGAAGGATGCTAAATTTTGGAATATTTACATATACAAAAAAATTTGAAGATAAAAAAAGGAATTCAAACTTTTTATGAAAAATATGGAGGTATCTAGCTATAGTAACTCAACTGAGATGAGAATTAAATCTATTTGTAAACTCTCAAGCTCTAGAGGATAGATTTGTGGTTTGTCAAGGGTGGGGGACCCATGTACAACCCCTTTTTCTCCAACAATATATATATATATATATATATATATATATATATATATATATATATATATTCTACCACTAAAATTATTATATTAGCATAAAATAATAATATAATGGTATTTTTTTTTTAAATGAACAAACTCTCAAGATCCATATCGTTGTATAGAGTTGTTCGATTTAGATGATTCTTATACCATTTTTTGTTGAATTTGAAAAGTTTTGAAATGAGCGATCATTTCAAATAATCTAGGCAATATTAAGGGAGATATGACCATGTGAAGATAGAGTTGTTGTTGAGCATTCATTTTTCATTAGCATGAGAGAAGTGTAATAATCGAGTGGAATGTCAAGGAATTATTCGACATTTTAGGGGAAGTTGGAAGCAGTGGTGTCAACGAGCAACAGTAGCGGCAAAAATTTTGCTCAGACCTAGTTTACGGGAGTAGCAAGCAGGACGAATAACCAGCAAGGGATCAAAACCTGAAAAGGGGAAAAAAGGAAAACCCAAAAAATAGGTTCAATTTTTTCAACCCATAAAAGGGTGTTTGAGTTAAAAAATAGAATGGGCAGGAAAAGGAATGGATAAACCAGGGTTTGGAGCAATCAAAGATAGACGAGGAGTGATTGGCATAGGAATCAGAGTAGGGCAGGGCCAAATTGGTGATGAGGCCCAAAAATACCTTATTATTGCACAATGTTTAACATAGAAAAAACTGCCATATTACCAAACATGAAAAAGTTAATTTCCAAATAGTTGATTAGAATATATTATATTTTAAGTGTTTGCATGATTTTATGTTAGGAACATTATATCTCTATTTTTGACTATTTTCAGCATTTTGTGACTGTTTTTGCTAGATTAACAAATAAAAACATGCATTTCAATTAGCCAAATGTGGTATTCTAATATCCATTAACTTCACAATGGTTTTTGAATTTTTTTCTGTCCTTCAACTTGTTTGAAATCCATATTGGAGCCAAATTTTTAGGACTGTCATAAATCTGAAAATCTGTAGAAAACAACTATATAAAAATCAATAAGCTGTCACTTTATAGAAACCCCTTAAATTTATCAAGTAAAGCATGAGGAAATTGATGGAATAAGTTTAGAAGGACTAAATAAGACATCTGACCTATTTAGAAGCATTTTCACATACTCTAAATAGGTAGCAACAGACAAAAATAGAAAAATGCAAAAATCACCATGTAAATTCTAGCCAACTGCCAATGAATGGCAAGGCCTAGAATTTACCAATGGAGAAGGATGAAATTAGTTGGAATCACCTCCTAGAAGCTATATTAAATGAACTACCTAAAAGAAACATCCAAAATGGACATTCTGAATGTATTTTTGAGCATCAAGTGCATCTACAACCAGTTATTCTGAAGATCTTCAAAAAAATAGGGGAACACGCTTCTTTTTTAATATCTGTGATTTTTAAGCAGTTAAAAAGGTAAAATAAGGTTGACGGGATGTAGGAAAATATTTATATAGCTATCTCCACTGTTCCTTGCTGACCAGAAGACACAACTCATGAGAAAATATCAACTAATGCAGTTGATCCTATCTTGAAATAGACCCAGATTAGTTGCAGAATAATAGGCAAATAAGTTGTAAGATAGGAAAATGATATTTTAAAGTGGATATAAGTGTAAAAAGATATTTTAAGACTCCTAAAATGTACTCCTACCACTGAAGATGTCTTCTAAGGTCCAATGAGTGCTATTGTAGCACAAACTATCCAAAATTACACTTATTTTAGATTCAAAATTATTGGCAAATCACTATAAAATAGCAAATAGGTTGATTTGAGCACAAGATATATTATAATATTTTATTATAAATAACACAACTCCCTTCTTGGTTGAGCTAATTAGGAAGTAGAATAGAGGAAAGTAGTTAGTAGTAGCAAATATGATAGTACAACAATTCTCTATAACAGTTTTAGCATGTTTTGATAGCAATAAAAGTGCAGTTCTTTTGTCAATTTTTGTTCATGAGAAAGTGTGATTGTTAATTAGTTAAGGAATGTTTTTACCACCTTATTCTATATCAGGAAGCTTGGGCCCACTTTCAGGCCTAGAAGGAGGATTTTTATGACAGGTTTTTCTATAATTTTGCTATAGCAGAATTAAAAGATTGCTTGTCAAATTTCATTTTCTTGTTTTAAGTTTGTGTGATGTTATTTATATTTTCCATTATATTTATATACAAAATTTGTGTGTGTGTCAACTAATAAATTAGACTAGACATTTGTTTCCCTTGTTTCCTCTGCTTTCCATGTTCCCCTATTTTTTTTATGTTTCAACTTTCAAATTTCATCAGATTTCATTTTACTGTCAATTCCTATAGCAGAAGCTTGATGACCTTTTGTGGTAGGACATTGATAGGTGTTTTTATCATAAGTTTTATTTCCAAGAATCATTTCAATTTTGCAAGAGTAAACTAGGTTTCAATTCTGCAAGTGTAAATTAGGATTTCAATTCAGCAACATTTTAATTCTGTTATTTCTATTTTGCAAAAGTAAATTAGATTTCAATTCAGCAATTTCTAATTTTTGCAATTGTAGTTAATTGTTAATTTATGCAACTTAGATTTAGTTTTCAATTCCTGCAATTTAATTCAGTTTCTATTTTGCAAACTAGGTTTAGTGTGACACATAAATACTAAACCAAAATCTTTTTCACCCAATAAATGCTTGAAATCTGAATGCTTGAATTGTACTCTACCCTAACCTTCTATCGTAGACAACCTTGGACACCACCCCGTATTGATAAATCATAATATTAAATGATGCTATTAACAACATGCATCAACTGGGGCCTTGGAAGGTACATCAATGGATGGGGCCTTAGATGAAGATTTGGAGAATGGCTTTCTAAGAAGAAAAAACCAAGAACCTCCTGACAAAGTGGTCCTAGAGAAGGAACAAAATGAATCAGATGCAAACAACGATCAGGAAAATCGGACCCCAATATTTAGATAGAGACGCTCTTGGGCCCATGTGGTACATGGTTTTGAACCCGCTACTAATCTTCCTCCATTGGTAAGCCACTTAAAATTGAGAGTTAAATATGGCATTCTCAACATTCCCTTAGAGATAATTTTGAACATGAAGGTGGAAGGGGAACACAATTTGGTGGGCAAATTTTTTGGGGCAATGCCAGATATAGATACTATTTGAAGGTGGACCTTCATTAGATGGAAACCAGTGGGCTGCATGGATATTGTGGTACTCTCAAATGGATTTTTTATGATCAAATTACTGAGTTAAGTGACATGCAACAAATTCTAGATGGAGGACCATGGTTGATGGGGAAGCATAGCTTGTTTCTCATAAAATGGGATGTGGATTTTAATCCTTACACCTAAATTCTCAACATAACTATTTTTTGGGTAAGATTACTTCACCTTCCATTTCAATTTTTGCATGATGAATTTTTAATGGCTATTGTAAATGGTAGTTGTACCTTTGTTACAATTAATAGGGTAACCAGGTTGAATTCCCATATGGTGTTTGACCGAATTTGTGTTAATGTTGATCTAGATAGCAATATTTCAAAAATAATAGACCTAACTTCCCTAGTGGGTACCTAGACTCAAAGGCTAGAGTATGAAAATATTCCACCCCTTTATGATCTTTGTAAAGGGAGAGGTCATATCTCAAGATTCTACCCAAAGAAGAAGAAAGCTCCCAATAAGAAATTTTGGCAGAGGAAGGAGAGTAAAGATGTAGAGTAGGATAAAGGCACGGATCTCGTGGTGGATAATCAAAAGGAAGCAAGAACCTCACACCAGTCGACTGTGGTGGCTAAGGAGAACACATGGAAGATACCTCTTATGGATTTGTGGTAGTCTAGCCCCCTAGAGTTGTGGGACCCCTTAACTTTGCAGACCTAACTCTTTTACTTGCTTGAGAGGAGCTGAAGAGGACAAAATGGGAGACCCAGCAAAAGTTGTGGAACTTGTGGAGGATACACAATGGATGAATCATGAGGAGTACAATAGGAGAGTCTAAAAACCACTAGAAGTGGATGTAGAGGTCAACCCTATTGACACAATTCTTACAAATCTAGATAGTAAATATGAAGCTAGAAAAGCGTTAAAGGAATATAAGCATATCCTAAAAAATATATAGGTGAAGCCTGTAGCTCCAATACAAGAGGATTATAGTTTAAAGGAGGTTTTGATGATGCCCTCAAGGATGATTAGGAATCAAGCAAAGAGAACTCCCTTGGATGTTGGTAAGGAACACACTGTAGGTAGACTCCCTTTAACAGAGGTAAGGAAGAGGGAAACAATAGCAAAGATAGAAAGAGGAGCACAAACCATCATCAATCTAGATGGGAGAGGGAAGAAATCAGCCAATCTAAAAAATGAAGGTTTTGTCATGGAATGTACGAGGTCTCAATGGGACTAGAATACAGATCAATACAAACATTGAGAACAGATAATCACATAGATATTTTGCTATTACAAGAGACAAATGTGGTAGAAGAAAACTTAGTAATGGTTAAAGACAAAATTTTGAGAGAAGCAGACTTTGTTGCTCAATCCTCAGTGATATCCTCAGGAGGAATGATGTGTATTTGGGACCCAAATAAATTGGAAGGACAAAACATTATCTCAAATGACAAATTTTGTGCTATCCACTTCTTTTCAAAGGAGGATAATTCTCACTAGATCATTACAAATTTCTATGCACCAACTACTATGGTTGAAATATGAAGGTTATAGAGGGAATTGAGTGAACTCAAGCATGTCTTTGTAGGTATCCCATGGATCATTGCAGGGGAATTCAATACCACTTTGTATCCATATGATAAGAAGGGAGGCATTAAAGGATATTCAGAGAATATTACTGAGTTTGGAGATTTTATAATATCAAATGCTTTGATGGACTTGGAGCTTAGACAAGAAAATTTTACCTGGACTAATAGGCGACTAGGGAGTCAATTGATTCAGATCGGAATGGACAGGGTGTTGATTTCTCAGGAGAGCTTAGTGTTGTTTGGGGATACTACTCTCATGGCCCTTCCAAAAATTGGCCTAGACCATAATCCTTTGATTTGGAAAACAATAGTTAGAAGAAGGCTCTTTGCTACCCCTTTTCATTTTGAAAAGATGTGGATCCTTCATTCTGATTTAGAGAGCAAGATTCAATCATGGTGGCAACAATATTTTTCACGGGATAGATTGACTCAAATAGCAACGAAACTAAGATTTGTTAAGTGGAACTTAAAACTATGGAATAAAGAGGTGTTTGGAGCTATTATAGTTTAAAAAGTATATTTACAACAACTCATAGAGTTAGAAAATTCTTTGCATTTGGGGGAGTATTCGGAGGAATTTCAGACTAGAGAAAAGGATCTTCTATGTGATTGGCACAATACTCTGGCATGTGAGGAGGCTTTTTGATGGCAAAAATCAAGAGCTTTGTGGTTAAAGGAAGGGGACATGAATATGAGGTTTTTCCATGTTTCAACTCTCAGGCATATAAGTTTTAATAAAATCTAGGAGATCAAGATTGTTGATGGTTATTCTACAAGGGATCCTTTCCAAATTAGAGGGGAAGTTGTTCATTTTTTCCAAGACATGTTAGGAGTGGATTTGGAGCTAGATGAAGAGGTGATGAACCTATTGTTAGGCCATATTCCCTTAAATATTACAAACTAGATAAATAACTATCTCCTTAGTTCCTTTACAAATGAGGAAATTAAAGAGACGATCTTCTCCATGAAGGGAGATAAATCTCTTGGTCCAGATGAGTTTCTAGCGCTCTTATATCACAAGTTTTGGCACATCATTGGCAATGAGGCCACCTTGGCAGTTAAGGAGTTTCAAACCTCTAAAAGGATCCCTTCTGAAGTGAACTGTACATTCTTAGCCCTCATCCCAAATATTGTAGGTGCTAAATATTTCATAGATTACCACCCATTTAGCCTATGGAATACTCTCTACAAAATTGTGTCCAAATTCCTTGCAAATCAATTGAAGATGGCTCTCCCTTTTCTCATTGACAAACACCAAAGGGGTTTTATTCAGGGATGACATATTCTTGATGGGATCATTTTGATCCATGAGATTATGCACTCTGTTTCTAAATAAAAAAATGAAGGTATGTTGGATAAGAATAAATCATATGACAGATATTCTTGGTATTTCCTAATCAAAGTGCTCCAAAATTTTGCTTTCCATGAGGATTGGATCTCTATGATGAAAAATTGCATCTCCATAGTGATGATATACATTTTATTTAATGGGTTTGCAGTGGGTTATTTTCCTAGCAAGAGGGGGTTAAGAAAAGGGGACCCATGTACCCTTACCTATTCAAAATTTTAGATGAAGCTATGGGTAGAGCCTTCGCAACATCCACATATAGAGGAGACATAGAAGGTATAAGTCCAACTTCCACTCTAGAACCGGTCTCTTTTCAACATTTTTTGGATGATACTCTAATTTCGACAAGATCATCTCTTCCACAAGAAAGACAAATTAAGATGATTTTGCATTTCCATGAGCGTGCAATATGCCAAAAGGTAAATTTTAATAAAAGTAAACTTTTTTTCTTGAATACCTCTAGATCTCTCCAACTGTAGATAACAAGAATCTTCAACTGTGGCATAGGTGATTTGCCAAAAACCTATCTAGGGATGCCTTTAAATCATGGGAGTATGAAGGAAGCCTTGTGGGATTTGGTTATTGAACGTGTTACAAAGAAATTATCTTCTTGGAAAGGGTCTCTTATTAATCAAGCAAGAAATATCCAACTTGTGAAATCCTACCTTCAAAGTATACCTATTTACTTCATGTCAATTTTTAAAATGCCAGTATCGGTCTACAAAAATATTGAATAGATCCAAAGGATTTTTTTATGGTCTGGGGCTGAGGGAAAGAAGAGGATATATTTACTTGATTGGAACAAAGTTTGTACTTCTAAAAAATATGTGGGATTGGGACTAACAACTCTTCCCAAAATTAACAAAGCTCTAATAGGAAATTTGGGTTGGCATTTGGCGAAGGAAGAAGACACTCCCTGGATCAAAATTGTAAAATCTAAGTATTTACGTAATTCCTCCTTCCTGGAAAACCTCAACCCCCTAAGGGGTCTAGTTTCTGGAATAGACTTCAATAGGTAAGACCTTTGATCCAATAGGGTTGTAGATGGAAGATTGGATATGGTGCTAACATGATAGTTTTGCAATATGCTTGGCTCTTTAACTCTCCCCTTTGTGAGATCCCTAGGTTTGTAAGCTTAAGAATAATCCTGACTCCTATTTATGGATTGTTGGTTCAGGATTATATTGTGGAAGAAAATGGCATCAAGAAGTGGAAGTGACTTTATGCTGAGAATATCAATGAGGACTTACATCAACACCTAGAAATTATTAATAGATGCCTTAATGCCTACATCCTCAGCCATTGGCGACCAAATGATATATGTATTTAGATGAAAAAAAAGAGTGAATATTATTCTGTGAAGTCTGGTTATAACTTGGTTAAATATGTAGGGGTAGTATGGCCCCATGTAAAGGTTTGGGATAAATATCTCATCCCTAAGATTACTATTTTCCAATGGTTGGTTATACATAGTAAAATTATGACCCAAGATAATATGAAAAAATATGGTTTCCCCTTACCAAATAGATGTGTTTTGTGTAAAAAAGAGGAGGAAAGCATTGATCATCTACTTCTTAAGTTCTCCTTTACAAAAAACTTTTTTGATTAGCTCTGTAGTGAATTCCAAGCTCAGTGGGTTTTCCCTAAAACTATCTCAGATTTGAACTTGCAATGGGAGCCTCCTTTTAAAGGCAGAAGAATTAGGAAGTTGTGGCTTCTAAGCCTTCCACATTTCTAGTGGAGATTTTGGAATGAAAGAAACCACAAAATATTTGAGGACTTGAAGATGGACTAGAAAATGGTTTGGAACCGAGAAAGAAGTCTCTGAATGGAGAATTTTAACACTATTCTCTTCAAGGAGGGATTGGAATCAGAGCAAGAAAGGAGGATATTGGAATGTTGGGGAGTCATAGAAATTACCAATACCTTGAGTTTATCCCAGAAATCATGCAAAATGGATACCACCACTAGTTGGATGGTTCAAATTAAATTTTGATGGGGTCTCGAAATGTAATCTCAAGTTTACGGGGGCTGGAGGGGTGATTCGAAATCATCTGGGTAAGATAATCAAAGTATTTGTTGAACCATTGGGTGAATAGACAAGTCATTTTACTGAAGCAAGGCAACTTATGTAGGAATTTCTTTGGCTATCAATTGCAATATAGATAAGCTCATAGTTGAAGAAGACTCACAAAATATTGTGACCATTGTAAAGGGATAACAACCAGCTGCTTGGACTATTGATTTTAATGATAGTGGAATCTCGAGCACTTTTAGATAGACTTAAGAATGTGTCTATCAATCATATTTATAGAGAAGCCAACAAGAAAGTAGATGGTCTTCCTAACAATGGAGCTATGGTAGATGTCAGAAAGGAATGGGGAATGATATCCCAGTGTACATAAATAATTTAGTTGATAATGATAATGCCGCAACAATTGATAGGGGTATTAGTAGGAAGAGGCTACCAGGAAAACATAGAGTTTAATATATTTAGATATGTAAGGTGTATGTTTATTTTCTAGGTTTATATGTAGTTAGTGAAGTGTGTTTGTTGTTACACAGTTGGTATAGGCTTTATGCCAGTGGGAAATCTTTCTTTGTGAAATGAACAGTGATTGTCCATATCTGTTGATGTAAAAGGTTAGCATTCCTTTCAAAAATACACTTTTCCAACTTAACAAAAAAAAATGACCATGTGAAGATAATTGTTGAAAACTAGGGTAGGGTTAGGGCAATGTTTTCCTAAAAAAATATCTCAACTTTTAGGAGCCATATATTTTCAAAGGGCTATCCAATTTAGATGATTATTGGAACAATTTGTGTGGATTTTGAAGAGCATTAAAATGAGTGATCATATTAAGGAATCTAGGATATATTGAGGGATATAATACCCTATGAAGTTAGTCATCCAAAACAACAACAATGACGATTTTTCAAGTCGTAAAAATAAAATTGTAGATATTTTTCAGCCAAGGTTTAGATGATGGGAGGAGAAATTGAGGGCTAGGGTAACAGTGAGACAACATATTCTTTCTCAACATAGAATTTTTAGCTAAGTTTATTGTTACCCTTCATTATCTTAGAATTTGTTCATGCAATTGTTTATAGTTTTTAAAAAAAAATAGAATCTCTATAGGACATAATAGTAAATTTATGTAGATTTTATCAAATGGCATTAGTTCAACTAGTTAGATTCATCAACATTCAAAAAGAAGACCAAGGTTCAAATCTTGCCAAGTGATACATGTATAATATCCAAACCTTGTTGTAATACCACTGTGTGGTGATGATGTATTATGGGTGGGGCCTGTTTCAATCCCATATAATTAATTAAAATATATATATGTAGATTTTGAGTTAGATTTTTCTTCCCATGGAATAATTGACATCTAAACCCTTAGAATAATCCCTAGTAGTAGAAGTTAGAGGACCTCATAGAGAAGTAATCATTTTTGCTCAAATAAAGGGCAGTTATTAATAAATTTAATGGGTCTTGGCCAAGGGCTTTGGCCTTGATAAAATGGATTGATAAGAGTTGGAAGTCTCCAGGAGTAATTTTATCCTTTATTCTCAAAGGTTTCTTCCTAAAAAAATTTTGTTCCATGGAGGAAAGATATATGATCTTTAAAGGGGTCCTTGGTTTATGGGAAGAGCAAGACTCTTTCGTACTGGTAGGGTACCTAGGAATAGATATTTGGGGATATATTATTATATTGTATAAGGGTTGGCATGGGCCACACATAAACCACGGTTGATTGTATTATAATATTATATGTTATTATAATATTATATTAGTAGTAGGCTCCAAAAAGTAGAATAAGAAGATGGATATATAAATAAGAGATATTTGTCATTGTAATTATCATTGGAGATGAATCTTATGTAATCGTCTTTTCCCATGAAGTGGATTATGGTACTTTGTCCTCCTTTAGTGGTATCTCTCATCTTGGGAGATCTTGTAGAGTTATTCCTTCCATAAGGATTATTATTGGTGTTTCCCTACCTTAAGGGTATTATCTATCTCTCTCTCATTTGTGGATTGTTATTGTCAATAATTACTTGTGGATGAATGATTTGATATTTTTGCATATTGGTGAATAATTTATGTTAATGATAATAAAGTTATGCAACAAGTGGTATCAAAGCAACGATTTTGGCAAAGTGGGGATTTTTGTGTGAAATTACAAAATTAGGGCAATTTTTTTTGGAAAAACATCTCATCTTTTAGGAACCATATCTTTGCAAAATTTTATCTGATTCAGGCAATTCTTGGATCAGTTTGTGCATAATTTGAAGAGATTTAAAATGAGTGGTCATATGAAGAAATTCGACTAGTATTGAGGGAGATACGACCTTTTGAAGTTATTCATCTGAAACAAGGATAGTGATGAATTTTATTGTTTTTTTTGGACAAACATCTCATCTTTCAGAAGCCATATCTCTACGAAATTTTATCCGATTCAGGTTATTCTTAGATCATTTTGTGCAAAATTTGAAGAGATTTAAAATGAGTGGTCATATGAAGGAATCCAAGTAGTATTAAGGGAGATACGACCTTCTAAATTCAGTCATATTGAATAAGGGTAGGGACAAATTTTTAGTTCACAATTTTTTTGAGAGATGAAATTTGTTAGTTTGGGTAAGCAAATCAGTTGAAATTTATTTTTGTTTGGAAGAAAATTTGTAGATTTAATTGTTTATGTGGAATGTTAGCTTCAAATCAGTGGGGAGATATATATTTCTATGAAACCCTAATTCATAAAATCCTAGTTTGCATTATTTGGGTGTGAACTTATGGAGCTACAAGATTTTTTTGGAAGGATGATATTGATGCTAGAGAATGGTGGAAAAATTTTAGATCTCTATATTGTAATAATTATTTCTAGAAATTCAACCTTCATAGGAGTATTAAAGGGGAAGCTTGGTCTTGGTTGTACAATTTTTATGAAAGGAATAAGGAATACACTTGGGATGAAATAGAGCATGCATTCTTGAGTAAATGGGACCCATATTATATAGATAGCCTAATGGATGTCATCAAAGACCTTGAAAAGAAACTACAAGGAACTCAAAATGAGCGTAATGAAATAAAATGATAATGTAAAGTTTTAAGGAACTAAAATTACTCACTATGAAAATTTCCCTTAAAATTTTCCTCTTTCTCACTATGAAAAAGAACTAAAATTACTCAAGAAGGAGAAAGAGGAAAATTTTAAGGAAGATAGTGAGAATAATGAAGGCACATATTGGGATCTACAAAAGCAAGGTCAAAATAAAAAAGGTTTAAATTCAGCTAAAAATTATATTTTGCAAGTTCATGGAAGCATTCAAAATGAACAGGTTACTATTTCCATTAACCCTAGCAGCAAAGATAATTTTAATAATATTGCTTTGGCTAAGAGGTTGCAAGTTCAAGCAAAAACAATTAAAGGCACACATCTTGAGGGTGAGAATGTTCAAATTTTTGAATATTTGAAGATCACCATGGATAAATATGTTTTACATTCATATTTTCATGCTATTCAAATGGATGATGAGGATATTTTTCTTGGTTTTCCTTGGTTATATTCTTTGGGTACTGCTAATATTAATATGCAAAATAAGTTTATGAAGTTATGGTATAGGAAAAATAAGATAACATTATAGGATATTTCTTATCTTAAGGATAAAGGATCCAAACAAAATCAAGAAGTTGTAGAGAAACAAATTGAAGAATCAAAAACATAATCCAAGAAGGTAGTAGCAGCAACAGAGTCCATGGAAGAAGTAGAAGCAACTGAGTCCATGGAAACAACAATAACAGATTCCAAGGAAGCTTTGATAGCAGAGCGAGGACACACCGAACAAAGAGAACATGAAAGAAAAATGTGTAGAAGAATTTAAAATAATGGAGCCAAATTTTGAGAAGTCAAAGAAGGTAGAACATCAAGTTAAGGTTGCACCATATCGTCATCCACACCACCATGAGTGGAAAATTTCTTGGAGGAATGGCTCAAGGCAACAATATTATGGTTCCACATGGAATTATAAGGGCACCAACTATGGTAGTGTTTGGCAGAGAAAGCATAGTGATCCTAGTTTTCAGAGCAGTTCATTAGCATCAAGGAACAAGTGGACCCATCATTCAAGCTATCAAAATACAACAATAGAAGCATGGAGCCAATGAAGTAGATTTGGATACTCAAGTAACAAAATGACATACCAACATCAATGTGTTTCACTGGGATGGATGGATGATCGAGATTGGTACTAGTTGCTAACATTACTTAGCAAATCATATTATCATGTTTCTTCACATGTTTCGAGGATGAAACATTTGTAAAGAGGGTGGCATGGTAGGGGACCTAGGAATAGATATTTGGGGATATATTATTATATTGTATAATGTTTGGCATGGGCCACACATAACCCAAGGTTTATTGTATTATAATATAATATTATATTAGTAGTAGGCTCCCCAAAGTAGAATAAGATGGATATATAAAGAAGAGATATTTGTCATTGTAATCATCATTAGATATGAATATTATGTAATCATATTTACCCATGAAGTGGCTTATGGTACTTTGCCCTCCTTAAGTGGCATCTCTCATATTGGGAGATCTTGTGGAGTTATTCCTTCCTTATGGATTATTATTGGTTTTTTCCTACCTTAAGGGTATCATCTATCTCTCTATCATTTATGGATTTTTATTGTGGATAATTACTTGTGGATGAATGATTTGTTATTTTTGCGTATTGGTGAATGATTTATATTTATGATAATAAAGTTATGTAACATGTACCTTATAGTATAAGACTTTGCACTTGAAAGCATAAATCTATCCCTAGTACCAATCTGGGTTAGTATGTATGGGTTGCCAATTGAATTCTAGGAAATAGATACCTTCAAGGCAATAGGAAACACTCTAGGAGAATTTCTTTATATTTCAAAAACTACAAAAGACAATTTTTTGGTTATTTATACTCGAATATTGGTCGTAATTGATATAAGTAAATATTTACCAAAATTAATCATTCTTAAGTATGGGGGTAAGTTGTGGATGCAAACCATATATTATGAAAACAAATATTTTAGATATATAAGATGTCATGAGGAGGAGCATATTGAGAGATCATGCCCTAAGAAGAGTCCAACAAAAACATATATAGAAAATCGTAATAGAAACTTACAAATTGATATGGATAGGGATGGTTTTCAACTTCCAAAAATAGGTCTAAAAATTTGAAAGTAAATCAACATTGGATACCAATAAGGAAGGATATTAGAAGAAATAACAATTCTTTTGAGGCTTTAGCCTATGAAGAAAAATTGTATCAAAGTTTACAAGAGATAATACAATAGGATCAAAATATTAACAAGGAGTTGTATGTTCAGTATAATTCTAATTTAGGGATGAACATTCCTACTAAACCCAAAGAATGTGCCTCATTATATTTTGAAGACTCTCTTGAAGTACCATGCACCATTTAGGAGAAGAAAATTGGTATATAAAATATGGTGTTGAATTTCAATACATCTACCATTAATAAGAAGATACCAAAAAATGAGTAGGAGAAGTCAAAATATTTCATAACAAAGCCTAGAGAGGATAAATCTAATGAAAAGGAAAGTTGTGAGAGAAAATTGAGGAATAGAATAATAAGACCTACTCTTGATATAGGCAAGTGGAAAAGAGGAAAACCTTCAAATTATAAAGTGAGAGTTAGGGAAGCAAGATCAAACATATAGAAAGGAACATAATCTAAGTTGGTTGAACTTCTCTTGACAAAACAATGAATAATATTGGTAATTTGTAGGTGTGGCCAATAGTATCTAATGAGACATGATTACCATCTTATGGGTGTTAATGCCCCCTCAAAGTAGAGGTGTATCAAGTACCTCTATTTAAGTAATAATCTTGATATTATTTGTATCCAAGAAACTAAAATGACAAAGGAAGAAATTTCCAAAACTATGAAATCAACATGGGCAAGATGTGAATGGGATGTTTTGGATTCTAAAGGAGTGGAAAAGGTAATTCTAGCATGATGGAATCCTATTAGAACCTCCTATGCAACTATTCATAAAACTAGGCATTGGATATCCTCATTATTTACATGTTACTTTACATATATTTGTTTCATCCTTACCAATATCTATGGACCTACAACTCAGTCAAGCAAATTAGAGAGTGGAATTGAAGCCTTTATGGGAAGTAAATACCAATAAAATTGATTCATGATCATAGGATATTTTAATGCCATAACCAAGTTGGATGAAAATTTTGGGAGAATTAGGAAAATAACCTAAAGTATGAGAGATTCCTCAACTTTTATTCAAAATATTAACTCATGGGAGGTTGAGTTTGAAGAGGACAATTATACATGGACCAACAATAGGATAGGCAAGAACCTGATAGCAGAAAAAATAGACAATTACATACTCTCAAATCATTGGCTAGATGAAGGGACTTGTGCTAAGATTAGTACCTCGACAAGGATTGGTTCATATCATTGGCCAATAAGAGTTAATGGTGGTAAGTGAATTAAAAAAGGATCATATTTTAAATATGATCATATGTGGGAAGACCATCCCCAATTTGTTGATATTATAGCACAAACATGGAATTCTTTAGAAAATAGTGGGTTGTATACACTTCCAAAACAAATTAATTCAATGACATCTAGATTAAAAGAATGGAACAATAACACTTTTGAAAATATTTTTGAGAAGAAAGAAGAACTAAAAGAGAAACTTTAAAATTTCTATAAAGGTGATCATAATAATGCAAGCTTAAAAGAAAGGGAGTTGCATAGTGAATATCATAATATTTTCAATAAGGAAGAGAAATTTTGGAGATTAAAATCAAGACAGACTATGTTAAAAGGAGATAAAAACACACAAAAATCATAGGCTGACAATAGTTAAGAGAGCAACATCCAAAATTAGTATATTTAAATCAATGGAAGGGATCTATATTAAAGACCAAAGTGAAATAAAAAATGAGGCGAATATCTTTTAGTAGAATATTATAGGATTGGAGAATTTTTTTTAATAAAAAACTACTACAAGAAGTACCTTCAATTATAACAAATGAAGACAATAGAAAAATTATGGAGGCTATTACTCTAGAAGAAGTTCATTTATCTATTTACTTTTTAATAAGGATAAATCCCCTGGTTTAGATGGTCTCTCTACAACATTTTATTAGAATAATTGGGAAAGAGTGAAGGATTCTTTATTGGTGGTAGTGGAATAGTCTAGGGTAAAACAACCCATACCTTATAAAATAAATGCAGCATATCTTACCCTCATTCTAAAAATGAAGAATGTAGAATTGTTTGATTCATTTAGGCCCATAAGCCTATTTAATATGGCATATAACATAGTCTCCAAAGTGATGGCAAATTTATTAAGACAACTATTAGAAAAAAAATTAGAAGAGCAAGGAGGATTTACAAAAGGGAGACAAATTATAGACAATAGCATAGTAGCTCATGAGGTTATGCATTCAAAAACTTCAATTAAATATAGAACAATTATCTTAACACTTTATATGAGTAAAGCCTATGATAGGGTATAATAGGATTTTCTCTTTACATTTTTCGAAAAGTTTAGTTTTGGGAAGAAATAGGCTAGACTAATCAGATTTATCTCTCTACAATATCATATTTAGTGTTGGTCAATGTGTTATTAACATAATAATTTAAATAAAAGAGGTCTTAGACAGGGGGATCCTCTATCACCATATATGTTCATTATTATGGTAGAGGTTTTGGGTAGAAACTTGAAAAAAACTAACAAAGATGGGTCAATAAGTGGATTTAAGGTTAGTAATAATATTGACAACATCACCCATCAATAGTTTGTAGATGATACAACCCTTTTTTGGAGTCCAGGGATAAATGAGATTAGAGCTTTGAATAACTTATTAAAGGAATATGAAAGAGTGTTAGGGTAGAAAGTTAACATGACAAAATCCAAAATTTACTTCCTAAACATTCTAGCTAGAATCAAAGCAGAGATGTGGAGGTTACTTCAAATGGAGGAGGAAATTTTACCAACAACTTATCTAGGGATGCTCTTATTTGAGGGGAGAAAAAGGATAGAATTATGGAATCCAATTGTAAGTAAAGTTCAAAATAAACTACTAGCATGGAAAGGTAGATAATTATCGTTATAAGGAAGAGTGTAGTTAATTAAATCAATTTTACATGCCATTCCAACATATTATGTCCTTGTATAGTATGCCAAAATATATAGAAAAAATTTAATCTATTTTATGCAATTGTAATGAACCTTTTCTTCTCATGTGGATATTTCCCTTTGAAATTCTTAGTGTGGAGTTGTACTGAGATAAGAAATTCATTGCCAAAGATAATTCTAACTATGACTGTACAAAGTATTTATAAAAGCAACACTAATATCATATATCTAACAATATAAGCATTCATCAAATGAGACAAGGAAACAAAAGTGACAATAATTGTAGGAATTTGAGACAAGTAATATTACTATCATGGGCTATTTTGATAGGGAAACCTTCTTAAAATATATGCAAATTATTCTCTATCCTGTGAAGGTTACATCCTTCTCATTTTATAATATTTACAAGCATAATTCCTTCAATTTTATGATAGTATTTGATGACAACCTACTATGACATTATTCCTAACTACCTATTCTATATCAATTACATTCATAATATCAAGCAGTTACAAAGGAATTTAATTCATGATTCTATGACAACAAAAAAATTGCATAGATGATTCTATGACAAGGCGATTATATACATGACTTTATGACACATATTCCTAACTTAACACATGGTCCACTTCTAACTAGATACATGGTCCACTTTACATACAATATTATATGCCCTTATGAGTTACAAGTGTTAGGTATGTAATATGCCACCCCATTAAAGAAGATTTGTCCTCAAATATAAAATGTGGAGAATAATTGTTGAAAGTCCTATAATAACTCCCATGTGGCATCTTATGGTTGCAACCCTTGACATCGCACCAACACTTCAATGATATCCTGATAGTTAATATGTCGAGTTTTTTGATCTAGAATGGTTGTCGACTACAAAAGAATAGATCCCTTTTCATCCAATTTGGGAAGGATTTTTTGTACTTAAGTATATATGCCCACCACTTCCTTTAGGCAAGACATAAAAAATTGGATGAATCTTGGATGTTGTTGGCAACTCCAGCTTGTAATCAACCTCCTCTATTAATTTTAGTACCTTGTAGGGTCCATAAAAGTTGGGTGCTAGCTTAGGTCTACCCTTTTGTTTGAGAAACATCTACTTATAATATTGAAGACAAAATAAGACCATGTCACCCACTACACATTGCCTTTCAGTTTTATGTTTATCTTCCTATTGTTTCATATAATTCTGAGTTGTAGCTCAATTTTGTTTGAGAGATGCTAAGACTTCCTACCTGCAATTAAGAACTATATCAATTGCTTCCACCTTCAAGTTTTTATGTAGGTAAGAAGTGATTGTTGGGGGTGGTTGACCATATACTATGGCATACTATGTCATATTTATGATTTTGTGAAAAGTGGTATTGTACCACCATTTGGCTAAGGGAGTCCATTGACTCCATTTGGATTGGTTATCTAAAATAAAACAACAAAAATGTCTTAATATATTTATTCACCACATTTTTTTGTCCATTAATCTACAGTGATAGGATGTGCTTATTTTAAATTAAGTCCCCTAAGTGTGATGGAATTACTTCTAAAATTTTATATTGAACACCTTATCGTGACCGTTGACTATGAAGTGTAGGGTTCCATGGAGCCAATAACTCTGATCCATGATAATATTTGTCATTGTCCTGGTAGTATAGGGGTGACCTAACAGGCACAAATGAGCATATTTGGTCAATCAATCCATGATCACCATTATAAATTATTTACTTCCAAATAGGGGAAGTCCTTCAATTGAGTCCATGGAAATGTCTATCCATGATAACTTTGTAATTGGCAAATGTTGAAGTAAACTTGGTGTATTGATTGTTTTCCATTTTTGGCACTAAGTATCACAACTATCCATAAACTGTTTAATATCGAACTTCAATCCTAGCCATATAAATTTTGATTTACCCATTCATAGGTTCACAAGAAGCTTGTATGTCCCCTTATCTAAAAAGAGTGAAGCTCTGTGAGAATTTTTTATTTGAGCTATGAGGTGGGTGGAATAAAAACCTGATGCTTGTATGTCCCCTACTTCCATGAGTAATTGGGATGGTCCTTTGCTATTATTTGCAAGTCCTAAATAATCTTTACAAGGATGGGGTCTCCCTACCATTATGATTTAAGTGTCTCTAGTCAATTAGCCTTAATTATTAATACTACATAGAGAATATCTTGTATTTTAGGCAGTCTAGAAAGAGCATCAACGATCACATTTTCTTTTCCCTTGAAATAAAATATCTTATAGTCATATCCTAAGAGCTTAGTAACCTATTTTTGTTGCTCGGGAGAAGAAATCCTTTGTTCCAAGAGGTACTTAAATCTACAATGATATTGATGATGAAGTATCACCCTAACAAGTATGGTCGCCAATGAAGAAATATAAAGATAATAACCATCATCTCCTTATCATAAGTTGATTTGACTAGAGTGTTTGACCTTCTTGCATAAGTATTGCCTCCAATTCCACACTAGACGTGTCACTTTCTATGATAAAATTTTTGAAAAAAATAGGTATGCCGAAGACTGGTGTGTGACACATGGCATCCTTCAAGGTCAAAATGGTCTACTTAGCTACATTGTTCCATGTGAATGCATCCTTACGAAGCATAACTATCAAAGGGGTCACTATATCCCCATAGTCGATAAATTTTTGGTAATATCATGTAAGGTCAAGGAATCCCCAAAGGCTCTTCAATATCTTAGGTTTGAAACACTCTTGCATGGCCTCAATTATTTGGGGATCTACATGGACATGATCTCTAGCCATAATGTACTTCAAGTATTCTACCTTAGTTGCCCCAAAGGTGTATTTAGATTATTTGATATTAAATTGGTTTTGTTTCAGGAGCTTCAACACTTAATCAACATGTTGTAGGTGTTCTTCCCAGGTTTTGTTGTAGTTTAGTATGCCATCAAAAAAATGAATGCAAAATTTCATAGATAAGGTTTTAGAACCTTACTCATCAAGCCTTGAAAAGTTTATGGTGCATTAGTGAGGCCAAATAGCATGACCAAGAACTTGTAATTCCCCTCATGGGTCCTAAAAGTTATTTTTGGGATGTCCTCCTTATGAACATGAATCTAATAATACCATGACGTGAGGTCCAACTTAGAAAAATATCGAGCACCATGCAATTCATCCAATAAATCATCAATCATAGGGATAGAAAACTTATCTTTGATGGTTATATTATTGAGTTCACAAAATTCCACACATATTCTTCATGACCCATACTTCTTCCTGACCAATAAGACATGAGTTGAAAAAGGACTTATGCTTGGTTGGATTAGTCTTGTGTCCAATAGTTCCTTCACCAATTGCTCAATCTCATTCTTCTAGTGATAGGAGTACCTATATGGCCAAATGTTTGGAGGTTGCCTCCTAGGAACTATGTTGATTTTATGATCTTCCAACCAATTGGGTGATAGCTATTTAGGCTTAATGAAGACCTATTGATTCTTAGTTAAGATGGCCAACAAGTCTGAGGGCATTTGTTCATCTTGGATAACACACAACTACATTTGGAAAAATCTACCCACAACTGCCCAATGACCCTTCTTAAGTAGCCTCTACATCTTATGGGATGTTATAATCTTTGGATTACCAATTTTCACTCCCTTAATGGTGTGGGTTCTGTTATTGATAGTGAATTTCAACCAAAGTTCTAAAAACGTTATAAGACACCATTCCCAATGTTTTTAGCCAAGGGCAACCCAATACAATATCCACTCCACCTAATGGAACTATATAGATATCAATTTGATAGTGATAGTCATCGATGGAAAGATGAGAATTTTGACACCTTTTAATACAAGTCATGATATCCCTATTAGAAATTTTTACCTAGACTTGATCACGACCATAAATGAAGTAATCAATTTTTTTGACAATAATAGGGTCAGTAAAATTATTAGTGCTACCTGAGTCTAATAAGATCAAAACTTTATGTTCTTTGGGAAATACTTGGATTGTCATTCATTGGAGTGTCAATATTTCTACAATGGCATTCAAGGAAAGAGTAGGGATCTCTTCTTCTTGACTATCAATTGGAGGTTCTACATCCACTGAATCTAGTTGCTCTTCCACTAAATCTTCAAGGTCCTGCCCTGTGTCTATAAAAGAAGATAAAGTACTGCTCATATCTAGAAGCTAAAGATATTAGGTTTTGTTTTTGTGTGCCATTACCCACTTTTCATCATAGTTATAGCAAAGTCTCTTGGCTCTGTGATTGGCCATCTCCTCTAGTATTAATCTCTTAACCGTTAGAGCTTTTGGAGAATTATTACTGGTGGATGCAAAAGTTCTATTTTTAAATGTAAAGGGTCGAGAAGAATTCTCTTGAGCATTCTATTTGTTCTATATTAGTTTAGCTAGCCCTATGACCATCATGTAGGTGGTTAGCTTAAGCATTTGAACCTTAGTCCTTATCTCTTCCTTAAGGTCACTAATGAAACAAATCTTGAAGTATTAATTGAGAAGAGCTTCCATTCTATTATTGAGCTTCTCAAAAGTAGTAATATACCTGGGCACAATGCTTGCTTATCTAAGCTTAGTGAGTGCTCTAGTGAAATCTTCAAACTTAAATGGCCCAAACCGACTAAGTTCTCTCTTAAATTATTTCCATCAAGGAGTTGGTACTTGTTTTCACAACCATTGATACCAATGTAGTTCTTCTAGACCAAAATGAAAGGCAACTATAAATATTTTTTGGTCAAAAGGAGTTTCATGGAGCTCATACTATTTCTCAGCCTTAATCAACCAACTTTGTGACTTTATTCCATAAAACAGTGGAAAAACTATCTTAGGGAGTCCCAAAAAAGTGTATGGGTGCTATATACCAAAATGATCAGCTCGATGAGACGATTTTAATGATTTATATCCCAAAATTGCATTTTTTGATAACCCAAAATTTTTTATATAACAAGGGTTATCAAGTTGCATATATGCTTCAAAACTCTTAGAATTTATTTATTTTTGTCCAATGAGCTTTGCTCATAATAAATTAAATAGGGAATGGATGTATTCTAGGTTAGGGTTTGTGTACTCTCCATATCCCTCTATTATACCATAGTAGTAATCGATAATGCTTAAACCAATATTTTAGGTCACTACTCAAGGAGGATTCCACACATACCCTTAAGAAAACTACCCACCTCTTTGAATAGTATGAGAGGGTGATCTTCCCGAGTGTTGTACTTGGTGCACTATGGATATTACATGACCGATTGGTTTCCTATATATGAAGGTTTAGCTCTAGGTTTCTAAAGGGATATCTCGATATATGCGAGGTACGTGGAAGCTCAAGTCCATGTACATGTGTTGTCTAAGGCTTGGATTTTGGAGCTTTATTGCCCCTCACTTCACTAGATGCTTTATGGGTAATCTATCTTAGTCAATAATTACAGCTCCTATGTATTATTTTAAAATGGATGGGACATTGTTTCTAACCTACAAACCTAATATTAACAAAAAACAATGCTCACAATAGAAACTTATCATGCCCTAGAAAGAATTGTACTACAACTTGCAATGAGCCTCTTCTTCTCATGTGAATATTTCACCTCAAAATTCTTAGTGCGAAGTTGTACTAAGATAAGATTTTTAGTGTCAAAGATAATTCTAACTATAATAAAAAAGTATTGATAAAAGAAACACCAATATCATATATCCAATAACAAGCATTCATCAAATGAAACATGGAAACACAAATAACAATAATTATAGGAATTCAACACAAGTAATATTACTATTGTGGGCCACTTCAAGGGGCAACCTCTTTACAAAATATACAAATTCTTCTCTAGCTCGTGAGGGTTACATCCTTTCCATTTTATTGTATTTATAAGCATAATTATTATCATTTTATGACAATTTGTCATGATGGTATTCTATGACAATATTCTTGATTATTTATTTTATAATAGTTATATTAATAATACCAAACGGTTATAAAAAAAATTACATACAAGATATTATGGCACACATTTCTAACTTTATACATGGGCCATTTCCAATTAGATACATGGTCCATGTTACATACAATATTATATGCCCTTATAAGTTACAAGTGTCAGGTATGTAATAGAGATCATTTTTGTGGTTAGGATTACATGATAAAAGGAAATTTCCTTTGGTGAAATGGAGCAAGGTATGTGATGATAAAACTAGGGGAGGTCTTCGTTTAAGAGTTCTTACAAATGCAAACTTAGCTCTAAGGGGAAAATTAATTTGGAGATTGTACAAAAAGAGTCAAATACAATGGGCAAGAATTCTTCTAATCACATTGATCCTAATGACCTAAGCTTAATATTCATTTCTCTCTCACTACTAGATGGTTCTACACTATGGAAATATTTTAAAAAATCAATTGATCTAGTGATTAAAGGTTTAAGATAGGTGGTGGGAATTGGAGAATTTTTTTTATTTGTATGGATACTTGGTGTGATAAAAAACCACTCAATCCAAATCCAATTTTGAAACCACAAATGAGAGTACTTCAAGACAAATATGGTGATTTAGTTTCAAACATTATGTATAAGGATCCAGAAGGAAAATACAAATGGAAAGAATATTTTTTGACAATTATACAAGACATTGATGCTAGGAGGCGGTTGAGTAGAAAGATAACAACAAAGATTATTAAGAGAGCTAAGGATAAGCTTATTTGGGAGTTGAATTGCTCAGGATAATACACAACAAGAAGAAAATATAATATAAAATACCAACAAAATAGGAATACCACAAGAATATGGAGAGATATTTGGAATAGCCCAAGCATTCCTAAAGTCAAAATGTTTGTTTGTCTAGTAGGTAGTAGAAATTTTTTATCCCGGGATAACCTTATGAAAAGGAGATTTTATGGTCCCTCATAATGTGTTCTATGTTAAAAGGAAGAGGAGAATATAGACCATCTCTTGGGACATTGTTCAATAGTATGGATACTATGGTAATGGATTCTTAATATGTTTGGTAAATGCATGGTGATGAATGTCACAATTGAAAAATGGTTTAAGCAATGGCAAATCACTTCTAAAAGTGAGGCTTTAAAAACAATTTGGGATATATCAATAGATATGATACTTTGGGTTGTATGGCTAGAAAGGAATAGAAGAATATTTAAAAGAAATGAAAGCATTTTAGAGGTAATGAAAAGGAAGATTTGTTTAGCCATAGAGAAGTCTAAACCAACCCTATCAACTCATCCAATTCCTAATATTGAAGTAGAAAGCCTTGATAGATGGAGTCAAGTCATCAAATGGAATGGAGAAACAAAGATAAGGTAAACAATGTAAAGTTGAAACCACCATAAGTGGATTTGGTCAAATTGAATTTTGATGGAGCATCTAAAGAAAATCTAAAAGAAAAAAGAGGAAAATTAATTAGATATAATAGGGAAGAGAATTTGTGTCATTACGCTTTCAATAGTGAATTTTAGACAAATAATGAAGCTGAAACTTGGGATGCTTTGGAAGGGTTAAAAATATACATACAAATGAAATGGAATAGAGTATGGATGGAAGGTGACTCATTAACAATCATAAATGTAGTTTTCAAGAAAGCAAAAGTTCCATGGAATATTCAAGAGATGATTGTGAAAATACAAGACCTTGCTATAGAGTTTGAAGAAATTAGGTTTACACATACATTAAGGGAGGGAAACAAATGTGTTGATAAGCTAGCCAATAAATGGTTTTTAATTGAGGATCGTGAAGTTAAATTCTTTTTTCCATGGTTAGAGGAGGTAGTAAGTTTAGTTGAAGCTAACAATAAAATGTTGATTGCCTAAATTAAATAATAATTAAGATTTACTTTAATGTTTTTCATTGGTAATATTTGTTTCCCTATCATCATTGGTAATATTTTTTGATTTTGTAACATTAATGTTTTTTGATAAGTTATATGTGGCTTCTCTTGGGGGCCACTCACATCAAAATACTAAAATATTACATTTCTTGCATATCACATTTTTTATTTGTTTTTCTCTAAGTGCTATTTTTCTACAATCAGCTCCTTGACATCATTTTGATTAAGAGATAAAATCTTACTTGGACAATTCCTTCTAAACTTTAAATTTCACTAGGATGAAGATCAACACTACAATTCACTAATTTATCTGCTACCAAATTTCCTTCTCTATAAATATGCTCACACTTCCAAGAGATTGCCTCTCGTAATGGATGATGAGCATCAACAATAATATTATTTTTTATTCAGTCTCCACATCCACTTTTTGTTGATAGCATTGATGATAATTGAGTCCCCCTCAATTGAAATATATTTCCATAATTTTCTACTATAATTTTAATTTCTATAAGAAGTTTCCTAGCCTCTGCGTAGTTGTTAGTTGAAGTTCCATATGATTCTGAATAAGTGAGAATAATTTTGCCTTCATTGCTTCTAAAGACACCACCCCCACCAGCTTTTCTTGGATTTCCTTTAGAAGCACTGTCAAAATTAATTTTGATAAACCCAATTTTTGGACATTTTAATTTTAAGCATTAATGTGTTTTCATATAAACTATTTATTACAATTATTATGGTTGCACTTATGCTTCAATAAGGAAACTACCAATCCATATATAATGAAGCAAACTATGATATCATGATGTTTTGAAAATATTACTCTGGTAAGTGCAATGCGTAAATAGTAGAAGTGGAGTTTTGGTATTGTGAAGGTTGTTGAAGAAGGATGTTGAATTTTTAAATATTTGTATTCATACAAAAAATTAAAACAAATCTAGAAAATAAAAATCAAGAATTTAGACTTTTTATGAAAATGATGTAGGTATCTAGCTATAGCAACTCAATTGTGACGATAATTGATCTATTTATAGAATCCCAATCTCTAAATGAGAGAGTTGTGATTTGTCAAGGATGGGGGACCAGAGTACAACCCCTTGTTCTCTGAAAATTATAATAATAAAATAATCAAAAGTAATTTTATCAAGAATATATATTTGTACCTAGGTGTTGTAGGTGAGTTGGAGAAGAGAGGGCAATCCTCCAAGGGAGGTCCCAGGTTCAAATCTCCACCCTACCAAAAATTTGAATTGGGTATCCAAAATCCAATTGATAATGTTGGTGCGGGCAGGGTCGTGTACGACTCCCGGGTGACTTTGACGGTGTAGAACCCCATGTTCGTGGTTTCTCAGACCAAGGCAGCTCCACAAGGGGTTTTTTACTAAAAAAAAAGAATATATATTTGTATAATAATAATAAAATAATCAAAAGTAATTTTATTAAGAATATAGATTTGTATATCAACTGGTACGAGCTCAATTGGTTAAATTTCTTAACTCTTGAGGAGGAACTCAAGTTTGCATCTTGCAAATCAAGACATACATAATTGCCAAGTTGTAATATTACTATGTGGTCATGATGTAATATGGGTTGGTCCATTTTAATAACATATAAACAATTAAAAAATAATTATAGCTATAAGGAATACCCTAGGGAAATTCATGGAGGGACCAATTACTAAGGAGTGGAAGCATGCTATATACTTAGATATGTGTTGCTATGGAAATTTCAAAACCTTTATCGCAATCTATTAAGATTAAATTTTAATCAAGAGAATGAGATAAACAAGTGGATTATGAAAACATGGCATTTTAGTGTCACAATTATTATGATACTAGACAAATAGATATTGCAAAGTGAAAATGGTGAAGAGAGAAAATTTTGGTCATGACACAAACTTCAAAATGAAACAAGAAAATCATACTATAGTAGAAGCTAATTAGATAAAATATGTTCCACTTTAAAAGAAGAGGTAAAGAAATCCTACCTACAACGCCATATGACAAAGGCCACCATAGTTCACTTGAATCAACAACTAGAAGAAACAAATAAGGATACAAGAGATGTGAAACTATAATGTGTAAGATCAAACTTAGAAGGACATAAAGGTGCAAAGGAAGATGGTGGAAAATTTTAAAACAAATATCAAGTTTATTCCAAGTAAATCATCTTCAATTTTCTTAAGTAGTATAGAATCCTCCCCTACCAATAGAAATGAAAATAGTGTAGAGTTCTTACACTTTAGGGCTTCAAGTGCAACAAAATGAAATGAAGATGGAGGAAATCCATAACAATTTAAGGTTTTTAGGGTAACATTAGAAGGTAATTGCTATGAAGGAGTGTCCTTGCACTTTAGGGTTTCTAAGGCAATATAAATAAGAAAGTATTTTTTAGGTTATTTCTTGCACTCAAATCCTTAAGAGCAAGATGAACCTATAAATAATAAGTCTCACTATGAATAGTGTGAAAAAATCAAAGAGATTGATGAATATGAAAGTGGAGGTGGGCATGACAAAAGAGAGAAAGACCCAAAAAATAAAAACAAAGATAAAAGGAAACTTATATGGATAGTGATATGGGAAACAAATATCACAAGTATTATAAAAAATGGGGCTAAGCCCATAAAAAAGGAAAAATAATGATGATTAAAATGATCTCCTAAAATATTAGGGGCATGAATAAAACCTCTACAAAAAGAGGTATTAGGAAATTGACACGATGTTATAAACAACATATTTATAGATATGGAATCCATGTAGCAAATATTTTAGTCATTTGTGGTGTTGATTTTTATCTTGACAAAATTCAAAATTTAGAAGAGAACTTGATGAATGAGATTTTCTCTTTAATAAAAGTGATATCGAGTTAATTGAAAATATTACAGGTTGAGGAAGATGATGAACATCTTTAATAGAAAGGCAAATGAAGATCTTTGATAAGGCAAGTTGAATATTGTTTCATTAACCTAATAGATATTTGATGAGAGTAATATAATGTTTTCTTATTTTAACAAGAGTGGCCCCAATAGAAACCACACATAGCTTGTTAAATAATAATAATAATAGTAATAATAAAAGAAAACAAACCCTAGTAATAATAGCTATAAGCTTACTGTAGTGGTAATGGCATTAACCTCTCTTTGGGAGGTCCAAGATTCAAACCCCACTCAGTATGAGGGTATCGAGACCCCTCATAAAAACATGTGTAAACTCATTGAAAAAGGTTGCAAGTTTAATGTAGTGGTAAGGGATTTGAACTCTTTTTTAGAGGTCCAAGATTCAAACCTTGAGTATGAGGGGATTGAGACCCCTCATAAAAACCTTGTGTAAACTCATTGAAAAAATAATAATAAAAGAAAACAAATACAATTAAACTATGAAATGACATTAGCTCAACTAGTTAAATTTCTTGATTTTGACATAGGAGATAAGCAACATATGCATAATTATCATGTTGTTGTAATACCACTATGTGGTCATTACATAATATATGGGGGATCTATTTTGATCCCGTATAACCAATTTTTAAAAAATGAATACTATTTAACTATTCAAATGACATAAGCTGAAGTCACTAAAATGCAAGATCTCGATGTGGAGGCCTAGGTTAAAACCTTGTAAGTGTTATAATACCACTATGTGATTTGTTGAAATACAATAGTAACACAATTGTGATGTAACATGGATAGGCCCAATTTTATTCCCATATAACCAATTAAAAAATGAATATTGTTGAACTCTTAAATAATATGAGCTTAAGTGGTTAAAAACATAAACTCCCAATGCCAAGACCCATGTTTAAATCCTACAATGGGATAAATAAATAAATATTTATTGTAATACCACAATGTGGTTTGTTAAAATACCATGGTAATATGGTCATGGTGTAATACAATTAAGGCTCATTTTAAGAAAAATGAATATTGATTAACTATCATATGGTATGAGCTTAAATGATTAAAAACAAGGGCTTCCAATGTGAGATCCTAACTTTAAATATTGCCATATATTCATAGTTGTGAGTATGTGGCCATTAAAATACAATGGCATCATAATCATGATGTAATATGTATGGTATACTTTTCAATTTCATATAACCAATTAAAAATGAATGTGACTTAAGAAAGGTGATGGAAGTAAATGACATGATCTCGAGTGGTTAAAAATGTAGACTTTCAATGCAGAGACCTAAGTTCAAATATTGTTAGGTGACACATGCATAATTGTTAAAATGTGATCCATGCATTAGGGGGCCTAGGACGCACAGGGAATAACTTGCAAAACTAGCTAGTGGTGCCTACAAGCTATACTCAAAGTGAAATTGCAAAAGCTAGGGTATAAGAGATTGTTAGATTATACAAGGAGTTAACAAAATTATAATTGAAGCACTAAGATAGAAATATTAAACATAAACACAATAGAATGCATATATTCCTTAGTGGACACAAGTAGATATCCATAAATTGCAATAATCTTGTATTACAAAAGAATAGTATAATGGACCTCCATAAGAGAGAAAGAGAGACACTCGAAGATGTAAGCCAAATTCTTAGGAAGCAATATGATAGGATGTGGGTCAAATTTCTATATTGAGATGTTGTGGCACCGGTTCCTAAGAAGAAATATGAGAGGACATGGATTGATTCTTTGTATTGAGATATCATGGTGCTAGTCACAACTCTAAATGCAATTGTTGATCTCAATTGGTGAGATGTAGTGACATGCTATAGTCATTGATATCATTTGGTGAAATGTAAGGTGACACAAGTTGTATCTTAAGGAGGAATTGTTGGCTCGAGTTGTGACTCTACCTTGAGAATGCAACTAGTAATCTTGATGGGGAGATATGAATTGATGTTTCCCTTATGTTCACTCTCTCAAACACCTTATGTAGATTTCCTAGATTGTTAAGAGGAGTTCTAAATTTATAGAATGTGCAAGTCTATCCATGAGCTTGAAGGTGAGACATTCGTTTCTAGAAAGTCTTTGACGATATTGAGAAACAACCAATAATTTATTTCTCACACCTTAGAAAACTAGGCGCAAATTCTTAGAGTGGTTAAGTGGTTGAACTAGTCTGAACACTGCAATGATCATTTTATGATGATGTAGGCATCAATGTCAACTATTTTTTATATAGACCACATAAATATTTATAAACCAAAATTAAAAGAAAAATCTCTCAAAAACATAATGTAGGTATCAAATTATACATACATCCATCTATTAAGTCCACGATGCAAAGCACATAGATTATAGAACAATCAAACAATCATCATAATTATATGCCATATTGTTGCAAGATCTGGGAAACCAAAAGCAACCCTAGTTAATTGGCTAGGTAAGTGATAAATTATTATCTACATTATTAAATAAATAAATAATTCCCAAGATTAATAGGAGGGATGAAAAATAAATTAAATTTTACAAGATCTAGGAAACCAAAAGCAACCCTAGCTAATTGGCTAGGTAGGTGATAAATTATTATCTACATTATTAAATAAATAATTCCCAAGATTAATAGGAGGGATGAAAAAGAAATTAAATTTTGACTATTCGACCATGTCCTTCAATTAAAATATTTAAGAGTATGCAGCCTCGCTAATGTAGAACCATGACTTGGATGTTGTTGTAGAACCATGACTTGGATGTTGTGCTTAATCCTTAGCAAGGACCCTATGATGTTGATGGTCATGAGGTGCTCCCAAGTGTCTAGCTAAACCTTTGCAATGGCATTGCCTCGTCAAAGTACATCATTGAATATCAAACCTCAAATCTTTACAACTATGGATTTCATATTTAACAACAAAATAAATACTAAAATGGCAAGAGAGATTTGCACCTATAGCATTTGTTAAAGAATGATCACAATTGGGATTTGTAATCCTTTCATGGTTCTCTTATAAGTAAACAAGACCCTTAGTCATTAACCCATGATTCGATTGGATACCAAAGCCTTTATGTTAGAGAAGTGATTGGAGACAAGGTAACCTAATGGTCAGCCTCTAAATCTTAGTTAGTTCTTATAAATGTTACTAGGAGAGCTTTTCACTATTTTTCATGCCTTGTTTTTTTGTTGAGGGCAATGGATGTACCCTCCTCACCTTTGTTTTGGTAAATTTTGATATGATCATTTATATTTCTTTGTTTAAGACATTATATGAATATTATTTTACTTGAACTAAAATGTATACTATGCATAATAATGATACATTGTTTAGTCCCAAGGACTAGGTAGATTGGTAAGTTTTGGGCGCTTACCAAGAAGAGACCTAAGTTCAAACGTTGGAGGTAAGCCTTGTTTGGGGTAAAGGTAGTAGACTGACCTGATTTCGTTGAGTGTGTACTCGATGATGGCGGTTACAATCTCAAGCCATTGACAGTCCCCCTCACACTGGGTCATTAACAAGGAGGTGTTGTGACGTTCTTCACAACGACCCCAAAACTGGGGACCCAATTGAAAATTTAAAATTTTATTTCCAAATAATTGCTTGAAATTCATTTTTCGCATTTACCATCATAAAAATATTAGTTCTCAAAATGGTGTCATAGCAATGTGCATTATCAAAAGGGTTGGTTTCCATTTGGATAGTAAAAAATACACCGTTGAATTCATCATGTGCTCACCAAGTCTCTTTCATTAATGTTTCCAAAGTCACTTCGATTAAATTTTGATGTTCATGTATTTGTTTATGGTTATGTTTTAGGATTTCTTATTTTTGTCCTTGTGTTGTTGTGTTGTGATTGATTAAATTCATCATGTTTTATGTGGTTTACATTATGTTATGTCATAATATAATGTGTTTTGTAGGTTTAATTCTTTTTAGATTATTTTTTTAGTGTATGGTGTTATGTATATGTTTGTTTGTATGTTATGTTTAGTTATGTCATGTTTTAAATTAATTAAATTATAAAATTTTATAACTTTATAATTTAATATATTTAAAATTGTTCATTGTTTTAAATTAATTAAATTATAAAGTTATAAATTTATAATTTAATATAGTTAGAATGGTTATGTTATAAATAAATAAATTAAATTATAAAGTTTTATAACTTTATAATTTAATATAGTTAGAATGATTATGTTTTAAATTAATTAAATTATAAAGTTTTATAACTTTATAATTTAATTATATTTAATAAGGTTATTTCATAAATGTTTTATATTCTAATTAAATTTGTCGGGTGTGCAGGATTATTAAAGTATATTGAAAAAGGCTTTATTGATATTAGGGTTTCAAGAATTCATTTTTTTAAACGGATGGAACGAAACAAACTAATTAAGAGGAATGAATTTCTCAAGTTATAAATGGAAAATTAGAAACCAAAGAGAGGGTCGGACATTTTTGCAGAGAAGGAGAGAAGAAAAGTTGAAGGAGCAAAAGAAAGGAAAAATGAGCTATAGAAAGCTGAAAATTACAAAGAGACTTAGGGATTCAAATAAGCATCATTTTGGCATTTGAATTATAATTAAAATGTTTGGTATAGTTTTCAATAATTAAAAATTCCACTAAAGATTGCATCATATCATTGTTCTATTGTGTGAATACTGGTGGGCAATAATTTGGTTTAAGTCTTTGTGATTATTTTTGTTGTCTGAGATAGAATAATATTTCTTTTTTATAGAACTTTTGATTATTGTTTATTTGATATTCAATTATATTTTCTTAGCCTAGTTCAATTTCATAAGAATTAAACCTTACACTAGGTTATCAATAATTTATTTAAATATTAAATTATTTTAATATTTAAATAAATGAATATATAAAAGATAAATAAGTACTTTGGTTTCAACTTTGATTTAATAAATTTGAAAATTAGAGTTGATATCTTTTATTGAAATTTTTTTGGATTTCATGCTTCAAATACCGTTTAATTATTTACCGATCCAAACCCTACATTGAGAGGATTATATTTGTTATTAAATATTTTTATTCCATAAATATTTAATAAGCAAATAATATGAGAAAAACGTATTTATGAACTTGATTTTCGAAGTATAAAATTCATAGTACATAGATCAATTTTATATTAAAACCTTATGGATTATAATTATAATATTTGAAAATCTTACAATTTTAGGGTTAAACATTATTACTTTATTTCATTTTCCAAATATTTTAATGTTGATCTTATATTTGGGATGAATAAAATGTTTTATACAGAAGTATTCTGGTTCAAAATTTAATTTAATAAGGTTGAGAATTAGAAGTGATTTATTTTATTAAAGTTTTTTTGGATTTCATGTTTTACGTATAATTTATTTATGCACAAATCCAAAGATTACATTGGAATATTATGGTGGTTATTAAATATTTGATTTCACAAATATAATAAGGAAGTACATTTATGAACTTGATTTTAAATCATAGAACTCACAGTTCATAAATAATCTTTACAGCAAACCCTATGAATTTGTGATTAATAAGGTTTTTAAAACCTTATACTTTTAGGGTTAAACATTTTTATTTTATTCATTTTCTCTAACATTTTAATGTTGATTTTATATTTGAGATGAATAAAATCTATTCATTGATTAGAACTTAGTTTTTAAAGGTGAATATTTATAATTAGGGTTTATATCATCATTTTGAAATTTCACATACTTTAATTTTTATTAAGGTAATTGAAATTTCATATTAATTAAAATGCTAAGGCAAATTGTTATTTCAAATTAGTTTTGAAAGCATTTTAATCAATGGTATTGTTAAGTTTGCATCAATAGATCTTAATCATAAGGCATATTTACTTTATCATTTAAAATATAAAAAGTTAATGAGATATGCATGTTAGCAGTGATAAACTTAAATCAAATTACCTAGTTTCCCAGGCCCCTTGTTAACAACACTTTCAAACCAAACGAGTTATTCGAGTATTTCTTATACATATACGTAATATATAGTGAAACACAAAACAAGAACCTTGGATATATATACTATTATTTGCAAGAGAGAACTTAACGTTCTAAGTTATCGAGTGGTTTTGTGACTTGAAAAAATCGCACCTCAACAAATTGGCACTAGAAGGAGGGCATGAAAGGTAAATATTTGATTTTCATTTGAAATCATTCAAATCTTAGTTTAAAAATAAAAAATAAAAATTTACAAATTGAAGGGTGTTATTTAATGCCAAGGTTTAATTGATGCATATCTTTTATTAATTGATTAGTCATTTCATGCTTAGTTGCAAGATATATTTCTTTGACTAATAAGATTGACATTAAAATTGTGTTCTTTAAAGTTCA
Source organism: Wollemia nobilis (assembly GCA_028583015.1). NCBI lineage: Eukaryota > Viridiplantae > Streptophyta > Pinopsida > Araucariales > Araucariaceae > Wollemia > Wollemia nobilis. Next base: position 937,518 of record JAQPPZ010001766.1, on the reverse strand, counting down.
CTAATGGCATCACCTACTTCAGTAAAGGAAATGATGGCTTCTTGGATAGGTGATTATTATAGCAGTTTAAACATGCCTATTCATCAAATTCCTAAAGGTGTAGAAGTTTGTTTACCTAGATTTAGGCATGATGTGGATCAAGCCAAGGACCATATTCAAAGATACAAGAGTGCATTAAGTCACTTGTAGCTAATGCAGAGAGATGTTCTTTGCAGATTATTTTCATACCCATTGGATGAGGTTGCGCTTAAGTGGTACATACAATTACCTATAAGGTATGCTACTTCTTGGGTTAAACTAGAGAAAGCATTTCTCAAACATTTTGGAAGGTTGGATGATTCAGTTATGATGTTAAATCAATTTGTTTCTATTCAAAAAATATTTAATGAACCCATGAGATCATTTAATGATAAATTCCATAGGTTGTATACCGAGGTGAGAATACATTATATCATTTCAGAAGAAATAGCTACTCAAATATACATGGGAGCCTTAGATCATGTTACTGCTATGTTTTTGAAAGGTATTAAAATTACATCATTGCCTAGAGCTTACAATGAGGCAATAACATTTGAACAACAATTGATATCTGATGCAGGAGCATCCGACGACAGTAGAGCAATCTTGCATCTTCCAAAATTTTCCAGATTTTTCTAAGTATTTTACTTTCTGATTTGTTTCAGTTTGTTTTAAGGGGGGAAGTTTTCTTGTAAAAGCAAGGGGGAGGGAGGTCGTGAAATCGCGACATGTCGCGAAATCGCGACCTCTTTGTCTTCGACTTGGCTTTGGTAGTTTTCGTCGCGATATCGGGACGATATTCTAACAAAGGCGTAGGGGGGGAAGTCAGGCGAAAGACAAATCTTGAGGCTTCAGCAAGGCGCAGGCAAGGGTGGGGGGTCGTGAAATCGTGACCCCAAGTGGCTTGGCATGAAGAAGGCGAAAGGGGGTTGCAAAATTGTGACCCCAATGGACTCGGTAGGGTGAAGGCGCTTTTGGTCGCGATATCATGACATGTCGCGATATTGCGGCCAATAAGAAGGCAGACCGAAGTTTGCATGTGGACGGCCAGGCAAGGCTGAATTTGGCACGTGGCTGCCACATGTGTTAAAAGTAGCGCAACCAGTTGGGGGTAAGGTTGAAATTGACACGTGGAAGCATACATGTATTAAGTCAAAAGTGAGGGCCACATAATCTGAAAAGAAAGATGTCGACCATGCTTATGTTTCTTTTTATTATTATTTCTGGAAGAACCATAATTACAGGCGATGGACTTTATGGTCGAGACAGCGGTACAAAGAACAGTCATAACAAAACGGCAGGTGCAGGTTAAAGGAGGCCATTAATGCAAGCTTCATGGCGGATCGGGCAGTTGCCCATTTATGGCAGAAAATTTTGAAATTTTGACCGGGGGAAAAATCAAATTTGAGTTTTTGTTAGGCGGGGGCATTAATTGCCTAGAGGATCGAGGCCTCGATAAAAACTCAAAATTTGCAAGGGCAGGGGATGGTGAGTTCGGGATTGAGAGGGAAAGTTGTAGGCCTGGAAATGGTACTGTAAAAAATGTATTAAGCATTACTAAAAATTAATGTGAAGTTTGTTGTGTGAATCTCGGCTTGCCATCAAGTGGTATCAGAGCGGGAGCTCTTGAGCGTGTAACAGATCATCGGAAGAGAGGTAGTTACACCAGGATCTGTGGAAGGATTTGTGAGGGAAGAAAGAAAAATGCCTCCATGAAGAAATCATGGTGGAGTAGGAAATGTGGTGCCGACCGAAGACTTTCGAGCCTTGCAGAGACAAGTTCAAGCCCTGCAAGAAGAGTTACGTAGAAGGCACGAGCCCGGAAGGGATGAGGGAAGTGAAGACGAAGTTGAAGAAGAAGACCAATCTGAGGAAGAGGAAGAGGCTGTGGATCCTGCACAAGCCAGGTTGTACAAAGCCATCTCACAGATTGGAAAGCAACCAAAAATGGAGGTTTCTACATACTCGGGAAACCTAAATCCAGAAGAGGTGATTGATTGGATAAATGACTTAGAAGAATATTTTGAATATGAGGAGGTTGAAGACCCTAATCGGGTCAGATTTGCTAAGACCAAGTTGAAGGGTCATGCCAGCATTTGGTGGAGGGTAATATAGTTGGAGAGGAATAGAAGAGGGAAGAAGAGAATAACAAGATGGGATAGAATGGTGGAAAAGCTGAAAAGACAGTTTATTCCGACAGATTACGAGTTGGATCTGCTAAGAAAAATGCAGAGTTTGAGACAGACAAACAAAACTGTCCAAGAATACACCGAGGAGTTTTACAAGATCTCTATTAGAACTGGGCATTTAGAGGCAAACAAAGAAAAGGTAGCCCATTATATCAATGGGTTGAGGCTCGGTATCTAGGAAGAGCTAAGCCTAGTTCGGGTAAGCACCATTGAGGATGCTTACCAGTTTGCCTTAAAGGTGGAAGAAAAACTGAATAGACGGTTTGAAGGCAAGCAAAGAGGAAGGGGCCGTGGTGGAAGAACTGGTGGGAGAACCAGTGGAGAAAAATATAAAGACCCAAAGAAGACTGGTGAAGCCAGTAGTAACCAGGATCAAAGGGAAGAGGATGTTTATTAGCCCCAAGATCAGAACAGCTACCCAAGAGGACAAGGTGGATCTGGACGAGGGTTTGGAAGAGGAGTATTTCGTGGGACATGTTTCCACTGTGGTGAAGAAGGACATCGAGCATTCGAGTGTCCACAACATCGAGAAAGAACAAACAAGAGGCCTGAGGGTCCAGCCAGAGCTGCTGTGGCAGAGGAAGATGCTGAATCTGAACATTCGGAAGAAGCGGAGAGAGGGGAAGCAATGATCGTAAGAAGAGTCCTATTGAATGAGGAGAAGGACACAGATCAGAGAAGAAGTTTATTTTGCACAAGGTGTAAATGCACGGGCAAGGTTTGCAATATTATTATTGATAATGGCAGCATGGATAACCTGGTTTCAGAAGAAATGGTTACCAAGTTACAATTAGAGAGGAAGAAGCACCCGCATCCATATCGGGTCGCATGGTTACAAAAGGACCATAGAGCTTTGGTCAATGAGCAGTGCTCCGTTAAATTTAATATTGGAAATTATTGTGATGAGGTCCTATGCGACATCCTGCCTATGGATGCTTGCCATATGTTGCTGGGGAGGCCTTGGCAGTTCGATCGGAGTGTAGTGCATGACGGTCGTGCCAACACCTACTCATTAACAAATAATGGTGTACGCCATAAGCTAAAACCCATGAAAGAGGCGGATGAGAAGGTGTGTAACAGCTCCATAATCTGTTTAGTTGAAGGGAGAAAATTTTTGGACGGCTTGAAGCATGAACATGTGTGTTATGCAATAATTCCTAGAGTTAGGGAGGAGGAATGCGAAGATACCCTGGCAGAAGTCCTAGATCTATTGGAGGAATTTCCAAATGTTGTATCAGATAATGTGCCTGAGGGTTTACCCCCAGTAAGGAAGATCAGCCACCATATATATTTGGTGTCGGGATCAAGCTTGCCAAATAAAGCTGCACACAAAATGACACCTGTAGAAACTGAGGAGTTAAACAGACAAGTCCAGGAGTTGCTAGAGAAAGGATTGATTAGAGAGAGTCTTAGCCCGTGTGTAGTGCCTGCAGTACTAGCACCCAAGAAGGATGGAGAGTGGAGAATGTGCACAGACTCTCGGGCAATCAACAAAATCACTATCAAATACAGATTCCCATTGCCAAGGATGGATGATATCATGGACTGTTTAAGTGGAGCTGAGTACTTCACGAAGATTGACCTGAAAAGTGGTTATCATCATATCTGTATCCGAGAAGGAGATGAGTGGAAGACAGCCTTCAAGATAAGAGAGGGCTTGTATGAGTGGTTGGTCATGCCATTTGGGCTATCCAATGCACCAAGTACCTTTATGCGGCTAATGAATGAAGTACTAAAAGAGTTTCTAGGAAAATTTGTCATTGTTTATTTAGATGATATATTAATTTTCAGCAGAACCCTGGAGGAACACCTGATGCATATCAAGAGGGTTTTTGAAAAGCTGCGGGAGGAGCAGTTATTAATAAATCTAAAAAAGTGTAATTTTGTTAGAAAATAGTTAGTATACCTGGGGTTTGTAATCTCAGCAGAAGGTCTGAAAATGGACCCAGAGAAGGTGAGAGCCATCATTGAATGGCCTACCCCAAGAAGCACAACAGAAGTAAGATCATTTCATGGTCTAGCCAGCTTTTATAGGAAGTTCATAAAGAACTTCAAGAGCATTTGTGCACCTCTCACGGAAACAATGAGAGGGGATAAAAAAGAGTTCAAGTGGACATTAGGGGCTGAGAGAAGCTTTGATGCATTAAAGAAAAAGGTCATAGAACAGCCTGTTTTGGCACTCCCAGACTTTAACAAGGTATTTCAGGTGGACTGTGATGCCAGTGGCGATGCAATAGGGGTCGTACTGAGTCAGGAAGGCAGACCTATTGCTTATTTCAATGAGAAGTTAAATGATGCTCGAAAAAAGTATTCAGTTTATGACCAAGAATTTTATGCTATTGTTCAAGCTCTGAAGAAGTGGAGACATTATTTATTGCCAAAGGAGTTTGTTCTATTTACTGATCATCGAGCTTTACAAGACATTAACAATCAAACAAAATCGAACCAAAGGCACATGAAGTGGGTGGAGTTCCTTCAAAGCTATACCTTTGTGTCGAAGCACGTAAGCGGGAAATCAAACAGAGTTGCAGATGCCTTGAGTAGAAGGCAGAATTTATTGATTGAAATGATAGTGGAAGTAGTGGGATTTGAAGAACTGGAGGGTTTGTACCCTGAAGATCCGGATTTTGCAGAAGCCTAGGCGGCTTGCTTGACACTTGTTACTGTGGACAGGACAAGATGGTTGGATTTTCTAATCCAAGACGGAATGTTGTTTAGAGGAAGTAAATTATGCATTCCAAGGAGTTCCATGCGGGAAAACTTAGTCAAGGAGAAACACAACGGAGGGTCGAGTCGGACATTTTTGCCGGGACAAGACAACTGCCTTGGTGAGTGAAAATTACTATTGGCTGCAACTACAGTAGGATGTGAAAAAGTTTGTACAGAGTTGTAGAGTATGCCAGATGGCAAAGGGTAGAAGACAGAACATGGGATTGTATCAGCCGTTACCAGTACCTGAGCGGCCATGGGAGGACGTCAGCATGGACTTTGTCCTCGGGTTGCCAAGAACACAGAGGGGAAATGACTCTGTATTTGTAGTAGTTGACAGATTTTTCAAGATGACACACGTTATCCCATGCCAGAAAACAAGTGATGCAGTTCACATTGTAGGGTTATTTTTCAAGGAAGTGGTATGACTTCACGGTCTACCGAAGAGCATCGTTTTTGACAGAGATATAAAATTTGTTGGTTATTTCTGAAGAACTTTATGGAAGAAGTTGAAGACAGATCTAAAGTTCAGTTCTGCATACCACCCACAGACTGATGGGCAGACAGAGGTGGTAAATAGAAGCCTGGGTAATTTATTGAGATGCTTGATAGCAGATCAACCCAAGGGATGGGATTTAGTTTTATCACAGGCAAAATTTGCGTATAATAGTTCAGTCAATAAAAGCACAAATAAATCTCCGTTCTAGATAATATATGGAAACAACCCAAGAAATGTGTCTAAACTGAGAAAGTTGGATAAGAGAGAAAAGTGCAGTGCCGAGGCAGAAGAATTTGCGGAACATATGAAAAGTCTGCATGAAGAAGTAAGGAAACAAATTATAAAAATGAATACTCAATATAAGACAAGAGCAGACCGAGCGGCGGTTCAAAGAGTTCGAAGTAGGAGATGAAGTCATGGTCCATCTCAGAAAGGAAAGATTTCTTGCCAAAACTTATAACAAATTGAAGATGAAGAAGTTTGGACCATGCGAATATCTGGAAAAACGGGAGTCAGGAAATGCATATAAAGTGGAATTGCCAAATTGGCTTGACATTTCACCTATTTTTAATATTTCAGATTTAGAGGAATATCATGAGGGAGAGAGTACAGAGGTACCAAGTACAGAATTATGGTAAATTATAGCATCTACTCCAACCACCAACGAGGTCGAAGAAATACTAGACACTCGTGAAGGCAGAAGCACCAGAAACAAATAGTATTCTGAATATTTGATAAAGTGGAAGGGCAGACCTGTTGAAGATGCAACTTGGTTGTTGAAAACAGAGGTTGACCGCCTGGGTCTTCCCCTAACCAAACAGAAGTGAGGATCACTTTTATTTTACCTCGGGTGTCTGATGCAGGAGCATTCGGCGACAGTAGAGCAATCTTGCATCTTCCAAAATTTTCTAGATTTTTCTAAGTATTTTACTTTCTGATTTGTTTCAGTTTGTTTTAAGGGGGGAAGTTTTCTTGTAAAAGCAAGGGGGAGGGAGGTCGCGAAATCGTGACATGTCACAATTTCGTGACATGTCACGAAATCGTGACCTCTTTGGCTTCGACTTGGCTTCGGCAGTTTTCGTCGTGATATCGCGGCGTCGCGATATCGCAACGATGTTCTAACAAAGGCGTAGGGGGGTCCCATCGTGATATCGCAAGGGTCGCGATATCGTGACTGTCGCGATATCGTGACCAGTGAAAAGTTGCCACGTGGCAGTATTTCCAAAGCAAGGCGGAAGACAAAGCTTGAGGCTTCAGCAAGGCGCAGGCAAGGGTGGGGGGTCGCAAAATCATGACCCCAAGTGGCTCGGCATGAAGAAGGCGAAAGGGGGTCACGAAATTGTGACCCCAATGGACTCAGCAGGGTGAAGGTGCTTTTGGTCGCGATATCGCGACATGTCACGATTTTGCGACATGTCACGATTTCGCGACCTATTGCAATATCGCGGCCAATAAGAAGGCAGACCAAAGTTTGCACGCGGACGGCCAGGCAAGGCTGAATTTGGCACGTGGCTGCCACGTGTGTTAAAAGTAGCGCAACCAGTTGGGGGTAAGGTTGAAATTGACACGCGGAAGCATACATGTATTAAGTCAAAAGTGAGGGCCACGTAATCTGAAAAGAAAGATGTCGACCACGCTTATGTTTCTTTTTATTATTATTTCTGGAAGAACCGTAATTACAGGCGATGGACTTTATGGTCGAGACAGTGGTACAAAGAACAATCAGAACAAAACGGCGAGTGCAGGTTAAGGGAGGCCATTAATGCAAGCTTCATGGCGGATCGGGCAATTGCCCATTTATGGCAGAAAATTTTGAAATTTCAATCGGGGGGAAAATCGAATTTGAATTTTTGTTAGGCGGGGGCATTAATTGCCTAGAGGATCGAGGCCTCGATAAAAACTCAAAATTTGTAAGGGGGAGGGGATGGTGAGTTCGGGATTGAGAGGGAAAGTTGTAGGCCTGGAAATGGTACTGTAAAAATTGTATTAAGCAATTTACTGAAAATTAATGTGAAGTTTGTTGTGTGAATCTCGGCTTGCCATCAATATCTCAAGGTGTTAATATGGAGCAACTATACATACTTAGACCTAAAACTCATAATCAAAGATCACAAATGAGTCAGATTGAGGTTGATAGTTTAGATGTCACAAACACCTTAGATATTGAGAATGAGGTGCAGGTTTCAAGTCAATACCCATCAATGAACATTGTGATGATCAAGTTGATCAAAATATAGAAACCGACTTAGAGCCATTATTCACAAAAGAGGATTGGGATGATCTTATAAAACAAAATACAGAAATTGATCCCATTGAAGAAACCCTTGTCTTACCAAAAGATGAATCTGGGGAAGATGAATTCTTTGAAATTAAGGAGAATGAATCTGAGAAAGATGAATTTTTTGAAATTAAAAAAAATGAAATTGAAAATGAATCCAAAGAATATATAGAAGAAATGATATATTTTCATCATTTGTTTCAGGAGGATAATTAGTGTGATGTTCAAACAAGTAAATTTAAAAAATTGAATGATCATATATGTGATTTTGTTGAAGATTGCAAGGGATTAAAAAATAATAATACCTCGATGACGATGGTTCAAATGAATGATCCTAAAATATTATTGTTTGAGGAATAAGGTGAATTTGAAAATGAATCCAAATATGGTATGAAAGAAAAGATGGAATGTCACCAAGTGCTTCAAAAAGATAATGATTTTGTTATTTCAGATCATGAAGAAGAATTATTAACTTTATTCACAAGTTCCAAAGAAGTTCTTATCTCAGATGATGTGCAAGAAATTGAAAGCCTTGTGTCACTTAAGGATTCTACAATGCTCATACAACAATAAATCGGTAGGTCTTCATATCAGGTGATTGATAAAGGTGAATTTGAAAAGGAAATGATAAACCTATCCGAAGTTTGCAGAAAAGATATGGTTGAACCTCACCCTTTAACTATACAAGATAATTTTTATAATGGTTGGGGAAGATATGATAAATGTTTTTACCTACTAATAAGAATTTTTCTTCATCTGATATGCAGGATGATAAAATTGATATCTTACATGAAGAGTCTACAACTCCTGTACATTCAAAGAATCACATGTTTTTTAAAGCCACGATAAAATCGCATCCCTTAGCTTTAGAAGATAATTATTATAATGGATGGGGTACGTATGGTGAATCATTGTTTTCTCATACTTCTACTGATAAAATTTTCGTTTCACTTGATATGCAGGATGTTGAAACTTCTATTTCAAAAGAAGATTTCACAATTTCTACATAATCAGAAAATGACATGCCAATTACAGAAATAGAGAAGGTTCCAAAATTGAATCACTTTGAAGACGAATTTATTGAACACCTTGCTGAAATTGAAAATGAATAAATGGTATTTGATGAAGATGAAGAACTACAAGGTGATCATGATGGAGACCATGAAGAAAAGGAAAAAGTGACAAATGCTCATCAAATCTTGGTAAATGCTAATAATGATGTGTTGAGTATAGATGACAAGGTAAAGTCTTCAACTTTCTCATTGGTTACAAAATTTTCAGGTAAGGGGTTGTATGATAAGTTTTTGGATGCTAATGCTATCAATGATGAAATGTCAAATGTTGTTAACAAGAAGTTGGAGACAACTTCTAAAATTTTTGCCATAAATGAAATGAAGGAAAACATGTTTGAAATGCTTAATCAAATTCATGAGCAATCAACTAGTGAATCTAGGGCACAAATTTTTAATGATCTTATACCAAATGTCCTAGATGCTTGTCAATTCTTGAATGATTGTGATTGCTTTAAAAACTTTGAAAGTGACTTGAATATGAAATTTTTAGAAATAGGTTCTTATTTGAAAATTATCCTATTTGAAAAGAGGAGCCTACTTCTAAATTATGACACAAATTGTGAAATTCACACCTTTTTGAATAAGAAAAGGATAATTGAATATCATGTGTTCACTTTTAAATTTAATAAATCAAATCTTAAACATGGAATTGCTTATAATTTTGAATCAAATCAGTGGGATGAAATAGGCACAATGAGAATTTATATTTTTGGCCTAATATTATTTTTATTGGATTCTTATAAAACTTGTCAAGCATGTAATCATATATGTTTTCTAAAGTATGCTAATCGTATTTGGGATCTAGGGAAATGATGGCAGAAATTTGGTAGTGTCTTGTACATAATGTATATTTTTGTAAATAGTCGTTTGGATTTTGTTTTCTTGTTTTGTGTTTTGTATTGTTTGTTGTTTTGTGAGTTAGTTAGTTATTTTGTTGATGTGTTAATGTGTGATGTTGTTGATATTTTGTTGTTTTTTTGTTAAGTGTTGCCACATTTTGTTGTGTTTAGTTGAGCATAACAAATTGACTTTGCCAGATTTTGTAGGATTTTCATGATTTGGATGTGATCCAAATTAGCACAAATTTTAGTTGAGTATTTCAAAAGTAAGGTATTTGTGATTGAGATGTTGTTTAGTTGTCGGTTGTGTCTGATTTTTTATCGTGGATCGAGTAGGATGAAGTTACCTATTCTAAAAACCCATGAAACTTGGAGAAAAAGGAAAATGAGATTAGTTTATGTCCTCATGAATGTGAACTAAGATAGGGCAAATATGAAAAATCGGAATTATATTGCAGAAGCTCCACGAGTGCCAAACAATACATTAAAGTATATTATTTGAAATTGGGATGCATGAAGTTGCTGGTTTTGCAAATTAGGACAAAATATCTTATATACTCTTTTCAGCCTTACCTCATCTCTAACCCAGGTGGCAGGTGGATTTGTTGCAAAGTACCATTCTATCGGATGTGAAAAAAGAGTGAGATAAAAGAAAGAGATATAAAAAAAAGTGAGAATGATAAAAAAAGAAAGGAAATAGAGTCAAATCTATTACTAAAAAAAAAGATAATCTTCACTAGAGCTATAGATGCTCGGTTGGCAGTGAAGCAAGGTCTAGGGAAAATGTCATGAAGAGCTATAATGATAAATCTATCATCCAAAACTAAATAATCTTCACCGGAGCTATAGACGCTCGGTTGGCAGTGAAGCAATGTTTAGAATTAAGGAAATGCAACATCCACCTAATATTTGGGTATTTCAGATAATCTCTACCGGAGCTATGAACGCTCGGTTGGCAGTAGAACAAGATCTAAAGAGAAGCAGGTGTAGATTTTACTTTCAAAGAGGAATTATTCATAGCCTAAAATGTGAAACTGGCGATGGAATGTTGAATGGTTTCAGGTGATAAGGAATGAATTACTTCGCACACACTGAGTTGATTGCTGAGTAATTCTCGTAGTTCATGTTTGAATTAGTCTATTCTCATTCTCTGGATACTTACTGATGCTTGTAATTCTAATATTTGGGTTTTGTTTGTTTTTAGAGTTTTTTGTTTGAATCCAAAATGTCCAAGGACATTGACCAGTAGAGTCACCAATGTTGTGACGTTCTTCACAACGACCCCAAAACTGGGGATCCACTTGAAAATTTAAAATTTTATTTCCAAATCATTGTTTGAAATTCATTTTTTGCAGTTACCATCATAAAAATATCAGTTTTCAAAATGGTGTCATCGCAATGTGCATTATCAAAAGGGTTGGTTTCCATTTGGATAGTAAAAAATTCACCATGTGTTCATCAAGTCTCTTTCATTTATGTTTCCAAAGTCATTTCGACTAAATTTTGATGTTCATGTATTTGTTTCTGGTTATGTTTTAGGGTTTGTTATTTTTGTCCTTGCGTTGTTGCGTTGTTACGTTGTTGTGTTGTTGCGTTGTGATTGATTAAATTCATCATGTTTTATGTGGTTTATATTATGTTGTCATAATATAATGTGTTTTGTAGGTTTAATTCTTTTTAGATTATTTTTTTAGTGTATGGTGTTGTTTATATGTTTGTTTGTATGTTATGTTTTTTTTTTTTTAAGCGAAAAACCCCTTGCGGAGCCGCCTTGGTATGAGAGACCACGAACAGGGGGTTCTACACCGTCAAAGTCACCCGGGGGTCTCACCCGACCCTGCCTCGCACCAACATTATCAATTGGATTTTAGATACCCAATTCAGCTTTTTGGTAGGGTGGAGATTTGAACCTGGGACCTCCCTTGGAGGATTGCCCTCTCCTCTCCAACTCACCTACAACACTATAGTGGAAAACACCCCTTTCGATGTGCCACTTTCAATAGGTTGGGCATAGGAGAAATGGAGCCTTGTCGGCCTCTACTAGCACATAGGATATTCCTAACTATACCATATATCTGTAGGATGAAGACAAGGGGAATGGAACCTGGGTCGGCCTCTACCAGCACCCAGGGCATTTACCACTACACCACAACAAGCAGATAAAAACTAATTTATAGTGGAAAACACCCCTTTCAAGGTGCCACTTTCAACAGGTTGGGCATAGGAGGAATGGAGCCTTGTCGGCCTCTACCAGCACATAGGACATTCCTAACTATACCATATATCTACAGGATAGAGACAAGGGGAATGGAACCTGGGTCGACCTCTACCAGCACCCTGGGCATTTACCACTGCACCACAACAAGCATATTATGTTATGTTTAGTTATGTCATGTTTTTAATTAATTAAATTATAAAGTTTTATAACTTTATAATCTAATATATTTAAAAATGTTTATTGTTTTAAATTAATTAAATTATAAAGTTTTATAACTTTATAATTTAATATAGTTAGAATGGTTATGTTATAAATAAATTAATTAAATTATAAATTTTTATAACTTTATAATTTAATTATATTTAATAAGGTTATTTCATAAATGTTTTATATTCTAATTAAATTTGTCGGGTGTGCAGATTATTAAAGTATATTGCAAAGGGCTTTATTGATATTAGGGTTTCAAGAATTCGTTTTTTTTAAACGGACGGAACAGAGCAAACTAATTAAGAGAAACGAATTTCTCGTTATAAATGGAAAATTAGAAACCAAAGAGAGGGTCAGAGAAAGAGAGAAGAAAAGTTGAAGGAGCAAAAGAAAGGAAAAATGAGCTATAGAAAGCTGAAAATTACAAAGAGACTTAGGGATTCAAATAAGCATCATTTTGGCATTTGAATTATAATTAAAATGTTTGGTATAGTTTTCAATAATTAAAAATTCCACTAAAGATTGCATCATATCATTGTTCTATTGTGTGAATACTGGTGGGCAATAATTTGGTTTAAGTCTTTGTGATTATTTTTGTTGTCTGAGATAGAATAATATTTCTTTTTTATAGAACTTTTGATTATTGTTTATTTGATATTCAATTATATTTGCTTAGCCTAGTTCAATTTCATAAGAATTAAACCTTACACTAGGTTATCAATAATTTATTTAAATATTAAATTATTTTAATATTTAAATAAATGAATATATAAAAGATAAATAAGTACTTTGGTTTCAACTTTGATTTAATAAAGTTGAAAATTAGAGTTGATATCTTTTATTGAAATTTGTTTGGATTTCATGCTTCAAATACCGTTTAATTATTTACCGATCCAAACCCTACATTGAGAGGATTATATTTGTTATTAAATATTTTTATTCCATAAATATTTAATAAGCAAATAATATGAGAAAAACGTATTTATGAACTTGATTTTCGAAGTATAAAATTCATAGTTCATAGATCAGTTTTAAATTAAAACCCTATGGATTATAATTATAAGTTTTGAAAATCTTACAATTTTAGGGTTAAACATTATTACTTTATTTCATTTTCCAAATATTTTAATGTTGATCTTATATTTGAGATGAATAAAATATTTTATACAAGTATTCTGGTTCAAACTTTAATTCAATAAGGTTGAAAACTATAAGTGATTTATTTTATTAAAGTTTGTTTGGATTTCATGTTTTAAGTATAATTTATTTATGCACAAATCCAAACATTACACTGTATGATTATGTTGATTATTAAATATTTGATTTCATAAATATTTAATAATCAACATAATCATACAGTGTAATGTTTGGATTTGTGCATAAATAAATTATACTTAAAACATGACAAATATTTAATAAACAAATATAATAAGGAAGTACATTTATGAACTTGATTTTAAATCATAGAACTCACATTTCATAAATAATTTTTATAGCAAACCCTATGAATTTATGATTAATAAGGTTTTTAAAACCTTATAATTTTAGGGTTAAACATTTTTATTTTATTCATTTTCTCAAACATTTTAATGTTGATTTTATATTTGAGATGAATAAAATCTATTTATTGATTAGACTTTAGTTTTTAAAGGTGAATATTTATAATCAAGGTTTATATAGCATTTTGAAATTTCACATACTTCAATTTTTATTAAGGTAATTGAAATTTCATATTAATTAATTGTTATTTCAAATTAGTTTTGAAAGCATTTTAATCAATGGTATTGTTAAGTTTGCATCAATAGATCTTAATCATAAGGCAGATTTACTTTATTATTTAAAAGATAAAAATTTAATGAGATATGCATGTTAGCAGTGATAAACTTAAATCAAATTACCTAGTTTAGTTTCCGAGGCCCCTTGTTAACAACACTTGCAAACCAAACGAGTTATTCAATTTTTTCTTATACATATACGTAAAATATAGTGAAACACCGAATATTTCTTATACATATACATAAGATATAGTGAAACACAAAACAAGAACCTTGGAGATATATACTATTCTTTGCAAGAGAGTACTTAATGTTCTAAGTTGTCGAGTGGTTTTGCGACTTGACAAAATCGCTCCTCAATAGGAAGTGGTATAGAGTTATAGGAAGCAACAACAAGATTTAAACCTTGGTTAATAGTAAAAAAATGAAAAGGATGTAACCGATTATCCTATGTATCAAAAAAAAATAATGACATGTTTTGATATATTTTACGTGCTTTAATCTATCGATGGATTGGTAAGTTTTGGGCGCTTACCAAGAAGAGGCCCAAGTTCAAACCTTGGATGTAGGCCTTGTTTGGGGCAAAGGTAGTAGACTCACCTGACTCCACTAAGTGACATCTGAGGACGATGGTTCCAATCCCAAGCCACTGACGGTCTCCCTCACGCTAGGTCATTAACAACGAGGTGGTCTAGAGGTTATAAGAGGCAACTGCAAGATTGGAACCTTGGTTGGTAGTAAAAAAATAAAGGGATGTAACTGATTCCCCTATCTATCAAAAAAATAATGACACATTGTTTTACTTGAGATATTTTACGTGCATCTATTGGAAAATAAAATGGATATTCATATTTTGTTGAGCATTATAATTGATTATAAAAATCTGGTCATGTTAAACCATTTTAATTGTTTGCTGACATTAAGATTTTATAGTTGTTTAATGATATTATTAAATAGTGGAGATGGCCTAGTTATTAATAAAGTATCATTTCCTACAATGGTAAAGGATTTGGCTTCTCTTTGAGAGGTCCAAGGTTCAAACCCCACTCAGTATGGGGGAATCGTTACTCCTCATAAAAATGTGTAAACTCATAAAAACCCATTGAAAAAAAACTGAAGCATCATTTCAAAAAATTACTTAAATTAGAAGTTCTAGATGAAAAGAGTGAATTTCCTCGCCACATTTTTAAAGAAAGCTCTAAAGTTCTAGATGACTCTATTTAAGTTATAAAACATTTGTATAAGAGGAAAAGTAAAAGAGAGAGGAGCTCATTCTATGGTAGTTGGAAGGAGAGTTGTAGGAAAAGAGGGAGAACCATTGCATTAAAGGGAGCTTTAGCAAGTCTACCATTATTAAGGTGATTGAAGGTAGGATGTCTGATTGACTTGCTTCTATGTGTTTGTTGGACTTTAAGGTAATTTCTATATTGGGAAGAGAAAATTAAACTGACAATGTTCTAATTTTGTATTTTCTTTTATGTTTAAATTTTGATTGTATGGTAGTCTATATGTAATTAAGGAATAGGGTATTTTTCTAGAAGGATACTAGACATTTTGTGTTGATAATTGGTCAAAGTTAAAATATTACAAGGAATGCAAGTGAAATTAGGGTTAAGGGTTTCTTATGAAGGATGTGTCCTCAAATTTTGTATCTCACATGAGTGCAGTGTCCTCAAATTTTGTATCTCACATGAGTGCATATTTTTGACCAAATTCAGGAATGGTTTAAATGCCTTATGTTGTAAATCAATCACCTTAGAAGTTGTGGATATTCATCTTAGTTATGGTAAATAATTATTTTTCTTTGGTTTCGTGTTTATTATTGGAAATGGAATGAAAGAGATCCCTATGCGAGGGAATTCTCTATTGTGAAGGATTGAGATGTTCTTTGATGTCATGTGAGGATCTAGTTAAATATGGAGAAATGAGTCCCTCTAAATTTGGTAGGATTTGTCATAGATTGGCAACGATTGATAGAAAGATGGTGGATTGCTTGCCAATGATGAATACCTTTTGTTTCTATTTTCTCTAAGGGATGTACGAGATTAAAGTGGGATAATGCATATGACCATAGCAACTAGTGCAACTCATCCTAGAGAGATGGTATTATAAGCCACTCCTCATTATCCTTAGGATGAGACTACACCTTGGTTCTCCACAAGGTACGAGTTCGAAGGGATTTCTACATTAGAGGCGTGTGGGATCTCATAGATTTTATGCTATATCAGTTAAACCCATCACTATGGGCATAAGCATGCTAATGATGGATTCCACCTATGAGTTCAAAATTAAAGACCCTTGAGTATACCTAGTTTGGGGAAAAGGTAGATGGATTAAGTGGGTTTGGCAACCTCACGCAAGGATCATGAGAAAGAGGTAGGCTATGACCTGCTACTATTTTTTGGATTAAGCTTGTAAGTTTAATATGTGTGCATAGAATATAAAGTCTTGTCCTAAAATAATTAATGTTATAGTTTATCTAGTACAATTGATATATGATCCAAGGTTGAAAACCCTAAGGGCCTAGAGTTGTCATGGATAAAGGATATGTAACATTGATTAAGGTGATTCAAACAGAAGGACGACATGCCATAGCACTCTCAACCATCTATATTAGCCCTCCTTCAAAATCAAGTCAACGCATGAAAGGTAAGGGTAGAACAACAATAAAATAGTGTTAAAAGCAATGAGGATGTGTGTTCATTCTAAATGTCTAATAGCTAGCGATGAGTATCCCACATGGACCAATCCAAAGTGGATTGGGATAACCATGGGAACATAAACAGAAGCATCTGGGTATAGACTTGAATTGTTTTCTTTTTCCGTCATATAAGCTGGGATTTATTTGTTTAAAGCAGCAGCTTACCAGTTTACCATAAAGGGTGGTGTTTACCAATGAGATACTCTCAGACACATTCTACTTGTCTTTGATGATTTCCTTTTAAAAAAAAAAAAAAAAACTTAAAAGGTTAAGGTAATCCAACCCGTCCAAATTTCTCAAGACTGAATGGGAAGGATAACAGTAGATATGTGTTGTTTCTCAAAATAGAGTATTTAGCCAAAAGTATGTATAGATTGGTTGTTATTGATGCCCTCACGCACAGGAAATCTGTGACCGGTATTTGACGTTTGAAGTGTTAAGAACCTTGGAAACTCTTGGTTCATCACCACAAGAACACTGCCAATAATACAAAGCAGTAAGCAGAAGTACATTTCCCAGTGAGAGGCAATTCTATTTCTTATTTTATTGGGAGATGCCCTAAAAATGGATTAAAGCATAGGCTAGTTTTGGGTGGATAGTTTTACTTAAACAAGAAATTCCCATCTTGCTTTTGCTTAGTTCTAAAGGAAAATTGCTTCACAGTAGAGGTATAGGTTGGCTTCACGGTGTATAGAACATGGTATACTGAAACCCAAAAGGATTGAGAATCTCTAAGGAAGAATACAACTTTGCAGATGTGCCTTGTAGGCAATATCTTTATTTACTGAGCTGGTTCCCATCATTTGCAGTTTGAGCTCTCTTCTCCAACAGACATCATCCCTTGGCATGACCGGAAGTAGCCAATAGTCCCTACTGGGTACATCTATGAAACACTTCTCAAATTTGTATATTACAAATTCATACCGTCGTTTGTTGATAAACTTAACAAGCTTTTAACTCATGGGACGAGGAAAATCAATGCCTACAGCGCAGTCAATAGATTTGGAAGCCATATATAGACGAAGGCTCAGAATTACCTACATGGGGAGTGCTACACAAGTTTCTGTCTGCTTCCAACTAGGGAAAACTCATTATAACACCTCAGTATTTATGTCCATAAAGTTTAAGAAGATGCTAATTTTACTGGAACTGCAACCACATAAAGGCCATAGAGCAATTAGTATAGGAGAAACTTAGACGTCTTTTCCCCAGCCTATGAATTGGAAACAAGCTCTATTTTGAATAAGGTCACCCTACAACAGTTGACTATTTTGGAAAAATCTTGAAATGATCGCAGTTAAACATCTTTAAAACTCCAGATTTTATAGGAGCTTTTTAATCATCAATTTCTCACCAAATTTTTCTTTGACTTTCCACTGCAGCTAGAGACCATTGACTATTGCAATCAAAGATGATGACTACCACAATGAAGAGCTAGTAACAAATATAATCAAAGAGGGTCTGGCCATCATTGAACAACTTACTGAATTCAAAAAAAATAAAAATAAAAACCATGCAAACATATAATAGGATAGAACAATTGTGAGAGTGACAACCAAAAAGATGTGAGGGATAAGACAGCAGGTCTAACCTAAATGGTGTGAAAACTCTGTTTATCTATGTGACCTTAAAAGGAATATGGAATTGCTAATTAAGACTTTTATGCTGCTTACGTCTTAAACATGTTTAGTTTTCTGCTTTGGACAGAGTCTATGAGGTAGATGGCCTGTCTCCCTTATCGGCAAAACTCAGATAAATGTGAGCAAACTTAGAAAAGACAATAGCATGCAATCACTTGCTGCAGGCATTGCCCACCATGTTGTTGTTATCATCTTGTGTGTGCACATGTAATGTGTAACAAAACTGCTACCACCTGTGTATATGCACAACCCCTTCTTTGCTTGAATGTATAGTATACGTCTACTTACATGCAGATATGGAATGCAAGGAGGAAAAGAAAAAAAAAAGATTTATCTGGAATTACTATTGCAAGTTTCTCAGTGTCTAGTCTTCACATTTATTACTAAGATGTAAAGTGGCATTAGTTAGCCACAAATCTCATAGCTAATTTAATATTCAAGAAATGAACAAATGCAAAGCAGCAATTTCTGGTACCAGACACATTTTCTCTTCACAACATAGATTAATAATTGTTATTTCAATTTTCTCTATTTAATCTTGAGCTACAGATAATTAACATAATTTTCAGGAGTTCAACGAGGACACCATAGCAACTACCAACACATGATTAGCAGTTAATAGTAGACTGCATATTCAAATCTTAAAGCATTGTTGATTGTCTTGGACCATAAAAATTCATGCAGGTTATTTTTATCATAGTGGCCTATCCTGTTGGCAAGAAACCCACGAGTTCAATTTTTCTTATATTCAAAATATTCCTCTTTCAGGACTCTTGTAGTCTTGCATGCCGAATAAATTACACCATTCAAAGCTCTTCTGATTCTATCATCCATGTAATTCAAATGACGCCTTATTTACCACTTTCGACGATGTTTCTAGATTTACTTCGAAAATTTTGCTGAATTGAGTGGTCGAGAGACATGTGAGACACAGAAGAGCATAATTTATTTTCCATTCATAGTCATAACTTGTTTGGTTGTTTTCATAAAGCTCCATGCCTGGATAGAGCATATAAATAGGACCAATCTTTTCATAACAATTGAATATAAGCTTTCATAGAGCAAAATCGTACTAAAATGGGCAGGGTTTGCCTAGATAAACACCAAAAAC
The DNA here is from genome assembly GCA_028583015.1 of Wollemia nobilis. NCBI lineage: Eukaryota > Viridiplantae > Streptophyta > Pinopsida > Araucariales > Araucariaceae > Wollemia > Wollemia nobilis. The sequence continues at coordinate 918,261 of JAQPPZ010001766.1, read as the reverse complement.
CCAGCCCAAACTGTCTTATCCCAACATCAACAAGTGAACTGTACAATACACACGTTATTCACAACTATGATTACAGAAACATTTTAGAAAGCACCGTTCTATTTAGGAACAAAACCCAAGATCACTAAACCAAAAACAGTTGCAACCAACAATCATGAAGTAGAAAACTCTAAGACCATGTCAATCTTAACAGCGTGATCCAATCCTAAACAATATTATTCTCTTAAAGAATGTAAAGCAGCAGGGTGATCCAATCCTAAACAATATTATTCTCTTAAAAGAATGTAAAGCAGCATGCCACCGGAGCACCTTTTGAATGGAAGGGAAAAAAAGTGTTTGTGTGGGACTCATTTAGTTGGTGGTGGGAAAAGATGAAATCTAGAATAAATATGTAAGTTTGACACAGGTGGATGCTTGACATTAATTATCAGATTAAAATGGTTGGTTTGGTTTGTAGACTTTTGTTTGGTGAGCTTCCAAACCAAATCACATACAAAATGTTTCAACAGTTGTCTTCTATTCAGTTTCTGCAGACCAACGGAACCAATATACTGTTGTATATTTTCTATCATCTTGACAACAATTTCAATATATCTTAAATTATTTTTCCTGTTTTATATAATAAGATGTTTTAGATATCAAATGGTATTAGTTCAACTAGTCAGATTTTTTAACTTTTAAGAAAAATCTAAGTTTAAATATTATCATACAATACATAGATAATAATTAAGATGTTGTAATACCATCATGTGATGAATACTTAAATATTAAAGGTTATTAAATTCATCAATTAAATTCCTCAACTTTTAAAAAAAAATAAAAACTAACCAAATTATACTCATTGTAATTATAATATTAATGTAATATAAATAAGAATATTGGAAAAAAAACTTCTGATAATTCCATCGACCTGAACAACGTGCATAATGTCTAGTATTGGTCAAATTAAAGAGATTATAAAATACTTCCAATTGGTTCTCCTCACTCATCACTGGTAATTTTTCAACATATTATTGTAGCCGTAGGTACTAAATTGCCAGCTGTCGTATATAGGCTTTTGGCATATTTGAGTTGGTCATGGAAAATCTATCCTCCTCGAAGTGTTGCTTTTGGTTGTTATTTAATAATTTAGATCCGATGCACTCTTTAAAAAATATATGGCTTAAGAGAATTCAAGTATCTGACTTTTATAGGATATGGTTTTATGTTCGAAAATATTTAAAATTTTATTTTTAATGTTATTCATATTATTAGAACTTTGTGTTTATTGGGAAGAAATGATTTTTGGGAAAGATAAAAATTTTTAGTATCGATCGATTTTTATTAAGAGAGATCGCGAGTATCAGTTCAGGTATGGTACTTCTTTGGTTTTAGTTTTGAAAATTTTGTTTATTGGCTGGGGCTCGAGTCAAGAAATTACAAACAACAGGGTCCTCTTATTTGAGAAGTGATTTATGGCAGTCTATTGGTTGCAATTATAACAGCGGCTTCACTTTTCAAACAAGCAAGCGATGAGGCCTTCTCCATGTTTTCGCAACAATTTCTCTTTGATCAGGAGAAGCTGGATCATATGCGTCAAGTGCTTAAAGTGAGGAAAGGACCCCATCCAAAACCACTTACTCGCTCTAACAATGGTACCTTTGTGCCGAAGTTAGACGAGTCTCTGGTGATTGAGGTGCCCCCAGCCCATCCAAAACCACCTGCTTGCTCTAACAATGGTACCTTTGTGCCCAAGTTAAACAAGCCTCTGGTGATTGAGGTGCCTCCAACCCTCATCCAACATCCTTTCCTCACACATTCCATCCAAGCCCTTGCATGCAAATCTATGGGTATATGGCCTAGTCCAATCACAATCCAAAAATAGATTAACACACGTTGGAGGGGTAAAGTTTCCTCTTATGAATTCATGATGACAAGCAAGGGATACTTTGTCGTTACATTTGCCTTTGTGGAGGACAAGAGCACTATCTTTCTTGGAGGTCCCTGGTTTCTGGGATCCAACCCGCTCTACATGATCCCATGGAGCACAACATTTGATCCTCAAAAGGAGGATCCTGAAGAAGTCTCTGTCTAGGTGAGGTTGCCATTTTGTGCCATGGCACCTATGGAACAGACCTTCGATGGAATTATTAGGGAACGCTATCGAAACGTTCATTGATTGGGTTCCTCCAAAGGCCAATAATGCTATATGCGCATGCATCTGTGTGCAAGTCAATCTGAAAAAAGGTTTACCCAAGCATGTTGGAATAAAGGTGTTTGATTGGATGCATAACCAACCCTTGGACGACTAGCATATACCATTCAAGTGTATAACCTGCCATGAGCATGGGCACTTCTCTCGAAACTAACCAATTAAACAAGCATAGGAAACAAAAAGGAAGAACCAGGATTCCAAGAAGTCAAAAGGAGACCGCGCAGATCAAGAAGCAAGAATTGACAACCTCAACCACAGGATCAAAAAAGCATCCAGCACAAAAATAAATTTGTAAGTCTTAGTTAAGGAGAAAAGGAATTCACCTCTATAGATGTGATGGCTCCTAAAGGTAAATACAAGACACCTGCGATTAACGCTGACAACTCGCCAGATATCTTAGGAGATACACCAGAGAATACAACAGCTAGAGAAGAATCTGATGGGAACTCAAATAAAGACGTAGAAAAAACGCAAGTGGAGGAAATAGTGATTCTCGAGGACTTTTCAGCCACACGATCTGCAGCCAAGTGAAGAAATCTAAACCAACAACTCAGATATGAGCAAGCGCAGAAAGACTTGCAATCTAAAACTCAAGTCAAAATTGAGGAGAGCTTTGCAAAAAATAAGAAGCAATCAAAAAAATAATGATTATGTCATGGAACTATAGGGGACTAGGAAGTCCTCTAAAAAAACAAGTATCTCAAAGTTCTAATAAATGAGCAAAAAACAACAATAGTCTATATATTCAAGAAACGAAATAGCAGAGGCCTCATTGACTACAGAATGACAAAAGATATGGGCACAATCAGAATTGATAACTGTTGATTTTGTGGGAGCTTCAGGGGTACTGGCTTTGGGTTGGGACCCACAATAGTTAGTCTGTAGCTTACAACATAAGCACAATATCTGGATAGGAATAAAATTCCTCTTACTAGATGGAACTAGTATAGAAGTAATAAATTTTTATAGTCCAAATCATCCTATCCAAAAAGAGAAGCATGGCAAAACTTGGCATAATGGCTAGACACTAAGAAGTTTGACAACATAATACTGGGAGGAGATCTCAACATGATACTCTACCACTGGGAGAAGGCTGGAGGGAGTTTAGAAAGGGATCCAAATAGAAAACAACTCAATCAAATAATGGTGGATGAAATCTTACAAGACATTCGACAGACCAAAAGAAAGTACACTTGGGGCAACAAAATAGCAGGGACAAACTATATTGCAGAAATATTGGATAGATTTTTTATCAATGAAAATATCCTAACACGCTTTCCACTCACTTATAGTCACATCATTCAGAACTCTATCTCATATCATAAGCCAATTCTCTTGGATAGCAGCTAAAGCCTACAACCCTGAAAAAATCTGTTTAAGTACAACTCTGAATGGGCGGTAGAAGAAGATTTCAGTGAACTTGTGAAAAACGCTTGGAACCAATAGGTCCAGTCCACCAATACCCAAGAAAAGGGGAAAAGCAAAATTCAAAAATTGAAGAACATGATAAAAATATGGTTGGCAAAAAAAGTGAGAGTCAAACTAGACAAGAAGCAGTTTATGCAACAACTAGAGCAGCTAGAAACAAAAATTGGAAACCATCCTCCTCAACCATGGCAAGAAAATGCAAGAAATGACCTGATTTAGAAGCTCAATAAATTAAGCACTGAAGAAGAAACACATTGGAGGCTTAGATACCGAATGGTTTAGCTAAGCAAGGGGGATAGAAACACCAAATTTTTTCATCTGAAAACTATGCAATGCTGCCAAAGAAACACGATCAAGGAGATAGAACATGAAGGAACCACTTATACAGATAGGAAGAAATTTAAGGGACTTGTCAATCAGCATTACTCAGTTCTACTCTCCAAAGAAAATGGAAACCCACATTCCCAAGGAATACTATTGCACCATATATCGACAGTATTAAGTTTGGAAGACAAACATGATCTCAGTCAGACAATCACTATGGAGGAACTTAAGAAAATTATAGCAACTCTGCCAAAGGATAAAGCTCCCGGACCTGACGGATTCACAGATAACTTTTACCAGCAATACTTACAGATAATCGGAGAAGATTTGCTACGTATGATTGAGGATGTTAGGGTGAAAGGTAAGCTTCTTGGAACCATCAACTCCACCTTTCTAGCATTGATTCCTAAAGAAAAAAATGCCACTACTTTCTCTAGATTTAGACCAATTTCTCTATGTAACTCTTCCTATAAAATTATTACCAAACTGTTGGCCAATAGAATAAAGAAGAAACTTGACAAACTAATATCAAAAGAGCAAGGGGGGTTCATGCTTGGAAAACAAATATATGATAATATCATAATGGTGCATGAAGCCCTCCACACTAGTAGAAAATTAAAAAAGAAGCAAATTTTTATAGAACTTGATATGGCATACGCCATTGATCGAGTTAGTATACAATTTATAGAACAGGTCCCACAAAAGTTTGGATTCCACATCAGGTCATCAAATGGATCAAAACATGCATCAGAAACTCATGGATAGCCCCCTTAATAAATGAAGAACCAACAAATTTCTTTCAAGCTACAAGAGGAATTAGACAAGGGTGTCCATTATCACCATACCTTTACATCATTTTAGTTGAGACTCTTGGAAGATTAATTAACCATCTTCAAAGAGAAAGAAAAATAATAGGGATAGAGGAGCAGAATGTAAAGTTGTAACACACGTCCAATTTGTGGATGATACCATTCTTCTAGGTGAAGCCACCAAGAAAAATGTTAGACAACTCAAGCAATGCTTGGATTGGTTCACACAAGCTACCAGGGCTCTCATATAAACACTTAAAATAGTCAGTTCTATACACAAAATGCTGCAACAACAAGAATCAAACTCTTTTGTACTATACTAGGATTCTTGTCTAGCACAGAAAAATACTTCAAATACCTAGGAGTTCCCATGAGCTTCCACCTCAAAGTCTCAAACTGCTAGACCCCAACATTGGACAAGATGGTTAGGAGGATACAGAGTTACGGTAATAGTTGGCTCAATCTTGCAGGAAGGGCAGTATTGATCAAATCAATGTTAGCTTCTCTTCCAATCAACCAACAATTAGTATATCATGCTCCCAAGTTTATTTTACAAAAGGCAGATGGAATCATACACAACTTTCTATGGCATGGAGGGAAGCAATCAGAAAAAAGTTCCACTTTGTCAATTAGGAGATGGTCACCAAAGGTAAAATTCAAGGAGGACAAGGAATCAACAAATGGAGATAGTTTCGAAAGCACTTGGAGCAAAACTTCTTTGGAACATGCTTAACCATAATCCAGCATGGTAGTGCATACTAGTTGTAAATAACCAATCGGGTATTCAAAAGCTCAAACACATAGACAAACTTCCTAGAGCCTCAGCCTCGTTGGTTTGGAAACATATAGTGGCAACAAAGAGCATAATAAAGGACAAAATTTCTTGGCTACAGGGAGATGGTAAGTCAATTAATACATGGGAGGACCCAATCCTAAGAAATCCACCATTAAGAGAGAACTCCAATCGACTTGTAGAATCACTTGGAAAGCTAAAGAATACTCAAATTAGGTGACTTGTTTTATTAAAACTCAATAACTCTGAACTGGATCTCCCCTCTCATTCCATCTCAACTTCAAGGAGATTGAGATTCCACGTGGCGAGCATTATACCTCTTCATCCTACTATACCATACAAAGTTATTTGGGGTAACATCAGCAGTAATGGGGAATACGAAGTGCATCTAGGAGTCCAACATCAACAGATCGGACCTACCAACAAAAAACTATCGATAGTAGGAAAAAATTGAGCACCACCTAAACTGCAAGTATTCAACTGGCTGGTCTCTCAAAACAAAATATTAACAAGTGATAATTTGCAAAAGAGGAGTATAGCAAGGCCTCATGTTTGTTATAAGTGCTTGTAGAATAGTGAAATAGTTTCCCATCTTTTGTTTGAATGCCCAAAGGCAATTTTAATTTGGTTGGGAATATAAAGGTAAATTGGTAGGTAAGCCCGTCCTAAAATACCTATGGAGCTCTATACCCCTCTTGACATACCTATGGAGCTCTATACCATCATATTTTATCATCTGTCATTTCTGGTTGGACACAAACCAGAAGATTTTTGACACTATTTTTTGACACTCTTCTTTGATGGTGCCTCCAAGTCCAACCCCAATCAAGCAATAGCAGGGAGACTGATTCTTACAAGACCTCGTGAGATCTTTGCTCAAATATATGATCAGCTTGAAAACATCTAACGATGTGGCAAAGGTTATTGGATGCAAAATTAGCTTAAAATTGGTGGTAAAGCAAGGAATCACTCAGGTCATAGTTTACAGGGATTCTAAACTAATAATAACAGCTCTTGCCAAAAATAAAGATTTTAGATCTTTACAACTGAATATTATTCAAGACAGGATCAAACAACTAGGCAAGATAATAAGCAAAATATCCTATCAACACATAAGACAGGAATTCAACAAAGAGGTCGACACACTAGCGAATCAAGCTATAAATATAGTCCTTGGTTATTACCGCCATCTTCAAGAAGCAAAAGGGCAAGGCTGGTATGCAAGGATGACAAGGATTCCAATAATGAGGTCCTTTTATGTCTTTAGTTTCTATTTTCTAAAATGCTATTCGCTTTGACCTCTTTGATCAAAGAATTTTGTAGTTTTTGTTAAGTAAATAAATATTTTCCTTTAGAAAAAAACTCTGTTTTGTTTTGATACATTCAAAAAAATATTAGAAAAATTAGAGAGAAAGACAATTATTTAAATCTTTGTCTAAAAACGATTTAAAGGCTCTAAAAAAATGCAAAACAAAATATTTAATAAATATAATAATTTTCTATTTTTTTATTTTCGTAACCTAATGCATCTCTAACTATGATGACATATTAATAGAAGATAAAACATAAAAGAACAAATTATATATATAATTTTCATTTAATATGCACTTTTTAACTCATTGAAAGTGAATCACCACATTTCCATATGGATGACCTTTTACAAAACATAAAGGATAAGTCATATTTTTGTAATTTTCATTTAATAAGCACTTTATAACTCATAGAAGGTGAATCACCACATTTCCATATGGGTGACCTTCTAAGTCACAAAAGGTGAACCACCACATTTCCATCTGGTTGACCTCCTATATTTAATACAATGGATTTCCAACACAACAATCCTTATATAAAGAGAGCTGAATCATTGATTGTAAAAAGCATGAGTAATGGATGCAATGTTATCACATCGCATCTCTTCTCAGAGATTGCTTGCAATGTTTTCTAAGCAATAAAGTCATTATATTATTTTTGCTTATATATTTTTTGTGTTTTGGTTTGTTATACTCTGTTATTTTTTAATTGCACTCTTACATGATCTTCCTTAACTTGAAATTCTAAGTATTTGAATTAGTCAAAATTCTAAGTTTCATGATCTTCCTTAACTTGAAATTCTAAGTATTTGGATTAGTCAGATTTCTTTGGATTAGTCAGAATTTTAAGTTTTGAATCATAAAAATCTTTGGTTAGTCTTATAGATCTTGACACCCAAGATACTTTGTTTAAAATCAATAGTATTTTTTTCAAATTGTAAAACAAGTTTGCTTCTTTATTTGGAGATCCACATGGCTGCTCCATGTAGAAATTGATTGCTAAAGTTTATATCTTAGAATAAACTCATGATACAATTTAAAATATTTTCCATGTTTTTCATCTACCATTACACTAATTTAAACAATTATCATTTTGTTGTTGGAAGCAAAGACTTAATTCTATCCCTTCTCTTTGATCAAATCCCTGTGCAATATGTAAGGTCTTATGTCAGCATCATTATCTTCTAGTAGAGGAACTAGATCCCATGTTTTGTTTCCAAGATTATATGCAATACTTCACCCATTGGTGGTTTTAGACAGACTTCTTTCAATATTTGAGGCTTATTGCTTTAAGACCTGAATCAATTGACATATTTATGGCTTTCTCGATTTTTGCCCTAGTTTTATAAGTTTTACTTATACCGTGTTAGTAATATATTGTTAATTTTGGAGTTTTTAAAGTTTATCTATTTAGAGTTCTATTATTTTTATGTTGTTAGTGACATATCCTCTTCTGATATCAACCCCTATACCCTTTCTTTGATATATCTTCCTTATTTTCTACATAGTTGCATCCTTATGATATCAACCCCTATACCCTTTCTTTGATATATCTTCCTTATCTTCTACATAGTTGCATCCTTACTGTTGCATTCTTCTTGTTTTCTCTCTCTTGAGTTGTTGAAGACAATTTGTTCATTAACATAATGGCCTTGGTTACCTGTCAGATAGAAACACCTCCCACATGACAATAACTAATTACTTAAGTCAAATAACGATCAATGTACCTTGCATTGTTAAGCTTTCTAGTTGAAGAACCATCAACAAAAGTATTTTAAATTTGAAAACACCTCCCACATGACAATAACTAAGTAACTAAGACAATAATGATCAATGCACCTTGTTAAGCATTCTAGTTGAATAACCACCAACAAAAGTATTTCAAACTTGTTATATTCTTTTAGAGCACCATATTTTTCACAATTTTTATACGAGCCAACTTACACGCTTCATGAATATTTAAAAAATAATAATTCTATGTTGTCATAGTCTTCTAAATGGATGGAAGAAAATAGATAAATGGTTTAGAATTGAGGAACCCAAATATCAACAAAGCATTTGAGTTGTATATTCAAATTAGTTATCATGAATGAAGAATAGTATAATCAAGAACAAAACTTATTAAGGCGATAAAATTTCAAGATAGTACAATAAAACTATAGTTATATCATATGTCACAGGATCTGTTTCCAATTTTAATTGAGACTAGTATAAAATCATTGAAATTCATGGTATAATTTTGCATCATCTAAAGTCTCACACAACCCTAAAATTTTATGTTTTTAATAAGCCCAAAACCCTTAAAAATTTAATTTAAATGTCTTTATGCAATTTCTACAACTATATTATAGATCTTTAAAATCATAAATCTTTATATTGGAGAATTTATCTTAGCATTTCTAAAATTACTTATAAATCTATATGAATTTCCATAAATAAATTTTTTCTTCTTTGTTAATATCTTTTGAATTTCAACCTTTGAGCTCAAATCCAAACCTTGTGAAAATGATTATATTCATGCCAAGTAAATCCTACTTTCAAACTTAAGACAACATCATGGCAAATAATTGTCATCAGAAAGTATTTTATTTGCTTTTCATGTTTACTCCTGATAAATAAAAAATAGTATGTATATTCTCATTAATAAACTCTATAGAGGTTATAACAATCAAAGAAAAAATGTTAACAAAAGCCATGGATAAATAAAAGTTATTAATATTAATATTAAAAAATTGATTAAAATGTTTAAAAACTGGAGTTAAAAGTCATAAATAGTCATAAATATATATGGCATGCATTTCTAATTTCTTCATAAAACATGTGAGTCTCTACTTCTTTAGTGAACTTTGAGGAAGAAGTTTCCTAAGGGAGAAAGAATGTTTGCCCTGTATTTGCTTTCCCGCAAAGGGTCATGGATGTACCCTCTTAAACTTGAATTGAACTTCGATTAAGAACTTTGATAAAGTTCAATATGATTATTTATCTTTCTTTGTTTAAGACATTATTAGGATATTATGGTATATAAACTTAGAATTTAAGGTATGAATAATAATAACATATGACTTTTCAGTGCTTTCTATTCGACAAATAAAATGGACAATGTTTAAACATATTTTATGGAGTATTATAATCCATTATAAGAACCATATTATGGTCATGATTTAACCTTTAATTTGATTTATGACATTTAGTTCTATACTTAATTGAAGGTGTTACTTAATTGTAACTATAATCTAATTATAAATTAAGTATTATTTCAAAAATTAAAATTTTTAAATGAAAATGAGTGAACTCTCCTCCTTAAAGGAGGCTCCAAGGAATACATAACAAGACCCTATTTGAAAGGTTTTTATTTTAAATAAGAGGAAAAGAAAAAATAAGATATAAGCCGACAGGCAGTTGCCCTAGTAGCTAAGATGGTGGTTGTTTCTTAAGTGGTTTTATGTTCAAAACCCCTTGAGGGTGGTTGTTGATGTAATTTGTAAAACGTTCTCCTCAAAAAAAAAAAATAAGATATAAAACATTTGTATAAAAAAAAAAAGGAAAACACTGGTTTTTATTACATTTATATAAAAAATAAGATATAAAACATAACAAAAAAAAAAAAAGACTATGCTTGAAAAAAAAATTATTTTACTTATAAAACATTTGTATAAGAGGAAAAGAAAAATATATATATAACATTTGTATAAGAAAAAAAAACAAGATTCATCGTAAGCTTGCAAGAAGAAGAAAAGTTAGAAAATAGAGGTTAATTTTATGCTTGGAAGAAAAAGAAATGTTACGAGAGAAAGAACTATTTTATTGAAAGAAAACTTGATCAAGTGTAAATTTTTATTAAAAGTTGGACTTTGGAAGAAGAAAAGTGAGAGAGAAAGAACTATTCTATTGAAAGAAAACTTGATCAAGTGTAAATTTTTATTGGGCCGATTGAAGGTAGGATTTTGGAAGAAGAAAAGTTAGAAAAGGGAGTTTAATTTTATGCGTGGAAGAAGAATTGTTACAAGAAGAAGAAGTATTTTATTGGCGGAAAACTTAATCAAGTGTAAATTTTTATTGGACTGATTAAAGATAGGGTTTTAGACCTATTTTCTTTCTATGCGCATCATGACTGGGTATGATGAGACATAACATGTAAATTTTTCACTCCAATCCTGAACAGCCCAAAACCATTGATGATTTGGATGACGCTACAAAAAGAATCCAATATAAACATTCGACAGGGTTTCAAAAGGTGAAGGTAAACCCATGAGACTCCATGCTAGCATGAATTTAACAAAAGGCTTTTATGTCACATATGGACTATAGCAAAGCTGTTGAACATTGACTATATATATGATTCAATGATCTACTTAAGCACTAATTAAAAACATTTGAAATAAAAAATAAACCATATTTGAACTTTTAGAAAAGTTAAATTCATTAACCTCCACACATTTATTTCAAGATTTTGGTTGTGGTAATAAAAAAAGAGGCTGCTTCCCATAGTTTCCTGCCTGTGAAGAGTTCAATGGACTGTATATATACTAGCTCCAATTGAGAAAACTACCTTTATTTAAAGCCATAGCGAATGCAAGGGATGAGCAAGAGTCGACCAAACAGTCTTTTACCTTGTTAAAAGGGATAGGAGTCTGGAATGAATCAATAGGTTGCAATCATAGATTCCATATATATATGTGGGGTATATATGTGGGGGAAAAGGTGCAATTACAAGGATTATTGAAGTATTGAGTCCTTAAGTTTACATAAGAAATTTTGAAAAACTTTAAATCACATGCTTATACAAAATATTCAGAAAAGAAATTTGAAGTAAGTTGGGAAGAGAAACAACAAACTCTGCCCTCTAATTTCTAAAAATGGTCCCAACAAAAGGGGCGGAAATGCTGTTCACTGGCCTGACTAATTCAGGGCATATGCCCAACTGTCCTCAAAGGATTTCAACAACTTTAAATCTATTAAAAACAATGATGAGTAGAAAAATAAAAAAATTATATCATATAAAGTAGTAGAATTAGAATTAAATAATATTAATTTAATAAAAAATGAAACTTAAGTTTAAATCTTATCAAAAATACATATTTAAATATTAAATTGTTGTAATAGTTATGATAGTAATGATTATGAAACTATTGATTCCATAAGGGGCTCTCATCCAGAGATCTTGAAACCCTTCTAAAAACCTGTAACCTGTACTTACCTTAGGCTCTCATCCAGAGATATTGAAACCCTCAAAACCCTTCTAAAAACCCATACTTACCTTGAAATATAAGTTTATGTAGCTATAGTTTAATGGTTGAGTCATATGACTGACCAAACTAACACAAGGATTCAAATTCGAGTAACACTAAGTTATATTAATATGCCTAAGTTGATAAAAAGAAAAGGACAACCTTTTCAAAACCCACCTTTTACAAACCATTTCAATTCTATATAACTAATTAAAAATATGTAAAATTCTTTCAAACTATTTCAATTCTATATAACTAATTAAAAATATGCAAAATAAAGAATTTTAGGCTTCTCCACTTTTCATAATTATGTCTGAAATGGTCCTGAATGCCATTATTTTGCTTAAGAAAAATTGCCCCTGTTTCTAAGAATTGGCCGTAGCAGAATAAATATATGTACCATGCTCTCTGACTAGTGATTGAGAAAATGCAGTTGCTATAAAACACACAAAGAGAGCAGAGATCATCACAGAGAAAGTACCTTTTTGTTTTTTTAGCAGATTCCCTGGAAATATTTTGCAACGCCTAATTCATTCCTTAAATATAAGGAAGCAAAGACAAGTAATTAGAATGATTGAGATTATTGAAGAACAATTCCAAACCAGGCATTCTACCACAAAAACAATAGAGTTTTTTATATTTTCGTCGGAGGCTATGCTTGTCATAAATCACAGAAGTATAGAACCAGAGGTCATGAGAAAAAATAAAGATCGAAATACATCAAGAAAAATCTTCGCGTTCTTGCATGCTTTGATACCATCCGTCACATGGCCAGCTTTTTTGCAACGGACCAACAGGCTGAGCACGCAACAAATGGTATCAGAGCAGGAAAGCATGACGAGACTTCCATCGACATTTCACCGAGCATATGAAAGTCTTTTCCACAGTATAACAATGAAGACTTCCACAGTATAATAATGAATTAGACAATAATTCTCTACGAGAAGGGAAACCGCCTCCTGCCACACAAGGTAGTCACGCCTTAAAAGCTGTTTATTAATAAAACCCTAACCCTAACAAAACCTTAAACCCTAACATGTTTAATTATTTCATCAAAGGCATGTCGAATAAGGGTAAAGGCAGTAGTCTAACTTGAGTTCACCCAGCTTGACGACGACACTACCAACCCTAAGCCACCGAGGGTCTCTCACTCTAGCCCACGCTTACTGAAGAGAGGCCAGGGTTATAGAGGCAACTTCAATGATTTGACCTGTGTTGTGTTTTAAGGTAAAAACCTCGGGGAGAATGTCTATCCCTCTGGCCCCGGTTGTTACCGATTCCCACTTGAGGAGCTCTTTAAAAATTGAAAATCTTTGTTGGAAATTCTTACATTAGGAGTTGTCACTATAAACTCTAGTCCACAACCTTTGGCATTTTTTTTTCGGTTAGTGTGAGAAACTCGACGAGACAGACGAAACTCATCATAAGACCTAAAGCTAAGCATTTCCATCCCAATCATCATAAGGCCTAAAGCTAAACTTATCAATAGAAGATTAATATACTGCTATATACGTAAAGGTCAGGTCGTCACGTCTTAAAAAGATAAGAAACCACTTCCCACCACACAAGGTCGTCACGTCTTAAAAGTTGTTTATTAATAAAACCGTAACCCTAACATGTTTAATTATCTCATCTAAAATTCTTATGCCATGAAAATTGGTAAGTTGGGGCTTACCGAGAGGAGACCTAGGTTCCAATCCCACGGGCTTGCCCATGCACAGACAGTAGCCTAGATCCGATTCCTCTGAGTGGTGCGCCAGATTGATGACGACGGTGCAACCCCTGTGCGTCCGACGGTCCCCATCTCACGTCGGGTTACCATGTACCGAGACGGTGGAAGTCCTGGGAGCCTTCGTAGATAGTTTGAACCCTACCACCTAGTTACTAAAAATCGTGATTGTAACCATTGCTTCTATATATCAAAAAAAAAAAAAAAAAAACTCTTGAAAAAAAGTTGAGGAGCTCTTTGAAAAAACGAATCTCATCGGGAATTTTTATATTACTTATTTTAGATGTTGCTATGGTAAGCTTTAGTTAGTTGGATTAGATGAAGTCCACAAGGAACCCAGAGTTTTTTTTTTTGTTTAGTTAATGTGAGAAACCCTTATCACCAAGGCTTCAGTTTGAGTATTTTTATTTCAGACATGATCATTTGCAAGGTCGAGAGCTAAAATAGAGGATTAATACATAACTATACATACGTGATTTGTACCTTAGACCTTTCGAAGAAGAGCCAAACCCCAAACCGTTGTGTTGTCTGTTAAGACAACAAAATATCTTATTTTAATACATAGAAGAATTATTATATTAAGTATTGCCAGTATAAACTCTAGCCCGTTGTGTTAGACAAAGTCAACAAGATCTCGACCTTCGGAGACATCGAATCAGCAAACACTCGATCACTACCATTCAACCTATCCTCATCTAGGTGCATCATGGTCTAAACCTTAGACCTTCCAAAAAGAAGCCAAAGCCCTAATCACTACGTTGTCCTTGTCAAACAATTACTACATTTAAATTAAAATAAACTAGGTATTCCAATGAAGATGGAGATAAGGTTGAACTAGAAGTGAGATGTCATTTAGTCCTAGAGTATCTGATTATGCTTATATCTTTTTGAAGAAGAGCTAAACCTCGTACCATTCCTATTTTAATACATAAGGGAAATCCTTCGAGTGCTACCACTATAAACTCTAGTCTGTTGGGTTAGAAGAAGTCAATAGGACCTCGACCTTCAGGGGCATCGAGCTAGCATCGCCAACCAACAAACACTTGATCGCTATCATCCAACCTATCCTCATCTGGGTGCGTCGTGTTTTGAACCTTAGACCTTCCTAAAAATAGTTCAAAGCCCTAACCATTATGTTGTCCTTGTCAGACAATTCCTACATTTATATTGAAATAAATTAGGAATTCCAATGATAATGGAGATAAGGTTGAAGTAGAAGTGAGAGGTCGTTTAGTCCTAGAGTGTCTCATTAAGCTTTCATCTTTTTTTTTTTTCTTTTTTTGGGGGGCGGGGGTTAAACTCACTCACACATACCCTATTGTGGTTTGAATTGGAGTTTCCTTGATGAGAACCCAAAGATATACGAATGAGGTGTCCCAACAAGGACTTCTTACATTCTTTAATCCCTCTTTTGAAAACTTTTTGAAGTTCTTTTAATTTTATTTGATTAAACATGGAAAACATAATATAAGAAAAGGTCGTTAAAGGGCTTACCTTATTTTTTTGTTAAAAAGGTTAAAGAAGAAATCATAAATCTAAAAAAACAAGAAAACGTTAATCTAGGCTCAAACAGCTACCTAGTACAATGTATGAGCCACCATCAAGATCTCCCAAGGGTTTTCATGTTACATGAATTATCTATCTAAAACTCCAACAAATGATGAATGTGATGTTGAGGAATATTACCCTATTTGGTACATGTTAATGTATCCTCATGGTACCTTCATAGTACAATTGTAAATGTGTGATTTATATTTCTCCTTTCATGTAAGTGTCAATGTGCAAGAAATGCACAAGTGTCATGTAAGAGTGCAATGTGTAAGAAATGCACAAGTGTCATGTAAGTTAGAGTGCAAGTGCAAAGTGTCATGCAAGTGTACAAATATGTAATATGAGGATGTGCACAAGTGTCTTAGATTTGGGAATGCATGTAGAAGTGTAAAAGTCATATAGAAGTGTGTAAGTGTCATAGAGTCAAGTGTGCATGTAAAAAAAAGTGAAGAGTCTAGTATGCAAGTCAAGTGACAAGATGA
Source organism: Wollemia nobilis (assembly GCA_028583015.1). NCBI lineage: Eukaryota > Viridiplantae > Streptophyta > Pinopsida > Araucariales > Araucariaceae > Wollemia > Wollemia nobilis. The sequence continues at coordinate 902,413 of JAQPPZ010001766.1, read as the reverse complement.
TAAGTCAAAGGTCATGGGACTTGTCATATAGAGAGCAATAGTCAAGTACTTGAAGAGTCATATTACTATAGCTATATTATGGAGACAATGCTCTATGAGGAAGCAATCCAAATATCCTATTATCTGATTGTAAGAGGAAGAAAAAAATAAAGCTTGTATATGGATTTTGAGCAATTAATATTGTAAGTTTTCTTCATGCATAGTTCATGAATGAGCTAGGTCATTTACATTTATATTTGATTATATAAGTGAATATCAATTTCAATATTATATTGGCCTAGATATACATATTAAATTGCTCATATATTATTCTACTCTTCATTATTGATATTTTGACCTTTAATATTGTGGCTTCTTTATATTGGGACCTGTGATATTCTATGGTAGTAAGGCTTAAAATCCAACAATGGTATCAGAGATACCACCTAACTCTATCCATTTTTTATAGTTATATTAGTCACCTTAATATTGGATTTTGTCCACTTTGATCGTAGTGAATACTTGGACTCTATTTCTAAGAGGTCTTCTAAGAGTAGAGATTGAGGGGACAAGAATTCATTCACCTTGATTTGGATGCTAGGGTCTTTCTAGTTGGTTGAAGGAAAACTAGTGAGGACTAGACTCAACTATATTGATAAAAAGGGCCAACTCAAAAGAAAGTTGTACATTAATTGATTAGAAGCCAACTTAGAAAAAGTTGAAAATTTGAGGATATACATCACCTTGGTAATTGTGGTATCCATTTTTATTAACCAGTAAAGATATTACAGTAGATCTTTTCAAATACCCCTTTCGAGCTTTACAATAGGGATCTTCTCAAGATGAGGGAGATGCCCTCTTTTTGCAGAATATTACAACAATGGCTCTCCAACAAGTCTCCTATACCACCTCGAGGGTTGGGTGGGTTTAACAGCTTTGGTTGCTCAACCACCCTAGGTTGAACACTCCTCCATGGTACTTGCACACAACCCACAACAAGCAGTTAGTAGCATCAAGTGGGCTTACCTCAGTTAGACCCAACTGTGTAAAGGATGCAAACAGTAAAACTTTACAAATCTTGATTAAAATGAAAACATAACCTCAAAATGTCATGAAAACCTCAAAAAATATACCTTATTTACCTTGTTATGTCTGTTGTTGAAGAACATGTGCTTATACTAAGAGGGGGGTGAACAGTATAAGATAAAGCATTTTGTTTTTAATCTAAATAATAGCATCAACAATATTAAAACAGTAAACATCACACAAAGCATCACACACATGAGAGACATGATTTTACATGGTTCACCCAATGTGGGCTACTCCACGAAGAAAATATTCCTTCGAAATTTTTTTCAAATAAATTCTCTTGGGAATCCTTTCCCTACAATGTTTATGGACCTCTGTCCAAAGGAGACACCAATCCCCTTGATCAAGTTAGTGGATCTCTATCCATTGGAGACACCAATCTCCTATCTATGCTCTAGCTGATGATCCTCTAGAAGACCTCTACCTCCACTGCCCTTAGAAAATGAAACTCTATCCAAAAAAGACACCTGTCCTCCCTGCTCTGGCTGAAGATCTTTGTCCTCAACTCTGTCACCTCCAAAGTTTTGTCTCAAGTTTGCACTAAACACAGTCCTTCGGTCTAGCATAAATCTGTCCTCAATATCTGTCTCTAGTTTGGTACAAACCTATCCTCAAATTTGCACCAAACTCTATTATCTTATCTGTCCTCGAATATGTCCTCAATCTATGTTCTCAACTTTGTCCTCAATCTATTTTGTAAGCTTCCACAAAAGCTCACACAAATCTGTCCATAAGTCTTCTCTAAGACTTGCCTCAAATCTGTTCAACAAGTTAACACTAAAACTTGTCCAATATCATAGAAACATAAAGAGAATTGTTAGAGACTCAATATATTTCACACTCATCAATACTCAACCTCTTTCTCAAATCAATTTAGAATGTGGGATAATTTGTTTTATATAACTTGAACAATCACTTCATACATCCACTTGACTAGGCTTAACCAACTATACTCAACCAATCACTCACTGAAACAATCCTTCCTTACAAACCCTAGTCCAAACATATGATCCTTTACTCAAAACGTTTCCAACAATGTTTATCAACCACTATCACATAACAATGATACTCATGTTCTATTCAAACCCTAGTTCAAGTTCTTCACACAATCAATGGCTTCAACAACAATGCTTATAAGACAAGGTTTAAACAACTCTTTATTACAGAAAACCTTGAAGCATTAACTCAATACACTTAATAAGGAAACCCTAATCAAGTCTTTTTCACTCAACTTATTTTCTAGAAAACCAACCATTCAACTCAACTGTGGAAGAATGTGTTCATACCTTTTTCTTGATGATGAAGGAACCTCAAATATCTGCTACTTCTTTACCAAGCTCAAAGGAGTTAGAAGATACTAAACTCTCTCAAAGATACAATGCAATATATTAAAACACTGATACACCTTATCACTCCATATTAAATAAAGCATCCATCAACATATACAAAAATGATTGACCAAATACACCTTATGATATCCCAATTAAAACAATATTTAAAAACATAAATAATGTCAATACAATCTCCTTTTCAAACTAACTCAATGGCAAGAAGTCCTCTTAAATTTAATCACTCTTCAATTCACTTTTTGATAAATAAAAAATGTCACAATAAATTTATTTAAAATAAATTTCAACACCTTATTCCTTCATTTAATCAGAAATTAATAATTAAAATAAACACCTTTTCATAACCCCTTATAGCTCCCTAAACCTTATGTTTACACCTTAGGCAATTAAAAATAATGTAAAATTTATTACCTCCGCCTAGGTGAGATTCGAACCCTCGACGTAGCTTCTCCCAACGCCCTAGTCGCTACTCCAACCATCGAATGAGCTAGGTGCTCGTTTGAGGAATCAAGAGCACAACGTGCTCTATGTTCTTCCCCCAATGCGCTGAAACCAAAAAGACTACGCGTCACTTCCTCCGATGCCTAAGCACAACACGTCAAAATGTTCTTACCGTGAATTTTAACGCGGACCACTCTGCATCCACACGCCTTAACTCATGATCGCTTGCCACTAGGCCACATGCCTTGATGGATATGAGGGTTTAGCCCTCAATGGTCTTAATCACTTTTGTTGATGCCTTGAGACAAAGATTTGTCTTCTCCCCGCACGAGTATTCACAACAACACTTGCCACTTTGATTTCTTTCAAATTAAGGATGAATTTTATGCCACTAAGGCATATAGTTTATATACCTATTGCCTCCAATAATTTTGAACGTCTGCGCCTTCGAAATTTGAATAATTAATTTATAAATTATTTAGATTCTTTAGAATTTAAATTTTATAAATTAATTCTTAAACCCCTTTTGGCTTTATTAAAGCTCACTTTGATTTTACCACTTTGTATAAATAATATTTACTTATAAAATTTAAATTCAATGTGAATTTAAATATTTTATAAAATAAATATTAAAACCTCCTTTAGCTTTTCAAAAAGCTTCCTTGGGTTTATGAAAAAGCTTTTATTTGCTCATCCATGGTTTTAATAAAAACCCACCTTCATATGATTCCACATAATATCAAAAATATTATGAAGATCTTTTGCCATTAACCTTTGCATTATTCCTTGACATCAATGACAACTTTGTTCCTTGACATCAATGACAACTTTGACTCAAAATGTCCAATAGTTGTTGATATTTTATTTGGATCAGACTCTTTAAGTTTGGTGCAACTCGAATCTGTTGTATGTGAACAACTTCATAATTAGGGCAAATGTATGTCCATGCATACACTTCTCTCCATGGCTAAACTGCACAAACAAGTGGATGGGTGATAATGAAAGGGACTAAGCACAGACACACGAAGGAGTCGATAGAAATTTTTTGATAAAGTTTTGGCTTGTACTTCTCTTTCGCATGCCTATGAAGGGAAAGAGAGGATATTTATATATTTTTGCAAGGGAGAGGGGGTGGTGATAGGGCATGAATAGTATTCCCTATCCAAGTGGCATGTTCACACTTGTAAGCAAGCATGGGGAATGATGGGTATGAAAATTAGTCCCCACCCAAGTGGCATGTCCATAATTGTAAGCAAACATGGAGAATGATGGATGTGAAAAGTCTTCCCCACCCAAGTGGTATGTTCACACTTGTAAAAAAGCATAGAGAGTGATGGGTGTGAAAAGTCTTCCCCACGCAAGTGGCATGTTCACACTTGTAAACAAACAAGGGGAATGATGGAAATGCATGGAAAATAGGATGAGAGGGGGAGGGGAAATCACATGGTGACAAGGATTTTAGTTTATGAGGTTGTTTAGAGGGATAAAGGTGGGCTAATGTCACAACCCGCCTAAATTGGACTTTCAAAAAGGTATTAATTGATATGGAGGATCAATTAATACCTGATTTGCTTAAATACCAAGCTCATATTTAATATTAGTTTTGGTATTAAATAAAGCAACTATCAGAGAATAATTAGCTTAACTTATTAATAATGTTTAGCATTAATAAGAGGGTTTAGTTGATTATCATAAGGGATTGTGCTATGACAAAGACCCTAACCATGCCTATTAAATCCCTATTTTTAATTCAAGGGTATAGAATTGGCATCTCCCCTTAGGAATTAAATAATAGTTTACCAAACTGACTCCTCAAAATGAAGGGACGAGGAAGAGCATATTTACTAATGATAATTTAATATTAATTAAATTAAGGCATCTTACTATTTCAATAGTAGTCTTTTTGGATCAGAGAAAAGAGCCAAAAAGAGAAAGGGCTAATAGATTAGGACCCTTCTCCAAATTAAGGGTTGAGAGAAAAAGGGGGCCATAAAGGAGAATCTTTCTATATTTTAATATTGATTCACATTTATGACTCATTAGGGGATAAATTATTTGTTTAGTAAAAGGGCATCTTGCTTTAAGGGAGAGAAATTCCTTTAAATAAGCATGGGGAGGCTTAGTTTGGAATGAGGAAGACACAAGTATGCTAGAAAGAAATGGTAGAGGACCTTGGGAAGGCCAAGCTTGAGGATATGAGTAGGAGGTGGAAGAAGAAAGCTCAAGAAGCCCTACCTTGCTGGAGAATTAGGTTGGAGGTCTACTGTCTTATGCTTTATGTGATTAATTTTTGTTTGGGATGAAATTGATTTATGATTGTTTTCATAGTTTCTTCCCTTATATCTCATAAGATCGAGCTCCTTCTATTAATTGTTTTGATTAAACATTAGCTTGGAGTGGTTATAGATCTATGTGAAATATATGATAGTTATAATTCTTTGAATCCTTTGGTTTAAATTTAATGAAAATGACTTGCTCTAGTTCTAATTATAATTGTTTTGTTGAATGCTTTACACCTTTGCATAGTGAGTTTTGGTGGATTAGTTATGCAAGGATTCACAAGTATTTTCCACCTCTTTTCTTTTGTTTGCAACCTCGAAACCTACTACTGTCATCGAGCCTGAATCGGCCTCTATGTATGCTTATTAGGAACTTAGGCCTATTCGTCCCCTTCATGTGCTTATAATAGAAACCCAAGCTAAATTGACCCTCCTTTGATTCGAATGCCTATGGTGTGGCCTCTAAATTGACTTATTTTTATTGCCTTCATTATCTATATATTGGTTTTCAATCGGCTCTCTACCCTAGTTTACCTATGTTAATCTTTCCCCCTAAGGTTTATCTTAGGGTGTATTTCAATTCTTTTCCATATCATTTCCCTAGTGTCGTCACTATGAGGCTTAGTCATGCTTGAGAGGGCACGAACCAGGTGGAGCCTCTCAGGATTCCATTTTAATATCCGATATAGGATATGGGAAAAACCTAAGGGTGCTTTATTAGGTGCAAGACCCCCTTGTTAGATCGATCACTATAGTAGTCAGGGACCAGCGACGAGTCATCCAACGTCAGTAGGAGATGCTTATTTCCATGACACTTAGTGTTTGATCAGTTGCTTTGAGTCTCTCTTTATATCATGACACATGGCTCCTTGGTTAGATGACTTGTGGCTTTGTGTTCAATAGACACACAGTTTAGATTGTGCTTTGATTGAACTCTATTTTTGGCTTGTTTGTTAGTGGGATGATTTATCCCACATTGGCAATGTAGGGGCTAGAGTGGTGAATAAAGGGTAAGTCACTCCTCTTATTGAGTGACCACCACGCGATGGTCAAGGTGGCCACCAAGCGAGGGCCACTCCATTCCAATTAAGGGTGTAAGAACACTTAGCTAAACCCTCTGATGTTAGTTAATCCCTCTATTGCCTTTAAATGTTTCCTGCAACTCAAATTTGGTCGACCTATCTATGTTTTATATGTGATGTGTTTGGTTTAGTTATCACCATCGAGATTTGGATGCTTATTGGTTGTTTCTTAAGGACACCTAATCACCCATTTTAAATTAGATTAGGGTGAAATTGCCCCACATGCTCCCTGAGGGAGCATGTGGGGCATTAATATAGCGAAGGATGCCTCTATTAGCCTAACCACCAGGCTATGGTTAGGGTGGCCATCGCTTGACAAAGGTTGAGGATCGGTGGTGGACGCTCTAAATTGACTTAGTAACCAAAGTTTTCAACTGAGTTAAATATTATTGATCGAATCTGACTAGAGTTGACTGATTGACCTTGACAGCTGAATAATTGTCTCTAAATTACCCATCTTTTTTATTAGGTGTTTCTCTAGTTAATTATGAGATTTAATGGATTAATCTCCCCTTTTGGATTTACTAAGAGATTAAGTGGATTAATCTCCCTTTTGATTTAATGAATGCATATTTTTGAAAGGCAAGTTTTATTGTATTTTGGAAAATGAAACTTGGTTTTCTTTACAAATGAGAGAGTCTTGTTTTGTAATGAAAATAGTTAATAAAGATGGATGACTTGATTTGGGTTTTCCAAATGCTAAAATTTTAAGTAGATAGAATGTCTAAGGGAAGAATGGGCTTCTCATAACATGAAACTGAATGATTATATAAGGAAAGTATGGCCTTTCCTTAAGCAAATTTGTATGATTCTTAGGGAACAAAATTGGGAAAAATTTGTATGATTCTTAGGGAACACATTTGTCAAAAAATTGTATGATTCTTAGGGAATAAATTTATGGAATTTGTAAGTGAACTAAAGGTAAAATTTGAGTAATTGTTTGAGATCAATTTTGTGGAGAAATTGAATAAGTTGTTGGATTCAAGTTTCTATTATTGAGGAAATTATGGGATTTTCTTTGTTTGAATATTTAGAATGTTTAGATTATAGTCATAACCTTTAAAAAAAAAAAAATCTTAATGAAAAGAAATTATTAAGGAAGAATGGATAGGGAGATCCATTCTTGAGGAAATTATGGGGTTTCCTCATTTTATATGATTTAAGCAAATTAAGAAGATGAATGCATGGTTGCATTAGAATTTCATTTTGTGGAAAAATGATTGCTTTTGGAAGAATGGATGGGGAATCCATTCTTGAAGGGATTATGGGGTCCCTTCTTGAAATTTGTTTTATACAAAATGATTGAATGATAAAATGACTTTCAATATTGAAGAATGAATGTGGAATTCATTCTTGAGGGAATTATGGGGTTCCCTCATTAATTTTGTAATATGAATTAAATGAGCAATTCATGATTTTGGGGACATAAGAATTATGGGGTTCTTATGTATTTGTATATATATGATTTGGAAAAAGGAATTATGGGATTCCTTTATATAATTTTATTTGATATTGTAGACACCAAAATCTAGCACCCTTCAGTTCACATTCACCACCTCACCATCAAATCCTGCATAATAAAGATATATGCCTAAGTTCTAACTTAGGGATATAAAATCCTGCACATCATTATACTTTCCTAATTTATTTAATTAGGAAAATCACCCTAGGATCCCCTGTCTACCCATTGGACATGTGTCCTGGACACTTCATCCAACATCCATGCCACATCTTACCCACTCCTGTCCCCTTTGTCCTTGCACATGGGACAGATTCCCAACACCCATGCCACAACTCCTTTGTTGTTGTCCCCTTGTCCCTTCACATAAAACAAGCATCCCACATCCCACTCCACTTGGGGCCACATCACCCCAGTTAAGTGAGCCACACTGAGTGACTCACTATAACCGCCCCTTCCACCTGGCAGTCCAGATTTACCACTTGGCAAATCAGGCTTGCCACCTCACATTCCCCTCCAAAGCCCCAGCCAATCTATAAAGACACCTTCAATCCACCAAATAGAGGGAGCTAAATTTGCATACCGACAGGCTACCGAATTAGATCTGGACCCGACGAGAAGTTGAGGGTGCAAGCCGAACTCTGACCATCGGCTCGAATTCTGAGGCAATCTTACGTTTAGCAGAAACCGCCCATCCATGGTTCCACAGTCGAGAACGCGCATCCACGGTTTCACAACCGCAGGTCCATGGTTTCTAGCCCACAACCACGCTTTCGCGGTTCCACAGTCCCGAGAACAAAAATGGGTTCCATCGACAGAGATTAGCGATCCGAGAAGTAAGCAAGGTTTAATTTGTTAATTGTTTTGCATTGTCTATTTTACATCCTTATCGGTAATAGGTTTTTATGTGTAGCATTGGATTTATTTGTTTGAATATGCGGGTGCTACTAATCCCCTTTGCTGGTTTGCATGTGCGTAGGTAACAGGTATCCTGGATAGGCTATTGAAGCTGGAGTGGTCCCGTAGTGGATACCAAAGCCCACTCACCCCTTGAAGTTGTAGCTGAGGAACGGAGAACACACAAGCTCCTTAAAGATCTGGAAGACCCATTTCCTATCAAAGTCATTGTATTTTAGAAGAGAGGCAGATAAAGCATTGTTACATTGCCCCCAACACATTTGGGGCAATTCAAAATCTTTGTAAAAACTGTATCAAACATCAATATAAAGATTCATTTGTGGCAATCTCTCTCTCTTTTGTATTGTATCTTTGTTTGTGTTTAGTTCTTTTGGTTACAGAAATGGCGATCACGGTGGGACCCCCCAAAGGTTTCATTTTGTTTTGCCTTGCTTTATTTTGATCTTACTAATCTCTGTTTGCATGTACAGGTGCTAATAATTGGAAGCGCGCGAGGATTTAATCTCGGGTTGGCGAGTCTGGAACTGTCACTGTGAAATCATGCATCTTACGATTTCTAATTTGTGAAATCATGCATCTGTGATTTCTAATTTGTGAAACCGCGCATCTGCGGTTCCTAATTTGTGAAACCGCGCATCTACGATTTTTGATTTGAGGAAACGCGTATTCGCGGTTGCTGCACTGTTGAAACGCGGACCGACGGTTGAAAGCAGGAAGGAGCAGTGAAAGGAACACAGGTATGTACCCTGTGTCATATTTTTAATTTCTCCTTTAGTTCTAGGTTTAGGCTGCATTTAAGTAGATTAAGGGTTTCAGTTTTGTATGTCAATGCTTGCATTTAGGTCTTAGGATAGAAAAATATACTTAAATCTTGCATTCATAAACACAATAACAAAGCAAAATAAATAAAAATCTGCATATGCATAGTAGAGGATAATCATATTGCATGTACCAGGTTAGAAATAACCCAGGTATTCTTGTTTCAGGGTTTAGGCTTGTATTCGATTTCTGTTCTATTGACAGAAAGGACCCGCGCACCCACGGTTGGGATCTCCCAAATGCGCATGCACGGTTGGCAAACCACGTACCCATGGTTTACCAGAACTAACCGCCCACCCGCGGTTAGCCCTGTTAAATAGAATTGGGCCGAGTCTTACCTAAATTTGCAATTTTACCCCTGATATGATTTTGTCTGCTATTCTATGTCTTTCCTGCTTTCTGCATTAGGCATAAAAATAGAATTGCATGTTAGATTTGCATCACATGATAGAAAACAAAACATTCACACACACACACATATAATTAAAACATTGGTCCGGTTGGATTTCATCACCAACCCCCAATTCAGACCGGTGACGTTGGAATTCATCTCCTTCCATCGGCTTGCCCCCTAGATCATTCGTAGATAGGATAAAAGCGCTCTTTAAGCTGGTATAAGTCATTGGTATTCAAGTTGTCTCCCACTATTGGAACGATTGTTGAATCATAGTGGAAGAGCTAGGCGAACCCCCCACTGGGATTTAAGCGGTGTACCCTAGCCTCTTTTGAGAAATCACGCTTGGTGCTATTGTTCTTAATCACCATCTTCATCGAGTTCTATTATTCTATTCCAAAAAAAAAAAGAACAAAATCTCTCCAAAAACTTCAAAAAAACAAAAACACACTAAAAAAAAAAATAGATTCAAAAACTTAGTGCAAACTAGGGTCAAACATTTTGTATGTTTATTTGCTTGGCGTGTTGTATTGCATTGTACTTTCTTTTTCATTCACATAGATAGCATATTAGCGCATGGTAGTGACTCGTAATCAAGCTAAGAAATTAGTGTCAAGCCGAAGTCAGTGGTCATCCCCTATGGCCTCTCAGTCTGACAATGTCCCTCACACTTCGGTGGTGGGACAAGTAGAGGTGCCCCTTTCTATGTCCTCGAGTCTTGATATAGGGCCTTCTAGTAATGCCCCCAACATGAACATAGACATTATGCATAGAGCTACTCACACAACTATACCTGAGACACCTAGGAGTGAACCTCTTGCAACAGTAGATAGTTAGGCCACCATGATAGATATGGACACTATTAGAATGTACTTGAATGCAACTGGAATGGTCTTCCCATCATTACCACCACTCTCCATCCCATCACGTGTTGTACCCTCATCACAACAAGAATCCATATTCACCTATCCACAATAGTCACAACAGATTTTCACCAATCCTCTCTTTGAGTTGGCCATTGTAGCATTAGCCAATCAACCATTGTCATCCGACCAAATTCCCCCACATTATCACAACAAATGACCATTACCACTAATCCCTTGTATGAAACAATTCCTATTGTTTCGCAAGCCCCAACATTCATTCCTCCATCCACACTTGTAGGACATACATCTCATACCATTCCATAGTCAGTGGTGATACCCTTCGCTACTTACCCCCCATCCACCTCCACTACCATGGTTGTTCCACAACCAACTCAGTCCACCACATCACAGGTAGCAGTCCCTATGTCAAATGCAACTGATATGCAACAAGCTTTCTTACAGTTGCAGCAAATGATTTTAGACAATGCTAACCGTAGCATAAACCCTGACCCTAACCGACATTTGCAAGGGATTGAGCAAAATCTTCCACCTACATCTCATCAACCTAATGCCTTTATCCAAGATCCATCTTGGGTAATGCGTCCTCCCTCTACCACTGTTGTTCACAATCAACCACCGCACCCATATGCTAATGCAGTAGGTCAACATAATACCATACCTTCATCACCCCATCCATATCATAACATCCCTCAACATCCATACCATAACACATTTCTGCCAAACACATCTTATCATCCCCAACCTGCATACAATCCACCCCATTACCAGTAGCATCAAGTACATTCGAGTGTCAGTCCTGTAGATGATCCTAGATACCAGTTTTTACAGAGTCAGATTGATAGTCTTGCCATGCAAGCCCCAGGCTTGCAATACCAAAAACCAACTTTAAGGCAACTACTCAATCACCCTATTCACGCTTCGATACTAGAACCGCCATATCCACATGATTTCCAAATACCGAAGCTTGAATTTAAAGGAGAAGAGGATCCTAGAGAGCACGTAACGAGATTTGTGAATGCATGCTTCAGAATCAAAAATAGTGATGCATTGCTAGTACATACATTTCCTCAAACATTAGGGGGGAAGCCCAAGACTGGTACAATCATCTCCCGCATCAAAGTATTTTCACCTTTGAACAACTAGCGGACCAATTTTTGGAAAGATTCACCCTAAATGTTAGAAAACAAACAACATTGACTGATTTAATTTATCTAAAACAATATGACGATGAATCAGTCTATGACTTTGGCAACATATGGAGATCAGTCATGATCAAGTTACCATTTTCACTCCCCATGCCAGAGATAATACGAATGTTCACAAAGAGTTTTGGTAGACCCATCTCTTCATTACTACAACTACAACAATATAGAACATTTGATGAGGCACTCACCCAAGCAAAACTGATTGAAGAAATCAAAATTCAAGAAGGTGAGATTAAGCCTAAGAAGAAAGAGTGGCATAATAAGAATCAAAAGGGGAATAACCATGGTCAGTCCAAGACCGCACAGGTTAATCAGATAGTTTTGAGCCAACCACAGTCAAATCAACCGATTCAAACATAGATCCAACAACCCCAACAACAACGACAACCACATCAACCGAATTATCAAGCAGTTCCACCCCCACAACAGACACAAAATCAGACACAACCTGGGGAAAGGCAACAACATCATTTTAAACCAAAAAGAAATTACACGCCAGTACAAGAGTCATATTCATTAGTATTTCAGAAGTTGTATGCGGCAAAACTTTTTAATTTACCAAAAATAAAACCTGATGATCCTAACAAACCAAAGACAAAAGGTTACAAAGAACACCTCTTTTGCATCTATCATAGACAAAGAGGACATGATATTGAAGGTTGTCATGGATTTAAAGGAATTGTGCAAGATTTATTGGAAGCGGGTACAATCAAAATTGACAACCCACTAGCACAAAATAACCAAAACCTAGGCATATATCAGACACCTTTGCCACATCGAGAGGTGAATCAACAACCGACGGGAGCATCAACTTCTACAGTTCCTCCCAATCAGGTTAATTATGTGTCTCAACTGCCACAAGGTTTTGTAGGGGCTATTAGTATAGTTACCCATGGACAAAGGTAAGCTAATCGCACAACCCAAGCTCCGGTAGCATCACCAACTAATGTGCCCATACAACTTGGATCGAGTGGGCCACCACTACCACTTCACAACCACCCTGTTGTTACATTGAACAACCGGTTGACATAGAGTTTGAAGATGGCTTCAACAAAATTGTCAATTTATGAATTGATACAACAATCAACACCTCACAGGGAAGCATTGATGGAAATTTTAAAGTCTATTCAGGTACAATCAGAAGACCCAAATGCGTTCAATTCCTTTGTGGGTAGTGTGCAAAAGTGTATGGAACCCTCGATAGTATTCTATGACTTCGAGGAAAAACAAATATCACCAGATTCACCCGACCCACCATTGCACATAGTAGCTCACATTGACAGGAAACCCTTCAAGAGAGTGCTTATTGATACAGGTTCTTCAATCAACCTCATTACCACACCTGCCATGATGAAGCTCAACGTCCCATCATCTCACATCATGACATCCACATTCACTCTTAGGGCCTTTAATGATGCTTTATGCTCAACTGTAGGGAATGTTGTCCTTCCCATCACAATGGGGGTGAAAACAATACATGTTCTCTTTCACATCTTGGAAGGGGAAATGCAATATAACATACTTCTTGGATGCCCTTGGATTAGGGAAATGAAATGTGTGCCTTCAACATTGCATCAATGCTTAAAATATGTGCATGAAGGCAAAGTACATTGCATACCAACAGACACTGAACCTTTCAAATATACAACTTTATTTCAAATCCTTATGAGCCTTTACTCCCATCCGCACATCTAACCATCCAACCACTAGTCGTTAGAACAATTCCATCAAACACCACATCATCAAAAGCACCCATTCCAGAAGAGTTGCCTATAGTTGATCCAACTTTCACATCCAAAAGTGTCAGCTCAACGCATCCTTCAAACACTGCATTCCATTCTCAAATTACACCCACTCATCCTGCTAACCAATGGTCAGTTCCACCTAGCACACTTCCAGATTCAAAGCCACCTTTCACATTCAAAGCACAACCCACATCATCAGCCACTACTTCGCAGTCATTAGAACCCGTAGTCTCACAAATAGGGCCGCTTGTTAGAGATAATCCAATGCCGCCAGTAGAGCCAAGAGCTAAGGCTCAAGAACCCTCTTCATCCACCGAGCCATTAGCCACACAACCATCTAGAGTTGTAGTACACCTCGCCAGTCCAAGTATTGGCGAGTACATCATTGAGAGTGTCACAGTTACACCACCTATAGAGTCAGTCAAAGATTACGGTCACCCTCGTGACCCACCTTTAGCTATTGGTGATATATATAGAATGGGTTCTCAAACAAATGCAATCAATTTCATATATGGAGGGATAGATTCTTCATCGGATCCATCCCCTCAAAATGACAACTCTTTACAAGAGTTTAATGAAAACATTGATTATCTATCGAACCCGAGTTTCCCAGTCAGATATTTTTGAAGAGTTAGTTGGCAAGGATATGGACTTGGAAGACATGAACAAGGTCCTCACCACATCATTGAACCGGAATATAGAGAGCCAAGTGACCGCTCCGGTCTAGGCTATAAACCTTCCATCGCAAGCTCTTCGCTTAATCAAGCTTTCCAAGAGCTAGACATAGAATGCGAACAAGAGGAGGAAAAGAGTGATGATGAGGATGAACATAATGATGAGGGTGAACAACTAGAAAGTAGATACCACACATACAATTTTTACCCTCGACAGCAAGCTTTACAATGAGAGGCAGATTATGAAGATCCTACTGCGACAACATACCTTAGGCAAGACCTTGAGCCACTAATGCTAGGACCTCATACAAATGCTAATGGATTCTGGATAAGTGACAGTGATGATGATGAAACTGAAATGATGTTTATCAACCATGCTCTTGAGATACAAGCAAGGAGAATGCTCCAAGATGAAGAACGTCCCGAATGGTTTAATCAAGAAGAAGAAGAGCCTCAGGAAGAGATAATATATGGAGAAACCAGCAAACAAGGTAACTGGTATCAACAAAAATTTCCAATAAACCGCATGCTTTTTTGGTTAAACAAAGAGCGTGAGGGTCCTGAACCAGAACCTCCTCCATCACATTGGCAAAGCATACAACAAAACCAATCACACACATTAGGTCAGTTGCAACCTAGAGAATACGAGTCATCAATTCTTGAATCGCAACCACCTCATTTCCATCAAGCCAACATGATTTCTGTTGATTTGCTCACCCCACTCCGCAATCCATATAATGAGACAAAATCGATCTATATCGACACCAGTCTCATAGCTATGGACAGGATTTCATCCCCACCATCCACTACTGACTTCATCCTATCTGAAGAGTTGTTGCATGCTTCAAACGCTTATATTTTGCAACAACCTTCATCATCAAACAATTCAGTTTTTCAAACTGAGATAGAAGGGGACACCCCGGACACATTTGAAAATGTGGCAGATGATATCCACCTCATCCCAACTCCGCATCAGCTAGAAGAAGGTTCTCACATGCTAATAGAAGAGTCTATAGATGTGAACCTTAGTGAAGACGTGGATAATCCCTAGATTTTCAAGATAGCAAAAGAATTATCCACAAAAGAAAAAGACAACCTCATAAACATGCTTATTAAAAATAAGGAAGTGTTCGCATGGTCCTACAAAGACATGCCTGGCTTAGATCCGGACTTGGTAGTCCACAACCTTACGCTAGCACGTGATGCCAAGCCATTCAAGCAGAAGCTTAGGAAAGTTCATCCGATAGTCGCATTAATTGTAAAAGAAGAGCTGCAAAAGTTATTGGATGTACACTTCATAGTACCAATCGATTATCCTGAGTGGCTTTCGAACATGGTACCCATTCGCAAACCGAATGGGGGGATACGAGTATGCACTGATTTTTGAGATTTAAACAAGGCATGTCCCAAGGATGATTTTCCTTTGCCAAACATTGATCAATTAGTAGACTCTTGTGCTGGTCATGAAATGCTCTCTTTAATGGATGGTTTCTCCGGATACAACCAAATTCGGATTAATCCAGAAGATCAACATAAAACAACGTTTACAATGCCTTGGGGGACATTCTGCTACAGAGTGATGCCTTTTGGATTAAAGAACGTAGGAGCTACATATCAGCGTGCCATGACGTACATATTTCATGATTATATGCATAAGATAATCAAAGATTATGTAGATGATCTCATTGCTAAATCAAAAATGCGTCTGGAACACATAGATGTGCTAGAAAAAGCATTTGATCGATTAATGGAACATAAGGTAAGGTTAAATCCTAAGAAGTGTGTATTCGGTGTAACATCAGGAAAACTTCTAGGATTCATTGTCTCCAAGAGAGGCATCGAAGTAGACCCAGGCAAGGTAAAAGCAATTTTAGAAATGTCACCTCCCAAAAACTTGAAAGAGTTGCAAAGTTTACAAGGAAAAGTCCAATCTATTCATTGATTCATTGCGCAACTCTCAGATAAATGCAGGCCTTTTAATCGCCTATTACAAAAAGGAGTGATATTTTCTTGGACAACTGAATGTCAGGAGGCATTTGATGATATAAAGAAATATCTAGCCTCACCGCCGGTTCTTACGCCACCAAAAATAGGAGTCCCATTTCACCTATACATTTTTGCAACAGATTTTGCCTTGGGAACAATGCTTGCACAAAAGAACGAGAAAAATAAAGAGCAAGCGGTTTATTACATCAGTCGAACACTGGTAAGTTACGAAACAAGGTATGCTTATGTCGAAAAGTTATGCTTAGCCATGGTTTTCACCACCAAGAAACTTAGACATTACATGCTAAGCAATACCACCTATGTTATAGCTAGAGAAAACCCTTTGCGATACATGATGAATCGCACTTACAACAACACCCACACTGCTAAATGGATAATGCTTTTAACAGAATTTGACCTCGAATTCACAAGTCAAAAATCCATAAAAGGGCAAGTAATAGCTGATCAATTAGCGAAAGCTCCGCTGCACAATGATACACCATTAATGATTGAACTTCCCGATGATTCAGTGTTTTCTATCACAGAACAAGAAGAAATGGTTTCACCTGAGGATGAAGCGGATATGACAATGTTCTTTGATGGATCAAAGTGCGAAAAAGGGCAAGGTGCAGGAGTTGTGTTTTACACACCTGAAGGAATACCCATTCCTTTATCATTCAAACTCGACTTCACATGCACTAACAATAATGCAGAATATGAAGCCTTAATACTAGGTCTTAAATCAGCTGTAGCAATGGGAATAAAAAGAATAAGCATTTTTGGTGATTCTCAATTAGTTGTCTACCAAATAAAAGGAGAATACCAATGTAAAGAGCCAATCTTAAAGAGATATCACGAAGAAGCAATACAATTGCTAGGAAAATTTGACTGGTATGAAATTAGTAACTTGCCACGATCAACAAATAGATTTGCGGACGCAATGGCTTCCTTGGGATCTCTCATTCCTAAAAATGAACATGGAGAAATGCAACCGCTAATCATAACAATAATGTCTAAACCATCAATTCAAAAAGCAGAATCTATGGGTGAGAAAAATGTTTGTTTGATACATGTCGAACCTTACAATTCTTACCTTGATGAGATAAAATATTTTCTCAAAATAGGCACACTACCAATGGACATGACACGATCTGCAAAAAGAACATTCAAACAAAGAGCCATTCATTTCACTTTACTTGGAGATGTGTTATATAAACGTAGTTATGATGGAATACTACTACGATGTTTAAATCCAATTGAAGTAGAAAAAGCAATATCAGAAGCCCACGATGGTACTTGCGGTGGTCACTTTAGTGGAATGGCAATTGCAAAAAGAATATTGCGCATGGGATACTACTGGTCGACAATGGAAAATGACTATTGCAAATATGTCAAAAGATGCCAAAAATGTCAACATCATGCAAACTTGACCCATGTGCCATCACAAAATTTGCAACCCATTCAAATTTTGTGGCCCTTTTCACAATGGGGCCTTGACTTGATCGGTAAAATAACACCGCTTCATCAGGACAACATAAATTTATCATAACTGCTACAGAATACTTCACAAAATGGGTGGAAGCAATTCCAATGACAACTACGACTGGACCTCGAATAGCGGAGTTTATACTTCAGCATATTATCTATCATTTTGGAATACCCTCAAAAATAATTTTAGATAATGGAAAGTCATTTAAGAATAAGGATGTTAGAGCATTGTGCAATAAATTCAAAATACTACACAACTTCTCAACACCTTATTACCCGCAAGCAAACGGGCAAGCTGAAGCAACAAATAAAATAGTCATATCCATTCTCAAGAAAGTGGTAAAATATAATCATCGAGATTGGCATACTCGCCTCCCTTTAGCACTATGGGCTTACAGAACAAGCATAAGAACACCAACGGGAGCAACGCCATTTTCACTAGTTTACGGTGCAGAAGCAATATTACCATTGGAGCTCGAGATACCATCCTTGCGAATCGAGATACAGGAATTCATGAACGATGATACAACTAGACAGGAGCGTCTTGACCAATTGACAATTATTGATGAGAAACGTATAAATGCTCTAGAACATTTACGAGTATATCAAGATAGAGTCAAGCGCGCTTACAACGCAAAAGTCCATCCTCATGAATTTCAAGTGGGGGACCTAGTGCTCAAAGAAAATCAACAAAATACCAATGCTTTACCACACTTAAGGGATAAATTTGCAGCAAATTGGTTGGGCCCATACATAGTAAAGCAAAAATTGGGACAAGGAACGTATAGACTCTCCAATTTAGAAGGGAAATTGGAGCCAGAACCACTGAACATTATGCACCTAAAGGCATTTTATGCATAAAACGACTTACAAAATATATATATATATATATGTACATGGCAAAAACAAATAAAAAAATAAAATAAACAAAAAATTTCATTTTAAAATTTTGCATGCATTTCACAGTGTAAATAGACATATTTCAAATTGCATTTTTCATATGGCATTTGCATTTCAATTATATGTTCATACAAAAAAAAAATAATAATGATAATAGTTGCATCCATCCCATCCCTTGCTCAATAATCTTTAATAGTGGTGATGATAAGACCAAGAAAACAAATTCCAGAATTGGGGGTATTCAACTAAGATTCTTTACAACTCACAAATCATACACATCATATATGATATATCATACAATTTTTAGTCACTCAAACATGTCTAGTGAAAAACCAAACTTCATGAAGTGTCCAATTTTCTTTAGGACCAAAGCACTTTCATCACATTAAGAAAATCTTGAGTATGGTAGATTGATCCAAAAGCAATCTGGAACCAAATACACTTTTACAAATCTTAAAACACTTGAATAATAGAAAGATAACGCCAATTTGGGTAAACCTCAAAGCAAAAAAAAAGTCAAATTCTTCGCTTACCCTATCACGCAACATAGTCCAAAAACAAAAATAGTGGTTATCACCACTACCACAGTGAAACAACAAATATAAATAAATGTAGAGTAGTAAGGATAGGGTAAAATTCTCATCATACTTCGGTTGAGAATCCGATTCCCCAACACTCTACACAAAAAACAATTAACAACACACACCACAGATCTCTAAAGCTGAAAAGATCGTACTATGTTCCCCTCAAAAAGTTATGTAGTCATCACAAAGGCTTAAAGATCAAAACCATTGGACTATGGAGTGAGCCTCCACCGGGGCTATAGACGCTTGACTGGCAGTGGAGTAAACTCATGCAGGGCGACATGTCTCTCTCTTAAGAGGGAGACCTCTGAACGCACATACGGGTAAGCTAGCCAAAAAGGAAAACCTAGAAAGGTACCATCCAAAAATTACTCAAGATGGGGCAATAAACATCACAATCACATGCATTGGTTCTGGATTGCCTAGGGTCATCGACACACAAGATTTAGAAAATGAACTTCACTTGCACACAATATGGTCCTAAAGAAAGTGAGACAACATTCAAGAAAAATGGTTAACATTACTAGCTTCTTTGAGTATTTGAGAATATTTCTAGTTACATACCAAAAGCAAAATCATTATCCATATCACCATCCGCATACCATTTATACATACCACATACATCACAACAAAGAATAATCAAGTGGGAACCCCCAATTGCAAATATGAATGAGTAAAGGTCAACTACTCTGAGCTAAATAAGATTACATGAGCACCATGCATACCTTCATTTAGTTACATTACAATAAATCAAAATAAATTTTACATGTTCACTTGCATTCATTATCATAGCATTAACATACAAATATAAGATTGCATAATATAAGCATTGCAAAAAGCATAAACAGGAAGAATACATATACAAATAACGCATGTGAATACCAAAATAAAATGCCATTATATATATATATATATATATATGAAAGTCTACAAAGTACAAAATGCTCGAAGGCAGTATACATCGGAGCACTGAGGCTCATACTAAAATATACAAAAAAAACAAAGATAAGGCAAATACAAAATCTAGCTAGTGCCAGTAGGATCCCTCCGTGGACCCTACGCAGTAGAAGCCCCGTGAGAGCTAGAAGCACGATGAGTCCTATGACTCGTCTCAGTCCCTCGGGTAGTAGTGGCAGTAGATGATGAAGGAGGAATAGGTAAAGGAATCTGACGCTCATGAAGAATGTTCTCCAACATCTCGATATAGATAGCCTGCTTACGTAGGCTCCTCAAATCAGCACCCTAGCGAGCGACCCTCTAAGAAATATCTGCTCATAGAGAAGCAATAGTCAGAGCCAAATCATCACCTCCAACACCTGACTGCAATCGAGAAAGCTCACCCTATAAATGGGTAATCTCACCATCAAGTCTAGTGATCTCTACATCCTTAGCAGCCACAATAGTGCTTCTAGGTCCAACCCGTAGCCCATCCACCTCAGCCTGAAGATGAGCAACCTCACCCTGATATCGTGCTAGCTCGGCCTTCACTCGACCTAGCTCCAAATCTAGGCTATCTCGCTCAGCCTGGAGAATCCCCCACTCCTCCTCGGATCGTCGAGGAGGTAAACCCTCATCACCACCACCCTCCTCAGGTGGTTGAACGTCCGTCTCAGTGTCAACTCTCGTAGAGCTACCACGTCGATGCTTCATCGACCAAGGAACCCATCCACCCGCATCAGCATCATCATCGCTCCCATCATCATCTACAATGATGCTAGGAGTCCATAGAGGCTGACTCGTAAACCAAGCATCATACTCAGTAGTCATACCAACATCATCCAAGTCAAGCAACTCCAAGTCTGAGTCATCAGTAGGATCATCGACTCACCAAAAATTAGGAGCAACAGGCAACCCCAACTCATCATCGCATCGCCTATACATAATAGGTGCATCAAGAACATCCTGAACAAGACCAAACTATCGTAGTACATGAGAGAACTGGATAAACTCCATATCCCTCAAATGGGCACCAACAACCCATCGCCCTCGCCTAATGCGATGAAGCTCCACTACATCCGTCACCCAATCCAAACCCCTCCATGGTCACCAACACATCAAGTCCCTGGTCAGAGAACTCAAGGTATCTCTGAACTCCGATGCGCTCAAAGTAGATCGACTGACCTCCTCACTGAGTAACCACCTGTAAGCACGGGGAGAGGTGGCATCCACATCGCATGGTAAACCAATAGGGCGACCAATGATGATATGCTCCCAACACCAAATCTGGAGCAACAAACTATAGCCTAGGCCCTTGCACCCGTGCCTCTTCACCTCATAGAGCTCATTGTAAACCTCGTAGAGAAGAGCAGGAGCCTAAGCTAACCGATGAGGATCAGCTATCAAGTCGAGAATAATAGACACCTAATTCCATGGGATCCTCGATCCCATGGAATTGGGCAACAACATGTTGCTCAAAATGTACATCATGAAGGCAGGCAATGCACCCAAGCTACCAGCTACAAAGAGATCCAGGTACGCAATGCCCCCCTACTGCAATCGATGTCCCACATCTCACCAAATAGAGGGAAAATGGCCTCCTTCTTGTCGAGGCCAACACGAACGGTAGGACCCTCGATAGGGACGTAAAAGATGCGGTAGATATCCTCGAGAGTGATAGTCAGCTCCCCGTTGGGAGCTAAAATGTGCCCCTATCTGGATCCCAATGCTCAACAAGCATCGAAAGAAGATCCTCATCAGCTCGGACGGTGCCTAACCGCCCGCAACCATCCAAATCGATAGTCTGAAGTACAACCCAATCATCGTCAAAAAGTGCTTTCCGCACTTTTCGAATGGTCCTCGACCACCTATGTCGAGCATCAAGAAGCTTAACCTGAAAAGAAAACATATAAAAAAATGAAAGTTAGCACAACATGCTAAAAATAAAGCAAAAAAAAAAAAACGAAAATATTTACCTACCCTAGGTAATAAAAGCAAAAAAAAAATTTTTTTTACCTACCCTAGGTAATAAAAGCAAAAAACAATTTTTTTACCTATCCTAGGTAATAAAAGCAAAAAAAAAAATTTTACCTACCCTAGGTAATAAAAGCAAAAAAAAAAATTTTTTTACCTATCCTAGGTAATAAAAGCAAAAAAAAATTTTTTTTTACCTACCCTAGGTAATAAAAGCAAAAAACAATTTTTTTTTACCTATCCTAGGTAATAAAAGCAAAAAAAAAAAAAAATTTACCTACCCTAGGTAATAAAAGCAAAAAACAAAAATTTTTACCTATCCTAGGTAATAAAAGCAAAAAAAAAAAAATTTTTTTTACCTACCCTAGGTAATAAAAACAAAAACAATTTTTTTACCTATCCTAGGTAATAAAAGCAAAAAAACAAAAAAAATTTACCTACCCTAGGTAATAAAAGCAAAAAACAATTTTTTTACCTATCCTAGGTAATAAAAGCAAAAAAACAATTTTTTTTTACCTACCCTAGGTAATAAAAGCAAAAAACAAAAATTTTTACCTATCCTAGGTAATAAAAGCAAAAAAAAAAATTTTTTTTTACCTACCCTAGGTAATAAAAGCAAAAAACAAATTTTTTTACCTACCCTAGGTAATACAAGCAAAAAACAATAATAATTTACCAACCCTGCTTAATGAGAAAACAATAATAATTTACCAGCCCCGCTTAGTTTTCAAACAAGCAAAAACAAAACCAAAACAAAAGAGGCCAAATCGCCTACCTCTACAAACCGACCGCCAACTTTCGCTCCAGCCAAGCCACCACCACCGCTCCCCTCGCCAACCTCCATCTCACTCATCACTTCAACCAATAAAACAAATAACAACTAGCAGAATGATTTTGAAAATGACACGAGCCTATAAATAACCGCTTTTCATGGCGAAAAATGCGCACCTGTGTTTTTCGTAGTGGCAAAAGCGTGCCCGCATTTTTCGTAGTGACGAAAAAAGTGCACCCACGTTTTTCGTAGCGGCAAAAATGCAAACGCGCGTTTTCCATAGCGCGCGAAAATGCAAACCCGCGTTTTGAGGCAAAAAAAAAAAATAAAAATATTGAAAAACCCCACAAAATCATCATCTCGCATCATCATCATCTCAAGTGAACCTTGTATCTAGTGGATTACCCTATATACCTAGCGGTTGCAACGACTAGCAATCCATGCAAACCGGTCGGATGGGTAGCTCACCATAAGGAAACTCATTCAAACATTCAACATCAAATCACTATGACATTAAATCAGCTAGATCCCTAAATCTTTGAGCTTAAATGTGCCCAAAATAGATTTGCACAAGGTTATCATTCAACCCCTTCCGATGGGTCAAAAGCGGAAAACAAACAAACACAATTTGGTAATAATCAAAAATCACTTGAGTATCAAATTCCCGAACGACTGGTTCCTTGAACCCATCATTTGGAAGGAATTGCTAAAGTCAAAGTGGAACAAAAACTCCAAATGTGGTTAAATATTTTACCATAAATTTTGCGCATCAACGAAACCAAAGGCAAATTTGCAAGAACACACAAAAACCCAAAACTTGGGGCATCAAGTTGGTCAAAGTGACATACATTTGAATCACATCCATATCATTCAAACAACCGCATCCGTTCAGCAACCGCATGTGGTCAATCGGCTCGTGAGTTTCATACTTTACCCATTCTCCAATTGAGGGGGTAAGCAAATAAGCAAAAATCAAAATGAAAAACAATTCATTCATTCTGAATGTCAAAAAGGAGTTAACCCATTCGTCCAATAAAGTTAGATGTCATTAGTTTTTGCACCGCATTGTGTTGCACACAACACAGTACAAAAAGGGGCAACTGTAGACACCAAAATCTAGCACCCTTCAGTTCACATTCACCACCTCACCATCAAATCCTGCATAATAAAGATATATGCCTAAGTTCTAACTTAGGGATATAAAATCCTGCACATCATTATACTTTCCTAATTTATTTAATTAGGAAAATCACCCTAGGATACCCTGTCTACCCATTGGACATGTGTCCTGGACACTTCATCCAACATCCATGCCACATCTTACCCACTCTTGTCCCCTTTGTCCTTGCACATGGGACAGATTCCCAACACCCATGCCACAACTCCTTTGTTGTTGTCCCCTTGTCCCTTCACATAAAACAACATCCCACATCCCACTCCACTTGGGGCCACATCACCCCAGTTAAGTGAGCCACACTGAGTGACTCACTGTAACTGCCCCTTCCACCTGGCAGTCCAGATTTACCACTTGGCAAATCAGGCTTGCCACCTCACATTCCCCTCCAAAGCCCTAACCAATCTATAAAGACACCTTCAATCCACCAAATAGGAGAGAGCTGAATTTGCATATCGATAAGCTATCGAATTAGATCTGGACCCGATGAGAAGTTGAGGGCGCAAGCCGGACTCTGACCGTCGGCTCGGATTCTGAGGCAATCTTACGTTCAATAGAAACCGCCCATCCGCGGTTCCACAGTCGAGAACGCGCATCCGCGGTTTCGCAACCGTAGGTCCACGGTTTCCAGCCCGCAACCGCGCTTCCGCGGTTCCACAGTCCCGAGAACAAAAACGGGTTCCATCGACAGAGATTAGCGATCCGAGAAGTAAGCAAGGTTTAATTTGTTAATTGTTTTGCGTTGTCTGTTTTACATCCTTATCGGTAATAGGTTTTTATGTGTAGCATTGGATTTATTTGTTTGAATATGCGGGTGCTACTAATCCCCTTTGTTGGTTTGCATGTGCGTAGGTAACAGGTATCCTGGATAGGCTGCTGAAGCTGGAGTGGTCCCGTAGTGGATACCAAAGCCCACTCACCCCTTGAAGCTGTAGCTGAGGAACGGAGAACACACAAGCTCCTTAAAGATCTGGAAGACCCATTTCCTATCAAAGTCATTGTATTTCAGAAGAGAGGCAGATAAAGCATTGTTACATTGCCCCCAACACATTTGGGGCAATTCAAAATCTTTGTAAAAACTGTATCAAACATCAATATAAAGATTCATTTGTGGCAATCTCTCTCTCTTTTGTATTGTATCTTTGTTTGTGTTTAGTTCTTTTGGTTACAAATATAGTTAAACTTGTGAAATAAAATGGATGTTTCAAGGCTGGGTTTTTTCCCAAAAGGGTTTCCCTTGATATATGATGTGTTGTATCTTCATCTTGTGATCTTACATTTGATGCTTTCTAGATCTAGTTATTGGAATTATGCTTGCACTTTAATGAGATTTTTATTAGAATAAATCATGGACATGTGTTTCATTTGAATGTAGATGCAATGTTCCATGCTTTAATCTTATATGGAATGTTCAAAGAGGAAGTATTTAATTATAATCAGTTATGAATGAATGTTGTAATCTTTTACATTGTTTAATGATGAATGACTTATGATGCTATAGAAATATCTTGTACAACCTTTGCTTGTGCAATTCCACACTTAAAAAAAAAAATTATTCTCTCTTGGGTTGTTTTGAGTTGAGTAACGAGTGGGTCATTACAACTAAGAATGGAAATTTAACTTTTTTATAAGGTTTTGGAGGATTATTATGGATTTTGTAGAAATTGTTAGGAAGAATTTAGGTAATCCAAAATTGATGCATTTTAGGTGTTTATATTTTCATTTTTTGTACCACGTTGTGTGTGAACACAATGTGGTGAAAAAATAGATGACACCATGTTAGCTAAACTGGCAACGGGTAAATGGTGACTGGTAGGCAGCTTGGAGTTGGTAGCTCTAACTCGAGGGTTTTTCAATATCCGTTTTAACAATATGGAGGATGCTAACCGCATTTTAACAGAAGGTCTTTGGTTTCTAGGCAAAAGAAGCCTTTTTATTAGATGATGGGGTGAAGATTTCGAACCTGAAAAGCAAAATATTAACATTACCCCTATTTGGGTTCGTATCCCGAGTCTACCTGCCCAGTTCTTCAATGAATATTGGTTGCAGGGCATAGCGAACTATAGGGGACCTGATATCCATTGACCATGTGACCTTGGCCAGGACAAGGATGAATCATGCACGAATCTACATAAATGCCAAGGTTTGTGGAGCTAGAGTATGGAAAATACTATAGAAAATAACCGATAGAATACGAGAACATATCGAAATTTTGTGTAGAATGTAAAAATCAAGGACATCTATGCAATCAGTGCCCTAACCTGGCAATGAATAGAGAAAAGCAAAAGCAGGGAATGCTAGACAGAGGAAATTTGAGGAGTTTCCCTGGTAGAGGCGATTTCAATCAGGCAAACTATGTCTACCAAAAAAAGAAAAGAGAGGGTGCAGGGTCCCAACAAGACAAAGGAAAACAATAGGTTGTTGGCAACCAAAATACTCTGGTAAGTTCCAATCCTCTAGTTTCAAATAAAATTTTAATTCTATCCAATATGAGAGTAGGAGGATTATCAGAAGACATGGAAGCCCAGCACCTTCAGGCTAACCTTTCTGACTCTCTCGAATCCCCATCCAAGTCAGGATCCTCAAAACCTAATTCTGATATTACTGTAAGCCTCGTGGGCATCACAAATCCAAACCCTAATGCACGATCTATAGAATCCACATCCAATTCAGGAACCTTAAACCCTAATGCTGAAAATAATTCAAGTCTAGTGGGCATCCCAAAGCCAAAACCTAATGTTGAAGAACTTAGGAAGAAAGTTGAGGCATTGGAAAATAAAAAATCTCATCTCCCTAACATCATCACTAGGATCCAAATGAATCCTACTGAGGGGCCGTCCCGCAGACCAGGGGAATACAAAAAAAAAAAAAAAGATTTGGATGTAGGGGTGGAGATATGTGAAACTCTTCAAACTGAGGAATATGGCAATCCGATTCTGCAACAAATTGCCTCCCCTAAGTTTAGTCCTAAACAAACCAGGAGCACTATGAAGTCTCCTATAGATTTTGGTAGTGAAAAAATAAGAGGGAGAATATCAAATGCTGAGCATCAAAAAATTAAAACTAATAATGACATTGCCAATGGAAAACATAGAACCTTGTTTCAACAAGTTATTCCGGGTTCTGAAGACAACAAATTAGGAAAACCCCCTCAAGGGAGGGGGAGAGTAAGAAATCCCAAACAATCTAAATGAAGTTCCTCTCATGGAACGTGAGAGGCCTCAATGGCCTGCCCAAACACAGGGAAGTCAGTGTAATAAGAAATCAAGTGAATCCAACTATTATCATGTTGCAAGAAATAAAAACTCATGAGATTCAGTCAAAAAAATAGCAAAAAAAATCTGGAATCAAGGGGATATGATTTGCAAATCATCCAGAGGAGCATCTGGAGGCCTTATGACTTTGTGGGATCCCCGAATAGTAGAAGGCACCATTATTCAAAAATATGACATGGTTCTTAGTGTTTTATTTAAGGAAATAAACAACAACAGGTCGTGGATCCTTTCAAATATTTATGCCCCGACTTCAATTCAAGGGAGAGCTCTATTGTGATAGTACTTAGGTAATATGAGTGAAATCTTCCATAATGTCCCTTGGATTCTTGCTGGGGATTTTAACACTCCTCTTTACCCTTCAGACAAAATGGGTGGAAATGGACCACCTATTAGGAGCATGGATGAGTTCAATGACTTTGTGAACTCCAACATGTTGATGGATGTAAAACTTAGAGGAGTGAATTATACCTGGAGCAATCGACGGATAGGGTGTCATCTCATTCAAGAAAGGATTGACAGTTTTTTTATATCAAAGGAGGCTACAACTTTGTTCGGTGATTCTACCCTACAAGCCCTTCCTAGAATTACCTCTGATCATAATCCCATTTTTTTGGATATCCCTAATTCTCTGTCATTAAGAAACCTTTCAGATTTTAATCTATGTGGATCAAACATTCCAGTTTCAGAGATAACTTAAGTCAGTGGTGGCAGCAGCCTATCAGGGGTAGTGCAACTTTTAAACTTGTTGGCAAATTAAAGTTTGTTAAGGAAAAGCTTCAAACTTGGAACAAAGAGGTCTTTGGGAACCTCTTTGAAAATACAAAACAAGTTGAAATTTTGAAGATAATTGATTAGAGGATCCAACATGGTGATGCTGATGAAACTACTAGGCGGGAGGAACAAATAAAAGTAGCAGAGTTTCATAACATTTTGGCCTGTGAGGAAATCTATTGGAGGTAAAAATCAAGGGCTCTTTGGTTGACACATGGAGATTCAAATTCCAAGTTTTTCATGTCACCACGCTTATAAACAGAAGCAATAACAAGATAAATTTTTTTAAAAAATCAAATGGTTCTATTACTCAAGACTTAACAAAAATTAGAAAGGAGGCAATAACTTATTTCAATTCTATCCTTGGTCAGGAATCACAGTGCAATGAGGAGGCCAAAGATATTCTCTTGCAATAAATTCCTAGCATAATAAATGATGATATAAACCTTAATATTCTAGCTCCTTTTTATGATGAGGAAATTAAGGAAGCCTTATTTAGCATGGAGCCAGACAAAGCCCCAGGACCCGACGACTTTCCCCCTTGTTTCTATCAATATTTTTGGGAAATTGTAAGTGAGGATGTAATTTTTGCTATCAGAGAATTCCAAGCAAGCAATCATATCCCAAAAGGTCTCAACTCTACTTTTATTTCTCTAATTCTTAAGAAGTAATACCCTAAATCTATGGCTGACTTCAGGCCAATTAGTCTATGCAATGTTTCTTACAAGATCCTAACTAAAGCCATTGCAAATAGAATAAGAGATATTATGCCCCGCATCATAGATCCATGCTAGGGAAGCTCTGTCTAGGGCAGGTCAATCTTGGATGGAGTTATCATAGTTCATGAAGCTCTACACTCTGCTCATAAGACTAACAAGTCTGTTTTTACCCTCAAGCTTGATATGAACAAAGCATTTGATAGGCTAAATTGGGACTTTCTGATTGTTGTCCTCCTTAAGTTTGGTTTTCACCACCAATGGGTTAATTTGATCAAAGAATGCATTTCTAAAGCATGGTTCTCGATTCTAGTTAATGGAACAACTACTGGTTACTTTTAAAGTCATAGAGGAATTCGATAGGGGGACCCTATCATCCCCATGTTATTCATCATTGTGGTAGAAGCTTTAGGCAAAACCATAAAAAATGCTTGCAGTTCAAGGCTAATATCGTGAATCAAGGCAACATCTCTCACTAGGGTTGTTTCTCACCAACAATTCATCGATGATACCCTTCTATTGACTAAGGCATCAATGGTTGAGGCCAAAATAATTAAATACATCCTACAACTCTATGAGGACACTACTAGTCAAAAAGTTAATTTCAGTAAAAGCAAGTTATATTTCTTGAACACCCCCATTCAAAGGCAAGGAAGGATTGCAAAAATTTTAGGGTGTGATATAGCAAAACTCCCCACTTCGTATCTTGATCTCCCTCTTTTCATTGGTTCTCCGAGAGAGTCAATGTGGGACAGGGTTATTGAAAGAATTCAAAAAAAACTTGTTGGATGGAAAGGTCATCTTCTATCTCAAGAAGGAAAGTTGACCCTCACTAAGGCCTCTCTTTAGAGCATTCTAGTCTATTTCCTCTCCATTTTCAAAGCCCCTGTGAAGGTTTTCGAAAAAATTGAGAAACTCCAAAAAGAATTTTTATGGACTGGATCAGAGGAGAAAAAAAGGATACACCTTGTAGGATGGACCAAAGTGTGTAGACCCAAGGAAAATGGGGGCTTAGGTCTGAGGATAATTGCTCATATAAATTTAGCTTTACTAGTTAAGCAGGCGTGGCACATCATTTTTGGTGAAGAAAATGAATGGACAACTATCATCAAACGAAAGTATCTTCAAAATATGGAATTTCTAAGTGACTTAGTTCCAATCATAGGTTCTGCTTTTTGGAAAGGAATTCTCAATTGTAATAAAATAATCAAAAAAGGTTTAAGATGGGTTTTAGGAAATGGTGAGAGGATAAATTGCTAGAATGATAGGTGGGCTAAGGACGAACCACTGACACAATATCCTAACTTATCCTGTATCAGAGATATCATAGAAGAACTCATTGGAAGAAAAGTATCCGATTATATGGTTGAGGACAAAGGTAGAATGAAGTAGAAATAAATAAGGATTCAGGGATTTCAAACGGAATCAAATGATCTTTGTAACATTCTCGGACAACAATTTATCCCGATGAGACCTAAGGAAGATCAAGTGACCTGTGCTCCTACGAAAAACGAGTTCACTGTTAAATCAGCTTACAAGCTTCTGCTTGATGACGAGGATTTTTTCCTCCAAAAGGACTTATTTTGGATAAAAAATTTAATTCCAAAAATTGTATTATTTTCATGGATGGTTATCCAAGGAAGAATTCTAACCATTGATAATATGATGCGTAAAGGTATTTGTATCACTAATCATTGTTATATGTGCAGGGCTAATTGGGAGACCATTTATCACATTTTCCTTGAGTGCCCTTTTTCCTTGACTATCCTAAGTGGGGTTTTTTAGGCCTTCAATATTTCATGGGTTAAACCAGCCACCGTACTTGATTTTTTTGTCCAGTGGCCTTGCCCCTTTTCAAGCCAAAGACTTAGATACATGTGGAAAATTTGTCTCAATAACTATCTTTGGCAGGTGTGGTTAGAAAGGAACCATAGAGTCTTTAATGAGTCTATCCATGATCATAAAACTATAATTTCCAGGATCCTATCCTTTTCTAATGAGAATGTGAACCTTATCCCTTTTGATAGTTGTAAACCTCATCTGCAAGAGACCACGATTGCTCAATCTTTAAGATTAACCTTGTTAGATGAGTTTGTGCCTAGGGTAGTCAACCCTAGAGCCAATGTTAATTGGTCTCCACCTCCTACAGGTTAGTTTAATCTTAATTTTTATGGAGCAGCTAAGGAAAATCCTGGCAAAGTAGGCATTGTTGGCATTGTGCGAGATCATAATGGGAATATGATGCTTGCATTTTACAAATATTTAGGAACAAGGATGGACAAGGAGTTGAAGCTAGAGCTATGTGGTGAGGCTTTCAAATGAATCAAGACTTAGAAGGCAATTTGAATGTAGAAGGAGACTCTATGCATGTTATAAATCTCCTCAATAATTGGAAAACACCTCCTTGGAGGATTAAAACAATTATTGAAGAGGCTAGGATCCTTTTCTAGGGAAGACAGGACATAAAAGCCCAACATGTCTTTCGAGAAGCTAATAAAATTGTTGATAAGCTGGCCAATTTGGGTGTCAATGGTGACAAACTTTTCAAATGGGAACACGGTGTCCCGAGTGAAATAGAGGAGCTTATTCAACAAGAATTCCAAGAATGATAGTCAAATTTACCAACAGGGAAGGCACTGTAAGTTCGAAGGCTAGGAGTATTCCCATCTCTTTTTTGAATTAGACACAATAAAAATTATCTGATCTGTCAGTCTTCATGGATGCTTCTTGGAAATACCACAAAGACTAATGGGGATAGTCACATGTGAGATAACATGGCTCCTAGTCATCTTAGTAATTTGAGGTTGGTTGATAATCACAGGGAAGGAAATAAACGACAATATAAGACTTCAAACCAAATCCATGTGGACCCCCAGATAGCCACCGCCATAGATCTAGCCAACAAGTTCACTTCTCCAAGGATGATTGGCTAAGACAATATGTGGTACCAAAGCATGTCATATACGTAAGAAAACAATTACCAAAAAATTATTCAGAGTAACTATCAATACAGAGCTTGTGGGAGTTTTTTCAATACTCTATTATGTGTGTTTGCAACTTTTTGTTTCTCCATTGTCTCGAGGAAGGGATCCGTGTCTGTTTCATTTTTGTAATTATGATGCATGTGTGTTTTCTCGAGGTATACCCAAAACATTGTATGGGAAGTTTCTTTTTTATAACAGGCTACATGCCTTACCGGATATAATGGCTTTGGTGGCATGTAGATTTTACATATACAGGATCCTTAGTAAGGATATGTTCATCAACAACCTTGGGCTGATTTTTGTAAAAGGTTTTGGGTCAACTTGTAAAACCCGATATTAATGCTATAGTATCTTATCTACCAAAAAAAAAACTAGCAACGAGTGGTTGTGAATGGATCATGATGATTGACGGGTGATGATTATGGTTTTGGTGGAGGATATAAAATTTATCTTAAATCATAGACTGTATAAGATACCCAAATTAGGGAAGAGTCACATGACATTAAAACTTTACCTTTGTAGGAATTGAAGTGATAATTTGTGGTGGTAGAATGATCGACCATTGGTTGGTGTCCTCACGATACTTCAATCGACTTGTCAAAGCGTGATGGATGAAGATTGATTGAGTTGAAGTAGAAAGAGAAATTTAGCTTTTACCCCAATAGAAGAGGGCTAATGGTGATTTTTTAAAAAGGTTTTTTATTTGGACAAGTACAATCCAAACATTGAGTGTTTTGGGTATTGTACTAATTTGGGATAAAATTTTACGGGTGATATATATAGACACCCAAACCTAGCCACTCCATAAAACCCACAAAAAATATCAAGCCTGCATAATAAAATAATATGCCCAAGTTCTGACTTGGGTATAATTTTTTACACATTATCCTATTTTTCAAATTTTGTAAAAATTTGGAAAATATCCCCTAGGATATCTTGTCTATTTCTTTGATATGTGTCCTAGCCACCACTACCCCTCCCCTTTCCACATATCACACACCTCACTCCACTCCCACCAGCCCAATTGCCACATGTCTCTAGTTAAGTGATACACCCTAGGTGACTCACTCTAACTGCCCATAAGAAGTGGCTACCCAGTCCTTGCCACTTGACAACCCTAGAATGTGTTAGGAAGTGAAGTCACTATACAATTTTACTATTAGCAGAAGCTAGGTTGTAGCGAATGGATATACGACTGCTAGATGTCAAGGTTAGATGTCTAGGTAGCAGATGTCTAGACCAAACATCTGGGCTTCTAGATGTCTAGGCTAGATATCTAGGCAGTAGACGTCTAGATTGCTATATGTTTAGGCCTAACATATGGGCTACTAGACGTATAGGCGAGACGTCTAGTATAGACGTCTAGGCAATAGACATCTAGGTCAGATGTTTAGACAATAGACATCTAGACCAGACATCAAGGTTATTAAACGTGTAGGCCAAATGTTAGGATGCGAAAGATGAACTATTTCAATTACGCATAGAAACGAACAGTTTTGCGAAGGCTTATTTTGGGAGATGAAACGAATATGTTAGGAACCTACTATTGAAATAAAGCTCACACATACAAAATACTGAAAGATAAGTGAAATACATGCAATAACAAAATAATACTATGTAGAAAGTAATTGTAGAATTGAACAATATCACAAAAGAACTCAGAATTGCAGGCCTCTTCAAGGGGGTAACCTTCTTCAATATTTCATTAACTTGCAAAAGGATGATTTGTACATGGCTTCATAGCTTTTTAAAGAAATACTTCATGCAAACCCTAATCCTAGGCTCAAGATTTGGATTACATACAAAATGCCACTCGATCTAGAATCTTCTACAAAATGTCAGTTACAATCTTTATAACAGTTACATCAAGTGGTCCCACTTTCCTAGGAGCATAACATGCCATGTACATTACAAAATAACATTATATGGGATCCCCCACGATGGAAGTGGGTCATTACATAATAATGAGAATTACAAAATAATGTTAGGATGGGATCATAACATATCCTTCCCATTCAAAAAGCTTTGTTCTCAAAGTTGAAGGTGAGGAAACTGATGCTAGAGCTGATGGAGAGATTCCCATGTAGCATCTTTCGGCTGGAGTCCACACCACTGCACAAGAAATTCAATAATGGTACGATTTTAGAGAGTGCGATTCCGATGATCCAACAATTTTTTAGGTTCAAGCAATATAGAACCTTCTTCATATAACTCTGGGAGTGCAGATTGATCCTATACCTAATTTCCCACCACCTTTTTGAGAGCATAAACATAAAAAATAGGATGGAGCTTGGATGTAGGTGGAAGGACCAATTTGTAGGTTGTGGCACCAATCTGTTGTAACACCTGATAGGGCCCATAGTACTTTGCAACAAGCTTATGGCATTTATGAAGCTAGAGGGACAATTTTTTGTACAGTTTCAAGTGAAGGAAAACCATATCACCCACATCAAAACTGCGCTCAGAACAATGTTGATTAGCCTGTTGACACATCTGATTCTGGGTTGCCTCCAAATTCAGATTCAGTTTATGGAGGATATCAACATGCTTACTAAGAGTAGTGTCAACTGCATGGACCTTGGATCTACTTGGAATGTAGGAGGAAGACTTCGATGGAGGGTGCCCATAAACTACCTCAAAAGGGGTAACCTTGGTGGTGGTGTGATAGGAAGTGTTGTACCACCACTCGACCAAAGTAAGTCATCTCGCCCAATGTGTAGGATGATCTGAGGAAAAGCAACGAAGGTAGGTTTCCAAACATTTATTGACAATATTTGTCTATACATCTATTTGCGGATGATACGCTGAACTCATCTTGAGATGAGTTCCATGCAACTTAAACAATTCTTGCCAAAAGTGACTAGTGAAGGTTGGGTCACGATCGAACAGGATGGAGGAGGGTAGACCATGAAGGTGAAAGATAGAATCAAGGAAAATTTGGGCAATAGTGGAGGTTGTGTAAGGATGGGATAGGGGAAAAAAGTGAGCATACTTCGAAAGACGATCCACTACCACGAAGATAATAGATTTGCTGCCCGACTTAGGTAAGCCTTCAATAAAATCCATTGAAATATCTATCCATACATGGTCTGGAATGGGTAAAGGTTGAACAGTGCCTGGAGAATGCACTATTTCACCTTTCATCCACTGACAGGTATCACAAGCTACCACAAATTCATGAATATCTTTTTTCATACTCTTACAAAAAAAAGTGCATTTGATTCATTCATATGTTTTGAGAAATCCTGAATGGCTAGCAGATGGAGTAGCATGCAGTTCTATCATGATAAGTTCTCATAGTGAGGATTTATGGGGAACAAAAAGGCATTGGTGGTAATAAAAATCCTGACCATCCCAAGTGTATCCTAGACATGAAGTAGGCTTGGTGGTTAGGACAACAACCAAAGTCTGCAATTCAGAATCCTGAGGAGATCGGTAATGAAATGGCACACAACATACTTAAGAGCTTCAAATTGAAGAGAAAGAGCATTGACCACAAAATTCTCCTTACCCTTATTATAGGTGATATCATAATCATAGCCCATGAGTTTAGAGACCCATTTTTATTGTTCAGGGGTGGCAACCAGTTAATCCAAAAAGTATTTGAGACTAATGATATTTTAATGGAGAAATGACACCCAATGAGATACGGTCGCCAATGGGTTACGAAATGTAGAATTGCCATCATATCCTTGGCATAAGTTGATTTTCCTAAATTACGGTTGGAGAGAGATTTACTAGTGAAGGCCAAGGCTCGCCCTTCTTGCATCAACACTGCCCCAATACCATGACTTGAAGCATCGCTTTCAATAACAATTTATTTGGAGAAATTTGGCATGGAAGACAAGTGTCGTGGTCATGTCATGCTTCAATTCTTGGAAATACTATTTAGCGGGTCTTGTCCAAGTAAAAGAGTCCTTATTTAGCATGGAAGTGAGGGGAGCTACAATTTTACCATAGTTACAAAAAAATTTACAGTAATAACCTATAAGCCCTAAAAATCCTTGAAGACCTTTGAGAGTGTGAGGTTTTGGCCATTCTTGAACAACTTGGATTTTCTTGGGATCAAATTTAACGTCCTCCTTAGTGACAATGTGTCCCAAATATTCTACTTTTGTCAACCCAAAAGAACACTTGGAATGCTTAGCATAGAGTTGATGTTGTGCCAACAGTTGGAGAGTTTGATTCACATGAGTAAGATACTCTTCCCTTGAGCAACTATACACTAGAATGTCATCAAAGAAGACTAGAATAAACTTTTGAAGGAATGGATAAAAAAATGTTGTTCATGAGACTATGGAATGTGGAAGGGGCATTAGTCAAGCTGAATGACACTACCAAAAACTCATAGTGACCTTCATGCATATGAAAGGTAGTCTTGGGAATATCCTCCTCTTTGAGCCGGATTTGATGGTACCCCAAGCGAAGGTTAAGTTTGGAAAAATACATAGTCCCATGAAGTTCATCCAGTAATTCATCCACCATTAGAATAGGAAATTTATCCTTGATGGTGAGTTTATTAAGCTCTCAATAATTGATACACAATCGCCAATACCCATATTTCTTACGTACCAATAAAAATAGAGAAGAGTAAGGATTGTTGCTTGTTTGAATGACACTAACTTTTAACAATTCCTGTACTAACTTCTCAATTTTTGACTTAAGAGCATGAGGATACCTGTATGGTCTAATGTTGGATGGTGCATTACCAAGTAACAAGGGAATAACATGGTCATGAGAGCACCGAGGTGGTAATTCTGTTGGCTCAACAAAAACAAAGTTGTGCTTGGTCAAAATAAGTTGCAAATCTTCAAGAACAGAATCCTCCTCTGAAGAATGTGGTTGGATCACAAAATCTAAGCTATGACACCCCGAGATGATTTTTTTAACAACTCCATTTGATTGGAACTGATAATCTGTGATGACCCTACTTTTAAGCCATGGAGAGTGTAGGACTATCCATTCTATGAGAATTACATCCAAAGCTCAGCCAAGTGCCAAGAGACGACTCCCAATGTGCCCAACCACTAAGATTGCAACACAATATCACATCCCCCTAATTGAAGTGCAAACATATCTTTTTTGAGCTCACAATCCCCAATCTCGACCTTAACATTACGATATTTTTCCTTGCAAGGTAAAGTCCTACCATTTGCTACCATAACCTCAAAGGAATTACATGTGTGTACATAACAATTTTCTTGCTTGGCGATGCGGGGATAAATAAAATTATGTACTACCAAAATCAATCAAGATGGTAAGTCGCAAGCCTTTGAAATAACCCATAACTTTCATGGTTTGGGGCGTAGTAATACCAGTAAGAGCATGAACAAAAATTTTAGCCTGTGATTCATCTGGGTTTTTGTCCTCTAGTTTCGATGGTTCTTCTCCTAATTCAGTGTCATCATCACTATGGTCGATGGTGTCAGGCTCATCAACATTGATGAGGAATAATTTATTTTGGGTGCATCTATGACCACGAGAAATTTTTTCATCACAATTGTAGCACAACCCTTGGGTGCGTCGCGCATCCATTTCAGTAGTGGTCAAACGTTTAGGTGCAACAATGGGTGCAATAGGTTTTTGTTCATGTTGATTGTGGAATATAGGAGGAAAAAAGGGTTTAGCCTGTGGAAATTTAGAGAACTGCCTCTGAGCTAAAAATTTGGACTTGACCAATTGAGCCAACTGGATAGCCTGCATCATGGATTGTGGTCTAAAAATTGTGACCTCGGCTTGGAGATCTTCCCGCAACCCACTAAAAAAACAACTCATAAAGAAACCTTCATTTATTCCTGTAGTTCTTTTGGCCAATATCTCAAATTGTATTTGGTTTTCTCGAACTATCGAAGTTTTTTTCAGCTTTGTCAACTGTCCTGTAAAATCATCATACTCACTAGAGCCAAAGTGAGTGAGTAACTGGGACTCAAATTTTTCCCAAGAAGGATTATGGATATTTTTCTGCAACCATTGGTACCAATGTTAGCGTATATTTGATTCACTTCTATTTGTTATTCCATTATAGGGTACATTAGTTATATTGTTGTAACTAAGTCTAAGTATGCCTTGGGTGGTTCTGTAACCTCTGAGCTATTCTAGGGTATCAATGTATTATTTAATCAATTGATTATCAATGGAACAATGTTCACTTATCAAACATGGTATTAGAGCATTAGTAATGACACCCTCATCTACACATATCTTGAGGCAGGGCACCATCCGAGGTAGCATGCCACCCAAGACAGACTAGATAGAATACGCATATTGACCTAGTTAGGACGCATCAATGTGGATTGACTGGAAACTTGGGCGGATTTGACTAGATACCAGATTTGACGCTAGGTAGGACACGAAGACTGAGATGATGAATCGATTAGACCATGAAGACTCAATGACCTATTTGACCAAAATTTTGGTCATTCGATCGGGCAACAGTGGCATCGTGAGGCGAGGTGATCAATGGGATCAATGGAGGCATCGGGAGACAAGGTGAGCAATGGGAGCAACGAGGGGAATCATCCCCCAACGTGTCAGCCCAGGTGGCTCCACATGGGTGAAGCTCCGTCGCCCTCTTGGGCATAGTCTCCCAGATTGGAGATATCCTCTTAGGTGAGGGTTGACCATTTTAAACCCTACCAAGCCATCGACCCCATGCATGTGGGATAAATCTGTAATTTTTTTTTTGAAACCCTGTAAAGCATGTCCCCTGCAAATGGCGTCAACCCTTAAAAAAACTCAATTTTTTAATTATCATCTACGATGATTGATTTTCGTTTTTCTGGACTAGCTGAATTCTTCTCAGAGCGATCAAACGAAGCAAATATCCTCCTCCTTGGCCATCACAAAAGTGCAATAGTTGAGGTTGTTTACAGACATCCAAGGTTGTGAATGTAGAGGCAACAACCAAAAGCAGCAACGGTGTGAGGTTTTTTTTTTTTTTCTTTGTTGCAGTGAAAAAAATGTAGATATTGAAGAAGAGCCACCATCGCACCGTCCGAAGAGGAGCCGCGGTCGAGCGACACTCTTCCACGCCCGCTGCCCCGAAGAAGTTGAAGTAAGGGGCACCTCCCCATTACTCCTGTCGAACAGCCTAGCTTGGCTGGCTAGCGGTCCGGGCGTAAGGCGCTACGACAGGAGGTCAAGGGATCGAATCCCTCTGACCCTCCACCAATAACCTGTCTAAGGTATATCAATTTTTAAGTTTGTTTATTTTTTTTCTAATGTTTATTTTTTCTTTTGTTTAATTAAAAATTTTTAATTTTTTTTTAAGAAAAACTTATTTTAAAACAAAAATAATTTCAAATTTGAATTTTGTTTTAAAATAATTTTGTTTCTTGGAATTTTTTTTAATTAAACTTAAAAAAAAGTTATTAAAACATTTAGAAGAATTTTTTTTTTACAAACTTAGAAAGGGGGGGCCAATTTTTCTGCAACAGTAAAGGGGAGAAATTTTTTTCAAAGAGCACAAATTAAAGGGGGATAGTGAGTAATTTTTTGGCATTGAAAAATCAATTTGGCATATTGTACAAAGGTGCATTTTTGGCAGTGACCGACACCTTAGGTTCATTTTTTTTGTGGGAAATTTTTGATGTATGTTGCATTTCTTTCCATATTGCAATACTTCATTAAGTAAAATCAAGCACTAATAAGTCCCCAAAATTTGAACCCATTCGTGCAATTTATTGCACTACAATGTTTAGTATTTGTGATACCTCTGGTCCGCACTTATAGGTAATGTTGTCATGATCGAACTACTGTATCCATTGCCTAATATAGCTGCCAAAATGACATCTGAGCTTGTTCTCTATCAATCGTCGAGGAGATATAAGTTTACCATTTTGCTATTTTTTTACTCCATCCACTACCCTAATCGTTCTCGTGTTTAGGCATAAATCCTGACGAAAGTTCTAACATCCAAAGTGTTTAGGGAAAGTTATGCCCCATGCATGAGGATTGATGACTTTCTATGGTAGGTGCCATCAACGAGGTGATTCCTTTTCAATACCACCTAAGTTCCACGTATTATATGATCTCTAAAAATTACCTATAGTCTCCCTCATGTAAGGGCGGGTGATTTTTTTTGATCTTTCAAAATACCTATAGTCTCCCTCATGTAAGGGCGGGTATTTTATATGGTATAATGGGTTGGCAAAAGGTATATCGAAAGGGGGACCATTTGGTGTTATAAGGAACCCTCACAATGTCTGCAAAGTTAATGACTGATGCTCATCAGTTGTTGAAAGGTTCTAATTACACACCATGGAAAAATAAGATGAAGGCTATCCTAGTCATGGATGACTTATGGGATGTTGTTTCTAGAGCAACAACAAGACCTTCACCAATTTTTGGATCAACAAAAACCACAGCTCCATTTGTTGCTCAGATAGACTTTGACAAAAAATATAGCAAGGCAAAAGTTCTCATCTTGCTTGTTGTTTCAGATGAAGTTCAACCCCACATTACTAACTGTGCTCATAGTAAAGAGGTATGGTATGCCCTTAAAACTATATATGAGGGAAAGAATGACTCCGCTATTCTTTTCATTCAATCATAATTACATAGTCTAAGCATGAAGTAGGGAGAGACAATTGAACTCTTGCTTTGTAGAGTGTTTGAGTTGAAAGCAAAATTGAATTCTTTGGGAGAACATATTGATGACAAGCTCCTTACCTCAGTTGTATTGAGAGCTTTACCTAATTCTTATAGGGTGTTGATCACCTCACTTCAAGTGTCACAAAGGAAATTTACCTTTATTGAGTTGGTCAATCTACTTCAAGAAGAGGAGGCATGCCAACTTCAGAGAGATGATTCTTCTAATACAACCCTCTACTCCAACAGGAAGGGTTATAAGAAGAAGGGTAATTTTTAGAAAGGAGGAAATTTTCACAAAGATTCAAAAGGGAAAAAACCTCAACAAATGAAGAGATATTGCAAGATCTGTGATAAAGACAATCATGACACAAATAGATGTTGGCACAAGAATAAGAAACCTAAATAGAAAGGCCAGAATAAACCACAAAATAAGAACAAGCAACCCAAGGTGAATGTTGTTGTTGAAGAATCTGACTCAAATTCTGAGTGGGCACACAAGGTGCTCATGACTACCACAACCTCTAAGCAGAAGGATCATGTATGGTATGTCGATTCTGGCACTAGTAAGCACATGACTGACGACAAATCATGGTTTGAATCATTTGAGGCCAAAGAGGGTAAACCTATCACTATTTTTGATGACAAAACCTACAAGGTTCAAGGAGAAGGTACAATTTTAGTCACTCTTCCTTATGGCAAGTATTAGATTGATAAAGTCCTTTATGTTCTAGGATTGGCGAACAATTTATTGTTAGTCACACAAATTCTAGATAAGGATATGGTTGTTAACTTTCATGTTGAGGATGACAAGAAGTGTTGTTCTATTACTAGGAGGGGTAAGCACATTGCAACAACTTCATATAAGCATGGCTTATTTGCCTTAGATGCTATCTCTACTCCCCATGTTGCCATGATAGTCTCTACCAAGGAGGCAACTTCCTTGTGGCACAAGAGATATGGGCATCTTAGTTATGGCTACTTACTTGAGCTGAGTAAGTATGATACGATAAAGGGTCTCCCTTCCCTTTCTTCCATATTTCCAGTATGCTCTAACTACTTGGAAGGAAAGTAGCATAGAGTATCTTTTGAGAAGAAATCTATAAGAGCAAAGAAAACTTTGGAGTTGATTCACATCGATCTGTGTGGTCCTTTCACACCTATCAGTTGTGGGAGGAAGAGGTATTTTCAATTGTTTATGGATGACTACTCACGAAAGATGTGGGTGTTCTTTCTTAATATAAAATCTGAAGCCTTTAGTTTCTTCCAACAATTCAAGAAATCTGTTGAGAAGGAATCAAGGACTTCTATAAAGACCCTTCGCTCAGATCGAGGGGGGAGTTTACCTCTAAAGAGTTTTTTGCATTCTTGATTGCACATGGGATCATGAGATAGTTAACTACTACTTATACTCCTCAGAAAAATAGAGTTGTTGAAAGGAGGAACCGTTCTATCATGGAAATGGTTCATTGTATGCTCACAGGAGCTAGTCTTGGGCAACAATATTGGGTAGAAGCTATCACCACAACAATATATCTGTTGAATAGGGTACCCAAAAAGGCCCTACAAGGAATGAATCCATAGGAAGCATGGAGTGGTTGAAAACCCTCCATCTCTCATCTACGTATTTTTGGATGTAAAGCTTTCATGCACATACCAAAAGAGAAAAGGAAGAAGCTAGATGAGAAGACATTGAAGTGTATTCTTCTTGGCTATGATGAGCACTCTAAAGGTTAACATTTTATTGATACTTTGACTAAGAAGATTCATGTTAGTAGAGATGTTTTTTATGAGGCTTTCACATCACAAAGCACATCTAACGTATACCTAGATCTTGTGGAATCCAAATTTGAGAAGTCC
Source organism: Wollemia nobilis (assembly GCA_028583015.1). Taxonomy (NCBI): domain Eukaryota; kingdom Viridiplantae; phylum Streptophyta; class Pinopsida; order Araucariales; family Araucariaceae; genus Wollemia; species Wollemia nobilis. Next base: position 860,084 of record JAQPPZ010001766.1, on the reverse strand, counting down.
CCTTCATCAAAAAATACTAGAGGTCCTTCTACTTATTCATCTTCTTCATCACCATAGAAGAAGAATCCAAAATGGTATACAAGTACAATCAGAGACTCCAAGTTATCCACTCCACCAGATTTGACTTTGGATAGACCTCATACTCATAGCATGGCTCAACAACAAAGAGCAGCAGCAGAGAATACTGAGGTTGATGATCTTTGTCAATATTTTGAGGAACTTTCTATAGATCTAGAGAGAGAAACAAAGGATATGGATATATATGATGATAGGGTGTTTATGTCTTCATTGAATGAACATGAACCTGATTCATTACAAGATGCCCTTAGTGAGCCACAATGGAAGGTTGCTATGGATGCTAAGTATAAGTCTCTGAAAAAGAACAAAACTTGGGAACTTCTCGATCTGCCACACGAAAATAAGCCCATTGGCTGCAAATGGGTGTACAAAGTCAAGTACAAGGTAGATGGGACAATTGATAAGCATAAGGTCCATCTTGTTGCAAAGGGCTATGCACAAAAGGAAGGCATTGACTACGAGGAAAATTTTGCACCTATTGCTTGGATGACCACTATTCAAGTTCTTTGTGCTATGGCAGCACAATATGGGTGGAAAGTTCACCAGATGGATGTCAAGAGTGCTTTTTTGAATGGTGATATCCAAGAGGAAGTCTACATGACTCAACCTAAAGGATTTGAAGTGGAATGCCAAGAGCAAAAATTTTGCAAGTTGGTCAAATCCTTATATGGTTTAAAACAAGCTCCTCGAGCTTGGTATATAAAAATGGATAATCACCTCCTGCAACATGGATTTAAGAGATGTCCGTTAGATGCAAACCTTTATTTCAAGAAATAAGGTTCTGAGATAGTGTTGCTTGTACTCTATGTTGATGATCTGCTCATTATAGGGAGTTCAAAAACTATGATCTCTGTTGTCAAAAGAGACTTGTGTAAATATTTTGAGATGATAGATCTCGGACTTCTCCATTATTGTCTTGGTTTGGAAGTGAGCCAGAAGAAGCACTATATCAAGGTGTCTCAGAAAAAATATGCCAAGACACTATTAGAAAAATATCGCATGATTGATTACAAGCCGATGGCAACTCCAATGGAATCAGGGCTTCAGTTATCGCGATATGATGATTCACCTTAGGTAGATGGTACTCTCTATCAATAGCTGATTGGGAGTCTCATATATCTAACAAAAACTAGGCCAGATATCGTGTTTGCTATCAACTATATTTCGAGGTTCATGTAGGAACCTAAGACTACTCACTGGAAAGCAACAAAACATGTTCTTCACTATGTCCGTGGTACAATGGAATATGGCCTAGAATACAAGAGGAATGACAAATTCTTCTTGCAAGGATACACAAAATCTGACTATGCCGGGTCATATGATGATCGTAATTCAACTTCAAGATATATATTTCATCTTGGATCCGGTCCTATCTCTTGGCACAACAAGAAGCAACAGGTGGTTGCTATCTCATCTATAAAGGCATAGTATCACACCACATGTGAAGCTATGTGCGAAGTGATATGGTTGCATTGCATTTTGAAAAGTATCTGTCATCCATAAAAATGTCCAATACACTTGTTCTACGACAACCAAGGTGTTTTCAACCTTGTTAAGAATCCAGTGCATCATGAGAAAACCAAGAAAATTGACACACAATGTCACTTCATTCGAGATGAAGTTCCAAGGCACCAAATTCAGCGTCGGTCTATCTCCATCGATGCTCAAGTTGTAGATATTTTCACTAAGGCACTTGCACATGTCAAATTTGAATTGTTTCATAACTCTCTATGTATTAAGGGGGGATGTTAGCTAGTAGATATATTATTACCCAAATAATGTAATAAGGGGGGATGTTAGCGTATCTTTGATTCACTTCTATTTGTTATTCCATTATAGGGTACATTAGTTATATTGTTGTAACTAAGTCTAAGTATGCCTCGGGTGGTTCCATAACCTTTGAGATATTCTAGGGTATCAATGTATTATTTAATCAGTTGATTATCAATGGTATAATGTTCGCTTGTCAAACAATTGTAAGGCTTTAGATTCCTAATTGAAAGAAGCCATTTGAACTCGGTGATAAATGGGGACATCATGGAGTCTAAAGAATTGAGCAACACGACATAACCATCCATCAACATCCTTCCCATTGAACATAGGAAAGTCTAGTTTTGGCATCTTGAAGGGAGTATCACGATCAAAGCAAAGATGATTAATTTATTCCCATTCCATGATGATACTCAGACTTTCTTGGACCACCTTGTATTTTAGACTCAAAATTTTCTAGGTGTTCTTCTATGTGAATTCTGGAGGTATCTTGGGCAAATTTGAAAGTTTAAAATTTTGTTGTCAAGTGTTCAATTGTTTTTTGCAAGCTTGTAACAACACTTACTAGGGAATCCAACATTGAAGCAGTGTTTTGTTCTACCTCTTTTTGATGTCCATGAGTGTCACTTGCCATTTGAGTTAGCCTTGAACCTTTTTACTCAGTTACTAAAAATAGATGTGGGATTTCAGGAGTTACTATTTTTAGTAAGGGTCCAAAATTTAATTTGGGAAATGGATTGCAACATTGATTTTAGGCTAGGGTCCACTTCGATGGCTGTTCGATTTGAGCACTCAATGAGGAGATATATTGAATTTCTTGATTTTTTGTGAGCTTCAGTTGGTTGCAAGGCGATGTCAAGGTAATTTCCTCCACTTGGACTTAAAATTCCACTAGTGAGTCCTTGAGGGTCTTTGGTGCAGAATAACAAGTATATTATATTCCAAAAAATTTGGATAAATTTGATTGATCGTTGAAAAGTTGTCCTTAGCAAGAAAAATAAAAAATTGCTATTTTTGGAAAATGGGTGCAAAATTTGACCAAGGGTTGCCAAGGACAATTTTATCTAGAATAGAGTGTAGAATTATATACTAAATTTTTGAGTCAATCTAAGATTTGTGTGAAGAGATATCCCTATTTTAATAAAATATCAATGTTTTTTTGGGCTCTAGGTCACAAGTGGGAAAATTGAATCAATTGTCTCGTATTTATCAATTGATCACCCTGTCACTATCCTATCACCTATACTACAGTTACTAATATTGACAGTTTTGTTTTTGATCTAACCACCTGTATTTTTTGACTATTATAGTTGATTGTTACTGTTTTGACTGTTACTATCACTAACCGGACTATTACTTCCACTGACCTGACTACATTGGAATATTACAGACTGTTAAAGAAATTTGCGAACTCTGTCCTAACTATTGGTGCATGCAAGGTGTATTCTTCTATGATAGGGAAGTCCTTCGTATGCTCACTTTTTGGGATTGTGAATGCAGGTTTAGCAGAATAGAAAGATGTGTATTTTTGCAAGAGGATCATGGTATGCTAGGTAAAGAAGTATGTAACACCCATAGGCCATTTGTTATACCGCAATGATGAACAATAGTGCTCAAACCAATATTTTAGGCCACTATCCAAAGAGGATTCCACACATACCCTTGAGCACACTATCTGCATCTTTGACAGTATGAGAGGGTAATCGTCTGGGATGTGTCCCATGGACTATGGATGATACAAGTCCGAAAATATTCCTATTGGATAAAATTTTGTTAACCCTAGAATGGTCTCCCGATACACCCGAAGATGCATGGGAGCTTGATTTTGTGCGCGAGTGTTATCTAAGACCTGGGTATTGGAGCCTAATCGCCCCTCATTTCACTAGACGCTTTACGGGCTATCTAGTTTAGCCAATAATGATAGGTCCTTCACGATATTTTAAAATCCCTGGCACAGGGTTTCTAACCTACACAACTACTGAAATAGAAACTATCTATTTTTTTTATATTTTCAGGATTTGCTAGTAATAAAATGAACTGTATTTTTTTTGGATTTTTAATAAAGGAAAAACATAACGAAAAACACACGAAAAATTATACCTAATAGGTAGAATGGATGACAAGAATCATCGCAATTACAGTAGAACTCGATCGTGTAAAGCGCTCTGATACCACTTGGTAGGAACCTACTATTGAAATAAAGCTCACACACACAAAATACTGAAAGATAGCTGAAATACATGCAATAACATAATAATACTATGCATAAAGTAATTGCATAATTGAACAATCTCACAAAAGAACTAAGAATCGCAAGCCTCTTCGAGGGGGAAACCTCCTTCAATATTTCATTAAATTGCAAAAGGATGATTTGTACATGGATTCATAGCTTTTTAAAGAAAGACTTCATGCAAACCCTAACCTTAGGATCAAGAGTTGGCTTACATGTAAAATGCCACTTGAGCTAGAATCTTTTACAAAATATCGGTTACAATCTTTATAACGGTTACATCAAGTGGCCCTACTTGCCTAGGAGCATAACATGCCACGTACATTACAAAATAACATTATATGGGATCCCCCATGTTGGAAGTGGGTCATTAAATAATAATGAGATTTACAAAATAACATTAGGATGAGATCCTAATAGAATAGTTCTATGAAGGCTTCCTTTGGAAAATTAAACAAATAGTTCGGGGTCTTCCTTCTTCTACTCTATAAAAGGGATTTGATCCCTTGCATATGATGTATTTTTGTAATGTGAATGTAAATTTCTATTGAAAATAATAAAAATGAGAAGTTTACATTACCTCATGGTTTTCCTGCACATTGCAGGTTTCCACATAAATATTTGTGTGATTTGTGTTGTTATTTTTTGTTCTCTGTCATTGTGTTTCTACTTGCAGGTATAAAATCTAAAGTTTATTATTAACATCTGGTATCAGAGCTTAAGTTTTTGTGTGAGTGGGAGCTGCAACAATGATAGGAGGTGTAACCAAGTTTGAGATTGAGAAATTTAATAGTAGGAACTTTGCTCTATGGAAGATGAAGATGGAGGATTTGCTGGTTCAAAATGATCAAGCTTAAGCCTTAAAATGGATTGTGAGTAAACTAATCAGCATGAAATATGAGGAGTGGGAAACAATGGATAGGAAGGTGGTTTCTACAATTCGTCTCTACCTAACAGACTTTGTCTTGTTCAATGTAGCTGAAGAGGAGACCGTGGATGCCCTTTGACAAAAGTTTGAAAAGTTGTATGAAACAAAATCAACAACAAATAAGGTTTTTCTAAAAAAATAGCTTTATAGCTTGATAATTGAGGAAAGTTCATCCGTGGAAGATCATTTGAATGATTTTAATACTCTTATCAGTAAACTAGTTTTAGTTAATGTGAATATGAAGGATGAAGAGAGAGCTATCACCCTAATTTGTTCCCTCCTGAACACATGGGATCATATGGTGATGACCATTAGTAATGCATCATAAAGAACTCTAAAATTTGATGATGTGGTAGCCACTTTGTTGGTAGAAGAGTTGAGGAGAAAAACATCTTTGGAACCCTCAATCAATGAAGCCCTCTTTGTGAGAGGCCAATATTTTGAGAGGAGTAAACAAGGTAGAAAACAGTCTAGATCTAAGTCTAAAGGACATAAGTAGAAAGGGAAGTGTTGGCATTGTGGGAAGCCAGGACACTCAAAGAAGGATTGTTGGCAATTAAAGAATGGTAAAAAGCATACTCAGCCATCAACTGAGGCCAGTACAATAGATTTAGAAGATACGATAACATGTGAATTCTTCTGTATCAATAACAACAAATCTATTTTATATACCTGGGTTTTGGACTTAGGTGCATCTTTCCACATTTCTCCCCATTGTAACAACACCCCAAGTCACTACCACTTGGTTGTCCATTCTCCCCAAGTCACTACCACTTGGGAGTCAAAAATTTTCTTTTCTTTTTATTATCATTTTTCTTTTTCTAGTGTGAGCATGTTAAGATCATCTTCACGAGTGCCATTATGCTGCAGCTAGAATACTCATGAGATCGAGATTGGCCAGATCCCGTATAGTTGCCATTTGGACTTCCATCTCCTCCTAAGATCCTAAGTTCGAGTAGTGGGTTTCTTTTATCCTCTAGGGCCCATATCACCTAGAGGTGTGATGCATACCTTCCCGTGTCTTACAGGATTGTCCAGTCTTTAGGTTAATTGCCCTGTAAGACTTAGCACATACATGCTCAAGCTAGACGATCAACCACTTACCCTGGAGCATCGTCTAAGGTCTTACCACTACCCTAGTAAGTACCCGACGTTATGTGTTGATTAACCAACATGATGTCCCATACCATCGTGTTGTCGGTATTACCTAGTCAACACATTATGTCGCTCAATCACTAGTAGGGATAACCTAGAAGGGATGCCCATACAACCCTTCGTTACCTCCTGTTATGACTTTTCCCATCAAAAATGCGGTTAGAGCCTTGGTTCATGATGGTTGCCTACCCACAACATCATTATTTTTATGATGATGGCCTACCCGCAACATCATCATTTTTATTTTGATGATGATTGCCTACCCGCAACCCCATCATGATGATTGCCTACTCGTAACCATTATTTTTATTTCGATGATGATTGCCTACCCGTAAACCTCATCATGATGATCGCCTACCCACAACCATTATTTTTATTTTGATGATGATTGCCTACCCGCAACACCATCAAGGTCAAGATTGTCTTCCCACAATCTCTAGTCTTATCCTCCCACTTTCGGAGGTATTTTTCAGCAAGGTTTGTCTAAGGTTAAAGGGATTGGTACTCGTCAAGATGTTTACTAAGGTATGCTCTGGTATTCTCAGGCTCTATCATCTTACAAAATTACTTCATTATGCCCTTTAAAAGCCATGGCATAAAGGACTTCATGACAATGTTTCCACTTTATATAAATAATTTTCCCCATTTTCTCTTTAAGCATATAGTCAAATGACTTTTATTAATTCGAAACATAAAAACAATTTCTTCCCATCTCTTAAAAACATAAATTACATTTTCTACCAAAAATTCCCTTCATCTAAAAGATAATAACATTTTCTATTATTCAAAAGAAACATAAAGTCTAATGAATATTCCTTTAACATTAGAGCATAAAATCAAATAATATATTTTCGATAAGTAACAACCGTTTATATTTTTTCCTTTTTAAATTAAAAATCATGAAAAGAACATAAGTCCAGAACAATTTAATTTATCTCTTCCTTTAAAGAATATCTAATTTATTCTCACGAATATTTTTCCTTGTCTTTAAACATGAATCCCATTTTGTCTTTAGGGTAGAAGACCAAAATGATTTGAAGACACAGGGTTAAATAACACATCCTCTTTAATTCTCAAGGCATAAAATCGAATAACGTTTTCTATTTGACTTTTAAACATATTCCTTAAAAACATTCCCCCATATCTTTGAAAAACAAGGCCTCATGACATTTCTCATTTTATTAAATATAAAGTCAATTAAAGCCATATAAAAATTCAAAGCATGAAGACAAACAACATATTTCCTTCATCTCTGATAGCATAAAGACAAATGAGATTTCCTTTTTATTTTCCAACCACGATTTCAATGATTTCTCTTATACTTAACATAAGAAGTCAAACAAGGTATTTAATCTTTAATTTCCAAATCAGCATGGGAGGATCAATTTAAATATTGCACTATGATTTCAAATGAGGAATCTGTAATTTAACTTTTCGTATACTAATTCATTTAGTTTTCCCAGGACAAATAACAACACATGTCATTTCCAAATTCAACCAAAATATGATTTCAAATTTAAGCTAAGTGTTAGGTCATAATTATCTAGGGAATGATGAGATCCCCGATCTCATAAAAACTCATGGTCAGGCTGGACACGACATGCCTAAGGTCACAAATTTAATGTTGAGATTGAGCACCCACTTTTGGCTGATGATTCCATTGATTAGCCACGCTATACAAGACATTCCACATAATTCAAAAGTAATGCATTTCAGTGACCTACAGTGACACCTAGGTTTGTTCCCAAATCGAGGTGACACAAGAAAATACTATGCCTTGGGAATACATAGGAAATCAATTGGCACACAACCCTACTAAAAATGCTTTCAATCAGTGCGGACTCACGAGGAACAATTTGGGTGGCTACCGCAACAAAATTCATTGCCAGGGGATTTGGATCATAACCAATTAATGTCTAAGGATCAGAGTTCCAAACATATACAATATACCATCCATGCATTCCTCGAAAGTCAATTAAAACATAATACTGATTTAACCTACAGGTTTTAATGAGTAGCCTCAAGTGTTACCAAGCAAACATAATTCAACAAGAGCGTAACAAAAGGCTTCATCACTTTAATCAAATATGACTTCATAAATTGAAACTCGGAAGATAAACTCAAATATTTAAACAGTAATATTTTGCATACTTCTGGTCGGATTCAATCATAGACTCATTCTAGTTTGAATACGTAGTAAAAGACCATATTATCCCAAGGTATCAACCTATCAATTTTCAGAGAGTCAATCTTATCATTATAGACAGAATATGGGAGATAAAACTGTTTGACAACCAATTGCTTTTCAATGCTAATTTTTGTGTTCTACAATTTGAACAATAAGTATTGACAGGGTTCAAGCTTATAATCTAACAAGAGCAAGGCCAGATTTATAACCACAAAAATGATGCTACAGGTTGAGCAAAAATAAAGGTAATATCACCATACACATGGTACTCCATTTACCAAGAACTAAGAAGAATACTATTCAATGACATATAGTACATAATATATATATATATAATGATGTAACCATATACAGAGTGTATAGCTCCTAAGTGTACATAACCAAATAATAGACAATCTTCTTATTTCAAACATAAGATAACAAAATTGCTCAACGACAACTCTACAACAATTATGCATGAATACAACACCAAATGGTCCTTAAATTACATAAATGGAAACCATATTATCATCAACAACTATCAAATTTTGCTTATAACAAAGCCTCTAGCGGTTCTTTAAAATAACAACCAGAAGAATTTAGAACACAACCATTCATATGCTGGCCTTAATCAAATGTTAAAAGATATTCTTTGCCCAATCACATCTGGCACAGAACTGAGTGAGTATCATGAGCTTAATGGCCATGCGACATTACTGTTGAGCACCTGCTTCTGCTATTAGGGTCCACTTCCATCAGCTAGAGCTAGGGTTTTGGGGAATAATATTTTAAACCAAGGGATCAGAGTGGCCGACTACCTTGAATGCAGGCTACCCTATATGCATACACACCCAAGTCCATGCAGGAAAAAGTTTGTATCTTACACAAAATGCATTCCAAGAAAAATAAGACGCATATGGAGGCCACACCAAAATTTTACCATCAACACTTTTTAATAGAATAAGGGAATTAATACCAAAGTTTTCCAAGTCCCCATTTCATCGCTCAGTGCCACTCACACCCGTGGCACCCATAAATTACCAACAAAAATGTAAATAACAACCATAAGTCACACAGGAGGTAACCCTTGATTAAAAATGCACCCACATCCATACAAGGAACTCACACAACTATGCAATCAGTAGGTGCAACAGAATAAATGGAGGCCAAGCAAACTGATGGTAGCAATGCCACACATAAACTTACACAATTATACAATTAGCAGGTACAACAAAGTAAATGGAAGCCAAGCAAACTTATGATAGAAGTGCCACACACAACTATACAATCAACAAATGCAGCAGAGTAAATGGAAGCCAAGCAAACTTACGGTAGAAGAATTAGGGTTTCAGTAAAATACAAACGTAGCTCGACAAAATTTTCTTATTGGCCAACAAAACCCATGCAGTCACTCAAAAATTTAGCCATAGTCTTATTGCCAACAAAATTATAGTCAATTACAAAGGAATTTCGTAAACCATTCGCAAGCTTCGTTCTAGTTAAAATCCCCATTTTTGTTAAATGCAATGTCCATTTAAAAATTTTTAAGTTATTTTTAAAAGTTGCTTATAGAAGATTCGACCAGACCTGAATTCGGTGCCCGCCTTACTCTTCCAATCTCCTATCGAGTCTTGCGCCTTCTGTTTCCCTTCTCTCTCCCACACACCATGCATAACACAAAACTACCTTTCTTTAAATAAAAGACGGGGGTGATTAAGGGGAGTGCCACTTGTAAAACGCGCGCCTCTCCCCCACTTGCCAGGTGTAACGATTCTAGTTTGTCCACCCACTTAGAGCATAGATTAGTCTCATATTTCCCTGGGATTTTTCATATGATGCCCTTCTACTTTCTTATATATATATGAATTATTTATATGTATTATAAATTATAATTAGAATTTATTATTATTATGGTTATTGTTATTAAATATATTTTTATTATTCTTTATTTTTTTATTATTATTATTGTGGTCCCCTATATGCATTTTTATATTTTATTTTTGAACCATTTAAAATGATGAAAATTTTGCAATCAAACACAAAATCTTAATATATGCATATTTATATTTTATTTTTGCACCATTTAAACATGATGGAAATTTTACAAACACAAAATCCTAGAATGTAGCTACGTGGATGCAATCTACATGGACCATTGGTGGAAGGTTTGCCAATAGGGATTTGATGCCCTAACATAGGTGAAAACTCCGCCGCTCATCATATCCCAAACTTACCTTTCCCCCAGATACCCATTGCTCATAGATCGAGGAAGATACCAATGCTTTTGTGATGCTCCCTGCCAGCAGGTGCCTCCATTCTTGCATCCACAAATTAATTAGCAACACCATGTTCTTGTAGAAAAATAGATAAAGACAAGAGCCATATTTAGGAGGGTTGTCACATCCTCCCCCTCTAAGATTAAACATAGTCCCTATGTTTTCAAATGTATACCAGAATAAACAAAAGCAAATCCTACTATAAATAATAGCATCATAATCATATAGTCACATTCAATCATAATTACTGAAAAGAAAGCATGTCTTCACTATCATCCCAAAGTAATATTTAAACCAAACTTTTACATCATCAACACAAAAAGGTCATCATCATATATATATATACATATATCTCAAAATTTTTGTTTTAAGTTATTGTTCAAACAAAAATGGAAATTGTCTTTTCATGATAGCCACATCTTCCCATGTGGCATTGTTTTTAGAATATTGGTCCCATTGGACCTTACACTGCTCAATATTTTGTTTCCTTAGTTGCTTGGTTTGAAAACCCAATACTCTGATAGGTTGGAATTCAATGCATAGGGGGTCGATCATCTGCAAGTGATCAACATTCCAGACATGGGAAGGGTCAGAAATATATCTCTTGAGGAGGGACACATGGAAAGTATCATGGATTTTTGACAAGTTGGGTGGCAAGGCCAACTTATAGGTGACTGGGCTGATTTTGGCAAGAATGGTAAAAGGTCCTACAAATATTGGACTTAGTTTAGAGGATTTTATAGAGCTCTTGGTTGGCTTAACCCTTAGGAATACTCTGTCTCCCACAGAGAATTCTCTTGGAGTTCTTTTGAGGTTGACATAACTCTTTTGTCGATCTGAGGCTTCCTTGAGCCTTTGGCGAATTTGGCTGAGTTGCTCCTCCATTTCTTTAACCATATCCGGCCCGATCATTACCCGATCCTCCGTATTGCTCCATGATAACGATGTTCTGCACCTTTTCTCGTACAATGCCTCAAATGGGGCCATGCCCAAAGAAGTGTGGTAACCATTATTATAAGCAAATTCTACCAAAAAAAGGTAGTCTTCCCATTTGGTCTGATGGTCCATGCAATACATCCGAAGCATATCTTCTAAGACTTGGTTCACTCTTTCCATTTTTCCATCAGTTTCAGGATGGTAGGCAGTGCTAATGTTAAGTTTTGTTCCCCATGCTTGATGTAATGTTTGCCAAAATTTGGATGTGAACCGAGAATCTCTATCCGATATAATTGTTTCGGGGAACCCATGTAGCCGTACCACTTCCTTGGAAAATTTATGGGCTATCGTAGGAGCTCCGTATTTAATATTTCTAGGCAGGAAATGTGCCACTTTAGTTAATTTGTCAACCACAACCAATATGGTATCATGTTGGAAACGGTTTTTAGGCAACCCAACAATGAAGTCCATAGTCACAACCTGCCATTTATGAATTGGGATATCATGTGTATATAAACGTCCTATAGGGTGTAAATGTTCTACCTTCACCTTTTGGCACTCTAAACACTTAGCCACAAATTTTGCAATATCTTTCTTCATTCCTGGCCAATAATAATCCTTTCTCATATTTTCGTGCATCTTTACATATCCTGGATGAGCAGAATAAGGGGCACAATGTGCCTCTTGGAGCAACATGTTCCTTAGGTTTTGGTCATTTGGCACCACCATTCTATTTTTGAAATACAACATGTTTTCCCATATTTCAAAATCCCTTCCTTTTTTTAATCTTGTCTTAACAAATCTCGACATTTTTGCGAGAATTCATCCTAAAGCTGGAGATTCCTTATTTGATCAATTATTTCAAAATGGCATTGTGCTATAGCAGTAATGTACTTCCTCCGACTCAGAGCATCGACTAGTTTATTCTCCTTCCCTTTAATATACTCAATGCCGAAATCATATTCTGCCAGTAATTCCATCCACCGCCTTTGCCTAGCATTGAGCAATGGTTGGGTAAAAATATATCTTAAGCTTTGATGATCAGTCTTGAGTTCAAAGGGTTTACCCAACAGGTAGTGTCTCCACATTTTAAGAGCATGTACTACTATTGCTAGTTCTAAATCATGGGTGGCATAATTCAGTTCATGCTTCTTAAGTTTTTGAGACTCGTAAGCTATAATACCTTCTTCCTGCATAAGAACCCCTCCTAAACCTTCTAAGGAGGCATTAGTGCAAACTATAAATGGTAGTTTAGGATCTGGTATTCTTAGAATTGGGGCTATTGTCAACTTCTCCTTGAGAGTTTTGAAGGCTTCCTCACATCGAGTAGTCCATTTAAAGGTCTTACCCTTTTTCTGAAGGTTGGTTATTGGATAAGCTACCTTAGATAAGTTCTGCACAAAACGTCGGTAATATCCGACCAACCCCATAAAACTTTGTACCTCAAAAATATTAGTTGGGGTAGGCCATTCAATGATAGCCTCTATTTTCTTTGGGTCCACTGATATTCCTTCGACCGTAATTACATGTCCCAGATAACGAACTTGGGAGGTATAGAACTCACATTTTGATAGTTTTCCATACAACTAATTTTCTCTAAGTTTTTTGAGAACAACCTTCAAGTGTTGGTCATGTTCCTCTTTATTCCTGGAGTATATCAATATGTCATCTAAAAATACCAATACAAATTTGTCTAATTGTTCCCAGAATACGCTATTCATTAAATTCATAAAAGTTGCTAGAGCATTGGTCAAACCAAAAGGTAGCACTATAAATTCATAGTGGCCATATCTTGTTCGAAAGGCAGTTTTATGGGTGTCTTCCTCTCGAATTTTGAGTTGGTGATAGCCAGACCTAAGGTCAATCTTTGAGAATATTGAAGCTCCCTTCAGTTGATCAAACAGGTCATCGATCCTGGGTAAGGAATACTTGTTCTTTACTATCATCTTATTTAACATCCTGTAATCAATACATAATCTTAGTGACCCATCCTTTTTATTAACAAACAAGATAGGTGCTCCCCATGGAGAGACACTTGGTTTAATAAGCCCTATTTCTAATAGTTCTTGAAGTTGAGTCTTGAGTTCTTGTAACTCAATGGTAGTCATTCTATATGGTGCTCGGGCTACAGGGGTTGCTCTTGGTAGGAGTTCTATAGAGAAATCAAATTCTCTCTAGGGTGGGAGACCGGGTAGATCCTCAGGGAAGACATCCCTAAAATCATTTAGTATCGGATATGTCTGAAATAGACTTGTCCCAGTCTCAATGTCCTCTTTCTTATTAATTTTTACTACAAAGACTCTACTTCCTTTCCTTATAGCTCTTTTGACTTGCATGGATGTTAGAAGGTGTGGTTCCACTAATTTTTATTTACAATAAATTTGAATCCTTTGCATAGTGTCATCAGTGAATTCCATCCACATTTCTTCAAATTTTAATAATGCTTTATGAGCTTTGAGCCAATTCATCCCTAGGATTATATCAAAAGCATGTAATGGGGCTACGTACAAATTCTAGCCCATTTTCCCTTGAGGTAAGATTATCTGAGGGTCAAATAAGCACTGATTAATGGTATGGGTTTGCCCAGACCCATATTCAACCTTCCACCCTTTTGCCATATACCCAGGTTTTTTCGAAATGTCCCTCATAAGGTTAGAAGAAATGAAACTATATGTTGCCCCAGAATCAATTAAAATGCTTACATTTCTATCATATATTTTTCCATTTAATAAAAAAAGGGTAGCTTGCCCATTGAGTTTAAGATTACCTATGGCCACAAATATCTTATGGGTAGGTTTTGTTGATTCCTTTTTATCAGTTCTCTAGGGACACTTATCTGCATAATGGGGTTCTTTGCAAATCCAGCAACCAGTTCGTGGAGCCCTTTCCTTATTATTATTGGGGTCCTTAGTGCCAAATCTTGGGTTTCTAGATTTATGATCATACCTATCTCTAAAATTTTTCCTGTCCTAGCTACCTCGGTTAAATTGATCCCCTATGTTACCCTGAGATCCCTGATACCGATTCTTGTTTTTACCCAATTGGTTTTTGTTCTCACTTCTATCCTTCCAGTTTCTATCTCTTTTAGTTGAACCCATATGTTTCTTTCTTTGAGATTCTTCTCTATCCGAGGATTTTTTATAATAGGCTTTCTAGGCCTTATGGTTGTCCTCTTCCTACCTAGCCAAGTCATAGGCCTCAGCGAGGGTTGCAGGTTTCAACATCAGAATCAGACGTCCAATTCTTGGGTGGAGTCCTAAAAGAAATTTTTGGACCTTAATCTCAGTTCTTTGTTCATACTCAGGCATGTATTTAAGCAGTTGCACAAAGCGTTGATAATATTCAATAACAGTCATGTTGCCTTGAGTCAATCTAGAAAATTTTGTGGTCCTTTCTAAGTAAAATTGTGGATTCAGAAATCTTTCCTTAAAGGCTTTCACAAAATTTTCCTAGTGTACATCGATGGCCTCTACATTATGAGTTTTCTTATAGGTATCCCACCAATCTTCCATAATTCCTGTCAGTCGAAATACCGCCCAAGAAGTCTTAGATTTGGATGAGAGGGTTCTAATGGCAAAGTAGGCTTCTAAACTATTTAGCCATCTCTCGGCCTCTTCCCCATTCCCTTTGCCATCGAACTTTGCTATATCTATATTTTGCATATCCCTATCTAACTCAGAGCCAACTTGTCACCTTTTGGGGTCAATAGATGTCTCCTCCTCAGTGGTTACCATTTCCTTTCCTTTGGCCAGGTTTTCTATTATTTTCTATTTTTGGGAGATCATCTCTTGCTGTGAGTTAGTTGGGCTTTCTGATGTTCCATATGCTCCAACATTTGGGCTTTCTACTGAGCCATGTGTTCAGCCATTTGGGTTCTTTGTTGCTCCAATTGTTCCTTTTGTTCATTCATTTGTTCTCGCATCATTTGCATCATTCAGACTAATTTGTCCTCTCTAGGAGTAGGTTCTTTTTCCCTCCTCATTACTCGAGGGGGTTCTACGGTTCCTCCTATATCCTCGGTCCTCGCAGCTTTCCTGAGAACCCTTATGGGATTTTTGGTCAGCCCTTCCCATTGTACCATCATAGATCTCTTTGAGGAGCTAGCCATGGCCTAAAAAAAAAGGAGCCTAGTCAATTTTTGGGTATTTAGTTCATCAACCATTAAGTCAGAAAATAGTTTGCAACCATGGCTCTGATACCAAATGTAACAACACCCCAAGTCACTACCACTTGGTTGTCCACTCTCCCCAAGTCACTACCACTTGGGAGTCAAAAATTTTCTTTTATTTTTATTATCATTTTTCTTTTTCTAGTGTGAGCATGTTAAGATCATCTTCACGAGTACCATTCTGCTGCAGCCAGAATACTCATGAGATCGAGATTGGCCAGATCTTGTATAGTTGCCATTTGGACTTCCATCTCCTCCCGAGATCCTAAGTCCGAGTAGTGGGTTTCTTTTATCCTCTAGGGCCCATATCACCTAGAGGTGTGATGCATACCTTCCCGTGTCTTACAAGATTGTCCAGTCTTTAGGTTAATTGCCCTGTAAGACTTAGCGCATACATGCTCGAGCTAGACGATCAACCACTTGCCCTGGAGCATCGTCTAAGGTCTTACCACTACCTTGGTAAGTACCCGATGTTATGTGTTGATTAACCAACATGATGTCCCATACCATCGTGTTGTCGGTATTACCTAGTCAACACATTTCGTCGCTCAATCACTAGTAGGGATAACCTAGAAGGGATGCCCATACAACCCTTCGTTACCTCCTATTCTGAATTTTCCCATAAAAAATGTGGTTAGAGCCCTGGTTCATGATGGTTGCCTACCCGCAACATCATTATTTTTATGATGATGGCCTACCCACAACATCATCATTTTTATTTTGATGATGATTGCCTACCCACAACCCCATCATGATGATTGCCTACCCATAACCATTATTTTTATTTCGATGATGATTGCCTACCCACAACCCCATCAAGGTCAATATTGTCTTCCCACAATCTCTAGTCTTATCCTCCCACTTTCGAAGGTATTTTTCAGCAAGGGTTGTCTAAGGTTAAAGGGATTGGTACTCGTCAAGATGTTTACTAAGGTATGCTCTGGTATTCTCAAGCTCTATCATCTTACAAAATTACTTCATTATGCCCTTTAAAAGCCATGGCATAAAGGACTTCATGATAATGTTTCCACTTTATAAAAATAATTTTCCCCATTTTCTCTTTAAGCATATAGTCAAATGACTTTTATTAATTCGAAACATAAAAGAAATTTCTTCCCATCTCTTAAAAACATAAATTACATTTTCTACCAAAACTTCCCTTCATCTAAAAGATAATAACATTTTCTATTATTCAAAAGAAACATAAAGTCTAATGAATATTCCTTTAACATTAGAGCATAAAATCAAATAATATCTTTTCAATAAGTAACAACCGTTTATATTTTTCCTTTTTAAATTAAAAATCATAAAAAGAACATAAGTCCAGAACAATTTAATTTTTCTCTTCCTTTAAAGAATATCTAATTTATTCTCACGAATATTTTTCCTTGTCTTTAAACATGAATCCCATTTTGTCTTTAGGGTAGAAGACAAAAACGATTTGAAGACACAGGGTTAAATAACACATCCTCTTTAATTCTCAAGGCATAAAATCAAGTAACATTTTCTATTTGACTATTAAACATATTCCTTAAAAACATTCCCCCATATCTTGGAAAAACAAGGCCTCATGACATTTCTCATTTTATTAAATATAAAGTCAATTAAAGCCATATAAAATTTCGAAGCATGAAGACAAACAACATATTTCCTTCATCTCTGACAACATAAAGACAAATGAGATTTCCTTTTTATTTTCCAGCCACGATTTCAATGATTTCTCTTATACTTAACATAAGAAGTCAAACAAGGTATTTAATCTTTAATTTCCAATCAACATGGGAGGATCAATTTAAATCTTACACTATGATTTCAAATGAGGAATCTGTATTTTAACATTTCGTTTACCAATTCATTTAGTTTCCCTAGGACAAATAACAACACATGTCATCCATGAATTCAAGCAAAATTATTATTACGAATTTAAACTAAGTGTTAGGTCATAATTATCTAGGGAATGATGAGATCCCCGATCTCATAAAAACTCATGGTCAAGCTAGACACGACATGCCTAAGGTCACGAATTTAATGCTGAGATTGAGCACCCACTTTTGGCTGATGATTCCATTGATTAGCCACGCTATACAAGACATTCCACATAATTCAGCAGTAATGCATTTTAGTGACCTACAGTGACACCTAGGTTTGTTCCCAAATCGAGGTGACACAAGAAAATACTGCACCTTGGGAATACTTAGGAAATCAATTGGTACACAACCCTACTAAAAATACTTTCAATCAGTGCAGATTCGTGAGGAACAATTTGGGTGGCTACCATAACAAAATTCATTGCCAAGGGATTTGGATCATAACCAATTAATGTCTAAGGATTAGAGTTCCAAACATATACAATATACCATCCATGCATTCCTCTAAATTCAATTAAAACATAATACTGATTTAACCTACAAGTTTTAATGAGTAGCCTCAAGTGTTACCAAGCAAACATAATTCAACAAGAGCGTAACAGAAGGCTTCATCACTTTAATCAAATATGACTTCATAAACTAAAACTCGAAAGATAAACTCAAATATTTAAACAGTAATATTCTGCATACTACTGGTCGGATTCAATCACAGACTCATTCTAGTTTGAATACATAGTAAAAGACCATATTATCCCAAGGCATCAACCTATCAATTTTTAGAGAGTCAATCTTATCATTATGGACAGAATCTGGGAGATAAAACTATTTGACAACCAATTGCTTTTCAATGCTAATTTTTGTGTTCTACAATTTGAACAATAAGTATTGACAAGGTTCAAGCTTATAATCTAATAAGAGCAAGACCAGATTTATAACCATGAAAATGATGCTACAGGTTGAGCAAAAATAAAGGTAATATCACCATACACCTGGTACTCCATTTACCAAGAACCAAGAAGAATACAATTCAATGACATATAGTACAAAATATATAACAATGTAACCATATACAGAGTGTATAGCTCCTAAGTGTACATAACCAAATATTAGACAATCTTCTTATTTCAAACATAAGATAACAAAATTGCTCAACGACAACTCTACAACAATTATGCATGAATACAACACCAAATGGTCCTCAAATTATATAAATGGAAACCATATTATCATAAAAAACTATCAGATTTTGCTTATAACAAAGCCTCTAGCGGTTCTTTAAAATAACAACCAGAATAATTTAGAACACAACCATTCATATGTTGGCCTTAATCAAATGTTAAAAGACATTCTTTTCCCAATCACATCTGGTGCAAAACTGAGTGAGTATCGTGAGCTTAATGGCCATGCGACATTACTATTGAGTGCCTGCTTCTGCTATTAGGGTCCCCTTCCATCAGCTAGAGCTAGGGTTTTGGGGAATAATATTTTAAACCAAGGGATCAGAGCGGTCGACTACCTTGAATGCAGGCTACCCTATATGCATACACACCCAAGTCCATGCAGGCAAAAGTTTATATCTTACACAAGATGCATTCCAAGAAAAATAAGATGCATATGGAGGCCACACCAAAATTTTACCATCAACACTTTTTAATAGAAGGGAATTAATACCAAAGTTTTCCAAGTTCCCATTTCATCGCTCAGTACCACTCACACCCGTGGCACCCATAAATTACCAGAAAAAATGTAAATAACAACCATAAGTCATGCAGGAGGTAACCCTTGATTAAAAATGCACCCACATCCATACAAGGAACTCTCACAACTATGCAATCAGCAGGTGCAACAGAATAAATGGAGGCCAAGCAAATTGATGGCAGCAGTGCCACACATAAACTTACACAATTATACAATTAGCAGGTACAACAAAGTAAATGGAAGCCAAGCAAACTTATGGTAGAAGTGCCACACACAACTATACAATCAACAAATGCAACAGAGTAAATGGAAGCCAAGCAAACTTACGACAAAAGAATTAGGGTTTCAGTAAAAAGCAAAGCGCAACTCGACAAAATTTCCTTATTGGCTAACAAAACCCATGCAGTCACTCATGATATTAAAATTTAGCCATAGTCTTATTGCCAGTAAAATTATAGTCAATTACAAAGGAATTTCGTAAACCATTCACAAGCTTCGTTCCAGTTAAAATCCCCATTTTTGTTAAATGCAGTGTCCATTTAAATTTTCTTAAGTTATATTTTAAAGTTGCTTATAGAAGATTCGACCAGACCTGAATTTGGTGCCCGCCTTACTCTTCCAATCTCTTGTCGAGTCTTGCACCTTATGTTTCCCTTCTCTCTCCCACACACCATGCATAACACAAAACTACCTTTATTTAAATAAAATATGGGGGTGATTAAGGGGAGTGCCACTTGTAAAATGCGCGCCTCTCCCCCACTAGCCAGGTGTAACAATTCTAGTTTGTCCGTCCACATAGAGCATAGATTAGTATCATATTTCCATGGGCTTTTTCATATGATGCCCTTCTACTTTCTTATATATATATGAATTATTTATATGTATTATAAATTATAATTAGAATTTATTATTATTATGGTTATTGTTATTAAATATATTTTTATTATTCTTTCTTTTTTCATTATTATTATTGTGGTCCCCTATATGCATTTTTATATTTTATTTTTGAACCATTTAAACATGATAAATTTTCAATCAAACATCTAATATGCATATTTATATTTTATTTTTGCACCATTTAAACATGATAGAAATTTTACAATCAAACACAAAATCCTAGAATGCAGCTACGTGGATGCAATCTACATGGACCGCTGGCGGAAGGTTTGCCAATAGGGATTTGATGCCCTAACATAGGCAAAAACTCCATCGCTCATCATATCCCAAACTTACCTTTTCCCCGGATACCCATTGCTCGCAGATCGAGGAAGATACCAATGCTTTTGTGATGCTCCCTACCAGCAGGTGCCTTCGTTCCTGCATCCACAAATTAATTAGCAGCACCATGTTCTTGTAGAAAAATAGATAAATACAAGAGCCATATTTAGGAGGGTTGTGACACCTATAGAGTCTGGTTTGACAAATATCAACCATATTGTGGTGAAAAAGTCTATTTGGATGATGATCACCCTTTAGAAATTGTGGGAAGAGGGGATATAAGTATGAGGCTAGATGATGGTAGATAAAAGATGTTATGTGATGTGTGACATGTGCCCAATTTGTAGAATAATTTGCTCTCAATAAAAATGATGGATAATATAGGGTATTTTGTCACTTTCTATAACAACTACTACAAAATTACTAGAGGAGCTCTTGTAGTAGCCAAGAGAGAATCTTATGGGACCCTATATCGTTTATGCGGTGATACGGTGATAAACCATGCAACAACAACTTTTTTTCAGTATGTAGTAATGCTATGGCATCAACGCCTAGGCCATATGAGTGAAAAAGGTCTAAAAATTCTGCATGACAAAGGTATGCTTTCTAGGATTACGTCTTGAAATTAGACTTGTGGGAACACTATATTTTTGGTAAACAAAAGAGGGTTCGGTTTACTGCAAGTCCTAGTAAGAGTTCTGATTTTCTACAACTTATACATTCAAATATATTTGGACCAGTCCCCACTCAGTCCTTAAATGATGCCATCTATTTTTTTGACTTTTATAGATGATTATTCTAGGAGAGTGTGGGTTTATTTTTTGAAAAAGAAGAAAGCTTTGCAAAAATTTAAAGAGTTCAAAGCACAGGTAGTGAAGATTTTGGGCAAGTCAATTTTATGTCTCAGGTCAGATAATGGGGTGAGTATTGCTCCAAGGAATTTGATAAATTTTATATGCAGGAAGGTATTAAGCACGAGAAGACTATACCATATACTCCACAACAAAATGATGTGGCTGAGTGAATAAATCACACAATCATAGAACGTGCAAGAAGAATGCTCAACGCAACCATGTTGGATAAAAAGTTTTGGGTAGAGGCTATTAATACTGTTGTTTATCTTATTAACATGTCACCTACAACTGCGTTGGATGGACAGATTCCATAGGAGGTTCGGTGTTGTAAGCCAATTGATTACTCCCATTTGCGTACCTTTGGCTGTGATGCGTTTGCCCATGTACCCAAAGAAAAAAGGTCTAAACTTGACCCAAAGTCAAGTAAATGTGTTTTTATTGGCTATGGAGATATAGTGAAGGGGTATAGACTGTGGGATCCTACTGACCACAAGGTAATTATTAGTCGGGATGTTATTGTTGATGAAAAAATCTATGCAAAAGGAGGTACAACAAACTCCTAATGTTGTACCAATTGAAGTAGAAATGTATGAAGATGAATGTGAAAATCAACATGCTACTGTTTTTGATCAACATGCAAAATAAGTAGAGCAGCCACATCGGTCACAAGACCAAGAGTCACAATCAATAGATCATTGGGTTAGAAGATCTACATGTCCACAAAAGTGTCCGAAAAGGTATTCTCATGTTTATCAGTCCTCTTTTGCTTTGTTAATTTATGATGGTGAACCCATTTCACTTCAAGAAGCTAGAGAGTCCGATAATGCAGAAAAGTGGAGGAAATCCATGGAGGAGGAAATTGAGGCACTTTGCAAGAATAAAATGTGGGAACTTGTGGATATTCCACCTAGAAGAAATATTTTTGGAAAAAAGTGGGTATACAAAGTGAATAAGAACAACGATGGGTTATTGGAATGCTATAAATCTCGCTTGGTGGCAAAAGGCTATGTGCAAAAGTCAAGTATTGACTTTAATGAAATTTCTCTCTAGTTGTGAAGATGACTACTATTAAAGTTCTACTTGCACTTGTAGTTGCACAATAATTAGAACTGGAGCATCTTGATGTAAAGATTGCTTTCCTGCATGGTGATCTTGAGGAGAATATTTAAATGGATCTACTTGAGGTCTATGAAGAAAGAGGTAAAGAGAATTTGGTTTGCAGAATGAAGAAATAACTGTATGGGTTGAGACAGGTACCAAGGATATGGTACAGGAAATTTGACACCTTCATGAAGAGCCAAGGTTTCAGCAGGATTGAAGCTGACCATTGTGGATACTATAAGAGGTTTGATGATGGTAATTTTATTATTTTTCTATTATATGTTGATGATATGTTGGTTGCAAGCCTCAACATAAAGGAAATAATTGAACTTAAGGCTTAGTTAGCTAGGAAATTTGAAATGAAGGATTTAGGAGCAGCAAATAAAATTTTAGGGATGAAGATACACAAGGACAAAAAAGGAAGAAAGATCTGGTTAAGTCAAAAGTCATATGATTCTATAGCACTTTAATATGCAGAATGTAAAACCAGTTAGTACCCCACTTATTTCACTCTTAAAATTTTCTTCCAACCAGTGTCTTGAAACAGAAGCAGAGAAGACAAGCATGTCTTGTGTATTGTATTCATCAGCAGTAGGGAGCCTCATGTATTCCATGATGAGAACCAGATGGGATATTTCGCAAGTAGTGAGATTAGTCAGTCGGTAAATGAAAAATCTTAGTAAAGAGCATTGGAATGTGGTGAAGTGGATATTTAGATATTTAAGAGCCAATTTATGTATTGCCATTTACTTCGGATTGATAGATTTGCAAGTTAAAGGTTTTGTAGATTTTGATTATGGTGGAGATAGAGATGGGAGAAAGTCCACTACAGGATATACCTTCAATATTGTTGGTGGAGCGATGATTTAGGATTATAATTTGTAGTATGTTGTGGCTTTATCAACCACTGAAGCAAAATATATTGTAGTGACTCATACCAACAAAAAGATAATTTGGCTAGAGCGACTATTGGGTGACTTCAAGGTAGTGTAGGAGAAAATTACGTTGTATCGTGATAACCAAAGTGCTATTCAGCTAGTGAAGAACCCAACATTCCATGAGAGCACAAAATACATTGATGTCAAGCACCACTTTATAGAAAATATGGTGGAAGAAGGTAGGATCCTTTTGCAAAAAAAATGACACTAAAGTGAATCCTGCATATATGCTTACAAATCCAATCAAGGTAGAGAAGTTTAAGTAGTGCAGAACTTCTCTAGGCTTTTTGAAAATGTAATAAGGGCATCATTGGGTAATTAGCACTGGATGAAAATATTTGGTAGAATAATTCTTGAATACTTATTTCAAGTGGAATAATATTAGGAAGTGAAGTCACTATACAGTTTTATTGTTAGCAGAATCTAAGTTGCAGTAGATGGCTATACGGTTGCTAGATGTCAAGGTCAAACGTCTAGGAAGTAGACATCTAGACCAAACATCTGGGCTACTAGACATCTAGACCAAAAATCTAGGTAGCAGATGTCTAGACCAGATGTTTGGGCTGCTAGACATCTAGGCTATACGTCTATGCAACAAAAATCTAGGCCAGACGTCTGGGCTGCTAGACGTTTAGGCCAGATGTTTGGGCTGCTAGACGTCTAGGCCAGACATCTAGGCTGCTAGATGTCTAGGTAGTAGATATCTAGGCCAAAATTCTAGGTAGCAGACGTTTGGACTAGATGTTAATGTTTTTAGGCATCTATGCCAGATATTAGGATGTGAAAGATGAACTATTTTAGTTGCACATGAAAACAAACAATTGTGTGGAGGATTCCTTTGGGAGATGAAATGAACAGTTCAGGGTCTTCCTCCTTTTGATCTATAAAAGTAATTTTATCCCTTGCATATGATGTAATGTTGTAATGTGAATGTAAAGTTCTTATAAAAATAATAAAAAGAATAAGTTGCCATTATCCCGTGGTTTTCTTGCACATTGCAGGTTTCCATGTAAATCTCTGTGTAACTTGTGTTGCTATTTTTTGTTCTCTATCATTGTGTTTCTACTTGCAGGTATAAAATATGAAGTTTTTTCCTAATAACTTGCCACCTATCATTTCCCGCTTCATATACCAAGGGTATTTACAGGCTCCCCCATTTGATCGAGTAAAGGGGATGAACAACATACCACCATGTTATCGCAATTGCTATAGGAGGTCATCATGGAGATTGATTCCTCAAGGTTTTGGATCGAACCCTCACACTTCTACAACTCAACCACAAATGTAGGAGTGCATTTACATAGAAGAAAACATGGCTCTAAATTTTACAAATACACCTTTGCATTTTACCGAATCCAAACACAACCCTGTGTTTTCCAAGGAACAGTTTCAGTCACCGATAAACACTGGTCAAAGCAGGTAAATTAGCAAGGTATTGTATTGTTGTGTTTTCTATTTTATGCAACTTCTTATATATTTTGCAAGCATTCATATTAGGGTTTTTATGGATTTTCATTTACATCAATGAGGGCCTCACATAGTGGAGGCCCCCTCATATGCTATTGATTCACTTTAGAAGTTTGCATTCTTGCAAGTGTAGGAGACAGGTCTTTGAGTAGTTGTTGAGGTAAGAGTGGCCTACCAAGGATACACAAGCCCACTCACCAAACTGATTGGAACAAAATAATATTGAGAACACCCACCCCTATTTTTCCAAAGGGGCCTCTCACATGTGTTCCCAATTATAATTTAAGAATAAACATACTTATTGTAACCACTACAATTCGAGATAAAAACATTGTAAAAAGGAGATTCAGGCTCTACAAGTTCAAATACAAAAATCAAATTTTTTACTATATTCACTTGTCTCTTGTTATTTTTTGATGTCATATTTATTTCTTACAAAATGGTGATCACGATGGGAAATGTTGTATAGACGTGGCTATGATGGCATTCTACTTCGTTGTCTCGAGCCTACAGAGGCACAATGGGCCATATATGAGGCTCATGATGGTACTTGTGGTGGCCATTGCAAAACATATCTTACGCATGGACTACTATTGGCCTACAATGGAAAGCGACTGTTGTAACTATATAAAGAAATGTCAAAAATATCAACATGTAAATTTAATACATTTACCATCATAGGGCCCATTCATTACAACCAATTCAAATTCTTTGGCCCTTTTCACAATGGGGTATCAATTTTATTGGAAAAATATTACCTCCATCATTGGGATAATAAAAATTCATAATCATTGCCATAGAGTACTTCACAAAGTGCGTTGAGGCAATTCCTATGAACACTATGACAAGATATTGAATCGCGGAGTTCATACTCCAGCATATAATCTATCATTTTGGAATTCCCTCGAAGATAATTTTAGATAATGGCAAGTTATTTAATAATAAGGATATTTGAAAGCTTTATGAGAAATATCATATACAACATAGTTTCTCTACTCCTTATTACCCAT
This sequence comes from Wollemia nobilis, assembly GCA_028583015.1. NCBI lineage: Eukaryota > Viridiplantae > Streptophyta > Pinopsida > Araucariales > Araucariaceae > Wollemia > Wollemia nobilis. Next base: position 834,222 of record JAQPPZ010001766.1, on the reverse strand, counting down.
AAGCAAATGGAAAAGCTAAGGCAACCAATAAGACCTTGATAGCCATTCTAAATAAACTAGTCAAAGAAAATCATAGATATTGGCATATCCAAATCCCCTTAGAATTGTGGGCTTATCGAACTAGCATTTGAACACCTACAGGGACACCACCATTTTTTTTGGTCTATGGTATCGAAGTGGTATACCTCTTGATCCCGAGATCCCCTCACTATGCATATCATTACAAGAATTCATGGATGACAATACTTCTAGACAAGCATGTCTTGACCAACTCATGCTCCTTGATGAAAGGCAAATCAATGCCTTGGAGCATCTATGGTTATATCAAGATCGTATCAGTTGCTTATAATGCCAAAGTTCATCCACATGATTTTCAAGTAGGAGATCTCGTCCTCAAGGAAAATCAGCAAAATATCAATACCTTGTCACACCTTCATGACAAATTTATGACTAATTGGTTAGGTCCATTTATAATAAAATAGAAGTTGGGACCTGGGATGTACAAGCTTACCAGTATCAAGGGAATAGAAGAACCTGAGCCATTGAACATTATACACTTGAGATCATTATATACTGATATATTATATATATAGACATGGATAATATATATATATATATATATATATATATATATATATATATATATATATATATATATATATATATCTAAAACTTTGCTTAGTCATTCATTTTGCATTCATAGCATTTTTGTATACAATATTCGCATAATTTTTACATTGTATTTTTGCATTCATATCATTTCATTGTGTCACACCATTTGTTGTATTGGTCATCATTTGGTCAGTTCAAATAATTATTCATCCATTGAATCTTGTTGCCTTAATCAAGGGGAATTTTGGCAAAGCATTAGTCTCATTATACCATATAAAAAAACAAACATAAATTTGTAATAAAACCCCATATCACATCATTTATTTTGTAGTCTTAGGTTTCAGGAATCTCTAGGTGTTTTTAGTTACTCAACCACTCCTAGTGTTTCAAGCAACCTACATTGAAATTCAAACAATCCCTAGGTGCTACAGAGTGTTCCTGGTTAATCAAGTTTTCTCTTGGACCACCACATTATAACACATTAAAAGCATTGTAAAGTTAGAAAAGATGAAGTCATGAGTAGCTATTGTCATAAAGTGAATGACTTCCCTTGCTCATCCAATTATGCACATGGTCTAGAAAGCTGAGAATTGATAAAAGGACAAGCTCACCCCACACCCCACAAAAAAAAATCCCCTTGCTCCTCTAAAAAATGAGCAAGTATCCAAAAAAAAATCCCCTTGCTCCTCTAAAAAATGATCAAGTATCCAAAAAAAAAATCTCCTTGCTCCTCTAAAAAATGAGCAAAAATCCCAAAAGCATCCCATTTTTCTCCAGTACAAAATGAGCAAAAATTCCAAATAAAATCCCAAAATCCAAAAATAGAATAAAAAAGAAGGGAAAGGAGATTGAATTCCAAGAATTCTTAGTCTTTTGAAAACCATGGGATGATATCCATCGCTAGCAATGGGCTATAGACGCCAACCTGTCAGTGGAGTAGTCTGACACATGGCAACATGTTTATCACATTAGTGATATTCTTTTGTACAAACCTATTTGCACTTTTGTATAAGCTATCTTGTTGGCATAAATTACAACTGATTAGTCTACCCTCACTCATAATGGGAAATGAAATTTCATTACACACAAAGTTGGTCCTTGAGAGAATTGAATCCACTAAGATGTCCTTAACATCAATTGGAATTGCGAGATTAATAGATGAGTTTGTTTGATATCATTAGGATGTCTGAATCTTTAGAAAACAACTCTAGACTCTTTAATCCCTAAGGAAAACAAATTTAAAATAATTCCATTCCATATTACCATCACATTGTTACATTATAGCCCATGTCAATGTTAGATGTTGGTGCCCCTTAAGCAATAAAGAAAAGTTGAACAAGAAAAAGTATGAAATATCTTCAATTGTTAATGCATTCATACCATTAGCTCATTCACATATATCACTACAATAAAAACACACATGTCATTCATAAAGCATCCATCCCATCATATACATATGCATTCATATATACATACGCAATAAAGCAAAAGCACGAATAAAATGATACCAAAATAAAATCCATGTATATGTGTGTGTGTATAAGTAAAAAAGGTACATAGTTCACCTAAATGCTACATACAATAGAGCACTAAGGCTCATATACAAAAAAAATTAAAACTACAAAGAGAAGTAATGAAGAGCTACTAGCTTGCACCACCATGGTCCTTAGGTTCTTTAAGAGAGGACCCATGGCTAAAGGCCTGTGATACTTATGGATTTGGAAAATGAGGAACTCTAGAATATGAATCGTTGTGCTTGGACTTGATCCACTGGCTGGATTCAAATCTCGAGATAGAAGGTCAAATAGGCAATTTTATGCCCCATTGCACAAGTAGATCCTCTAATGATCTATTGTACTCCTCTTGCAATCAAGTATAATATTTCTAATATCGAATATGAGATAGATCTTATCTCATTTGATCATCCTTCACCATAATATTAGCATGGAGATAAGCAATCAAAGCTTCATAATCATCTCCACCTAGGATACCTCATAACCCCTTCGTCTCGCTTCACAGTTGAGCCACCTCAACATCCTAAACCTCCATCTCACTCCATAACCTCCCCACCTCAATATCTCAGGTCACCACGATCTATAAGAGGTAATCTTGCTCCTCAAATAAGTTATCTCCCTTAGACTAGAGTATCCCCCAATCCTCCATGCTATGTAAGAGGTCTCTCAAGACTATCACCACTAGCCCCTATATCTCCACCCCCAACTACGCCCTCAATATATCGATCCACATCAGTCCTCAATCTCCCACCATCACTCGCTCAATGATGTCTTTATCATCAAGGAGTCCTCTCTACACTAGGTGCTCCATCCCCAATCACCACCAACATCATCAATAGCCTAACTAGATGCTCAAGCAAGTTGTAAAGCAAACCAAGAATCATAATTTATGATAGTCCCAAAATCATCCACATCTAGAATCTCCATCACCTCATATACCTCCTCCTCAACATGTCAATCTATAGAATAAGGTAGGCTCAAATCATCACCATGGTGCTTGTAGATAATTGAAGCATTAGGAACCCCCTATGGTATCTTGAACTATCACAAAATATGAGATAATTTAATCAATTCTATTTCACTACCATGGTGCCTGAAAACCCACCTAGCCCACATAGTTTTTCGTAGTTGCTCGTTGTCCTCATCCTATGCAACCCCTAGCCATGGTCACCAAATAACATCTACAACTATCAAGCCTACCTAAATATCCTAATACTCTTGGCTGTTATGGCTAGGATGACTTGGTCAAAGCTCCTCACTAGTTAGCCAATGCAAAGCACAAGGGCACGAGCTATCCCACTCGTAAGACAACCCCAATTGATGAGACACTTTGAAGTGCTTCTAGACCCAAATATGAAGGAGCAAGCTGCAACCTAACCCTTTCTTCTCCTAACTCTTCACCTTGTACAACCCAATGTAGAGGTGGTAAAGCAAAGTCAGTGCCCAAGCATACACCCAAGGCTCATCGATCATACCCAACACCAACCTAATTTGGTTCCATGGGAATCTAGCTCTTGTTTTTTTTGGCAACATGTTAGCCAAGATATCCATGAAAAATATTAGTAGCCCTCCAGCTCATCTTTTTGGTAAATATATAAGTATTGGATCCCACCCTTTCTTACATCAACATCCTCCCATATGTTGCCAAAAAAAGCCTCAACTCGTGATCCTTGTTATATCCAACTTGAATAGGAAGCCCCTCAATAGGAACATGGAATATGCAATAAAAATCATCCAACGTAATCATAATCTCCCTTATTGGGAGCTAGAAAGTACCCCTATTGAGATCCCACCTTTCGACCAATCTCAAAAGGTATCCCTCATCTACCTGCACCACCTCCACCCTATCGCAATAGATCAACCCTATAGTCTCCAATCACTTCTAGTGGTTGGGAGTCAATACCTTCCTCACACGAGTGAGAATAAGTGAAAAGTAATGTCGTGCCTCGAGCATTTTCACCTATAACAAAAAAAACATTAATAGCACATCAATATCTTATAAAAGTAAACTTTTTCTATCCATCCATTACCCATTGTAGACACCAAAACCTAGCCATTTGTCCTCCACCCATGCTTTCCCACCATTTTTTCCCATTATTCATGTATATTTATATATATTTATTTTATAGATATTTAATATTTATATTTTATATATTATATTTTATATATATTTAATATAAGTGAATTAATCCCAACCATCCGATTTCATTTAATCCTATCCATCCATACACATCAATCTATACCACACCTTAAATTTAATATCCACCCTTTGATGTGCTTTTATCTCAACCACATGATTAGTGTCGTTGAAACCCTAGCATGCCCTAGGTTGGATTATTAATAGGAGTTATTCTGATGGCTCAACCCCTGAGTTTTTTTTGAGTGTTCGTTACTTGAGTGTTGAGTCCAAGTATTTGAATTTCTTGAGTTTTATTAGAGCATTTGAGTACTTCTATCTCCATATTCACTTGATATAACACCCACAATCATTGCCATCCATTTCCCATTGTCAGATCTACTTCTACAAAATCTTTCCTCATCCACCAAACACCTCCGAGCACTTTCTACCATTTCCAAGCACCTCTGGGCACCTCCCTACCAGTCCCAAGCACCCACGGGAATTTCTTGCAATTTCCAAGTGCCTGTAGGTATTTTACGTAAGTGTTCTGAGGACCTCCTAGACTTCGAGCGATGCTAGGGCATCATCGCACATCTTAACTACAACAAAATTTTACAAATTAGAAGACAAAAAGCAAGGTAAAATTAATTTTTGTTATTTCATTAGTGTAATTTTATTTTTGTTCACTTCATTTGTAGTAGATAGTTAGGGTTTTACTATTTCTTATAGAGGGCCTCACATTGTGGAGCCCTCATAGGTATTACTAATTTGTTTGTTGTGTCATTGTGTGCAAATTTGAAGGTGCTACATCAGTATTGGAAATCTATTTAAGTTGGAGTGGCCCGACATTGGATATCAAGAAGCCCACTCAATTCTATTGGGAGCAAGGATGCGCCTAAAGACACCACCCGCCTTGTTTTCTAGGGTTTTGGGGAACCCTAGCCATTGTAAATTTGTATAAAAAAGGATTCAAGGATCCACATTGTAACAATGGAGTTTTTAGGCTTCCCCCATTAATATAAGATCATTTATTGTGCAATTCTAGTTTCCTTGTGTTCATTTTATTTAGAGTTGTTTGGTGTTGCGTTTTTGTATCCTCACCCATACAATTTTTTTTTCCCATCCCATTACTCATACCAAATAATAATAATAATAATAATAATAATAATAAACTTTTCGCCCATATGAGGAGACCATGACCCCTCATAAAAAAATGTGTAAACTCATTGTAAAAAAACTATTCGCCCACCCCTTTATCATTATTAAAAAAAATTAAAAACAAAAAAAAGTAATAAAAGTAACTAAGCTAAAAAATGGGCCTCAAGAGCCTACCTCGACCACCCACACTCCAGCTCCAATTGCACCTCCAACTCCAAACATCACTCCCACCATCTTAACTATGAAAAAAAGCTCTCTTAATATTACACATAAATTTAGAATTATCGATTGCAACAATGAGGAAAAAAATGATCCCACCAACATATTTATAGGTGAGAATTGTGCATCCAAATTCAAAACTGTGTTTGGAAAGCGCATCCAAATGCAACCTTGCATTTCTCCAATCACAAATGCAACTCTACGTTTGGCCAAAGCTCAAATGCAATCCTGTGTTTGGTTCTAGTAAGTCAAAAATCAACACAAAAAACCCATCACAAATTCATCAAACTAACTCATCCATGCAACCAACATGACATCCCATTTCATCTTGGCCCAAATTGGATCAATTTGGTAACTTAAATTTGAAATACGACTACATTCAAAAAGATTTGCCCAAGGTACTCATCATAACCTATTCGTGGGGTCGTATCCCTCATAAAATTACAAATTGGTATGCACCATGCCTCTAAACGGGTCTAACTAAAAGCACAAGGATACAAAAACAAAAAGGAAATGCCACGATGTGATGTAAACGAAACTAAACTTAACGCTAAATCCTACAAACTGAAATGCATGAAAGGAAAGAAACACAAATGCATTGAAAAAAGGTATAAAAGCGAATATGGAGTACAACCCTTTTTATTAATATGCTTTAGAACCCAGTTACAATCTGTCTCCTCCCTTTTCAGGGGCTAGGAGCGTTAAATATGTTCTTGTCACATCAACAGATGGTATTCCTTATTTCGCGTGCCCACATGTAGAATGGGTGGACCAAACATCGTCATCGCTTGCGTTGATGAGTCTTGACTCTTTGCTGATCCTCTAATGTTGAGACCCTATGTTCAAGGAAACAAAAAATAGTCAGTAGCACCTGTAGATAAAATGAAACATGCAATCCCCAAGCCTACGATTAGTGCATGCGAAAAATGAATAAAACGATAACCAAATAACATAAGAATGATATGAAAATTTAACAGAGGCATGAGGAAATTACCAGGAGGGCACTACAAATGGAACAGTTAGAAAATTTGCCATGGATTTCTAATCACCCTGGGGTGGGATGATTAGACCTACAACAAAATGTTAGAAAGCACTGTCTCAAATGTCCCATTCGGGAGGCTCCAAATCACCTGCAAAGTTGGGGTTAGGTAAAATAGGGTATTTTGGGACGACCCAGATGGTTGGATTTTGCCAATTCGACCTCTATCATTGGGAATTTGATTATGCCACCTGCATGTTAGCAAAAGTGAGAAATGACAAAAACATGATCAAAATAGATCAAAATGATGTGAAATTTGAATGACAACCTATCTAAGTAGTACATAATTAGATGCAAAAATAATAGAAAGGAAATTTGCTATAGATTTCTAATCACTCCAGGGTGGGACGATTAGGACTACAGCAGTGCGAGGGGCGCCCAAGGGCAGGACGCCCGTCGTTTGGTGCTCGGTTTCGGCACCAATCCACTTGGGATGGGTCCAAAACCTCTTGTGGGGTGTTTTTGGCAAATTTGGTAGGATGTTATGGCTAAATTTTGGGTTTTGGTTTCGGATTTGCACTTCCAATAATCACCCAATGACCTCCCTTCCAAAAGAGATCAAGGATGTGAAAGGCACAAATCAAAAGGTGTGAGGATGTAAAACGATAACACTTCATTGCTCACAATGCTCCGTGTATGTCTTTTTTTTGAGGTGAGAAGACTCACCATTTTATAGACCTGACGGTCTCTCTAAATGAGCATGCAGAGGTGCCACTTGGCAATCATACCTTCCCATGAGGGAGAAAATTCCTCCCTGATTAGGGGCTCCATGACTGCCCTTGTAATTGCCTCTAGCACTCAAAAACGCTCACTCACACTCCCATGCAATGAAGGAAGAGTTAAGTGGCAGATCTGAGCTGCCATTTGTCAAGATTTGACTTTTTTCTCGTCAAACTTGCTATTTGCCCCATCCTAGAGTGAATACTGCTAATCATCCCTAGGTGGAATGAATACCAGTTTGTAATCGTCCTTGGGTGGAACGAGTAGAGAGAAGAGTGCCTGAAAGGTGCCAAATTGACCTCTAACCTTCCAAAAATGCTGTGAGAGTGGTTAGGACCACTATTTTAACCTCTGAGGGCTGCCCTGGGGGCTGTGTGTGTCAATGCGATCAGTGTTTGTAGTCATGTAATCGGATTGGTGTTGTTTTGGTGTCTACAAATGCCCCTTTTTGGGATGCGCTGTGCGTGGCGCAGTGTTGAGCAAAAATAGATAACCAAAGCACTAATGATTAGGGTTTCTCAGTAACCTAACCAAATTTTGATGCCCCAAGTATGGAAAGGGGCATGCATTCTTGAATCCTTGCTTTTGACGAGCGAAGGAACTTAATTCAAGTGTTAACCTTTTTCGATGAGGTTTTACTTGAGCTTGGACATTGATCAGTCATGAATAGGCAAAGGGCGCAACCTTTTGTCTATGGGAACCTTGATTTCATAATTCATGAATGCCAAGTGTTTGATCAGCTTGTGATTATTGCTTGTTTGCTGCCCCAAGCAAGGACGTGATTGTCTTTGTCAATGATTCTTTGAATGCATGCCATTTCCTTGATTGGGTGTGTATTTGTTCATTGGTGACTAAGTGTGACTACCCCCTCAAGCGACAAATCGATGAGGGAATGATTGACATGAGAAAAGTGATGAGTCGCTCAACCCAAGATGACTTGTGTAAGGGTGCCTTCAGTTGTTTTGCCTTGAATGCTTATGTATTTTCCCAACATTTAGACCTGTTTTTGGTTGGGTGTTAACCCTTTTGGTGACGCCGTTTTGGAGCTGAAATTGTCAAAATTTCGTCTTCCCATGGAGCGGTCTGGCTATGGTAGCCTTCTTAGGGAGTAGGATAGTAACAATTTGTGACCCGACATCTATTTTGAATGCCAATAATGTCAGGCGCAAAGGAGCCTTCGTTTGGCAATGTTATTGCTATTTTTGGGTGGGTTTGGACTCTTTTTGGGACGTCGTTTGGGGATGAAATTCTCGGCAATCCGTCCTCCCGTGGAGTGGTCCATATATGATAGCCTTATTAGGGAGTAGGATAGAGAGGATTTGTGACCTCGACGTCTGTTTTGCATGCCTAGAATGTCAAGTGCAAAACACTCTTATTGGACCATTTTATTGCTTGTTTTTGTGCATTTTGGTGCATTTTTTTTGCTATTTTTGAATTTTTTGCTCTGTAATCATCCCTGGGTGGGACGAATACCAGTTTTGTAATATTTCTAGGGTGGGATGCATGCTAACTAGAGTGCTCATCCCAGGGTGGAACGATTACAGTCCTAAAAGCTTATTTAAGGGCCAAAAATAGGTTTTGGGCTCATTTGCATTCGATTTTTCTAGCGATTTGGAGCTCTGAGGAGGAGGTTGATTCTACGAAGCAAAGATCTGCAAAATTTTTCCTGACACCATGATTTCACAAACCAGATCGAGCGGTGAAGCCGAATCAAGACCGGTAAGTGCTCCTTCTTGTTTAGTTAGCTTGTGTTTTATTTTAAGTGTTAAAATCGTAATTTATTTTGAATTTGTTTTTCCGTTTTAAACTAAGGTAAAACCCTAGGATAAAAAGAAATGTTTTGTATGTTTTGTTTGTAATTTTTTAAGGTTACAAGAAACTCTAGGTTCAAATGCATTTGTTTTTGTTGTTTTAAAACTAAAACCCTAGGTTAAACTGAGAGCAAAACCCTAGCTTTAGAAAAATTGTTTTTATGTTGATTTTTGAATGTTTGTTACCTTCAGTTATAAACCCTAGGTTAAAAAACTGTTTGTTTGATTTTATTGTTTTTAATTTATCAGTTTAAACATAGAGTTAAAAACCCTAGGTACTGACAAATAGTTTTTCAAATTTTTTGTTTTTAATTTGTCAGTTTAAACGTAGAGTTAAAAACCCTAGGTACTGACAAACTGTTTTTTGATTTTTTTGTTTTTAATTTGTCAGTTTAAACGTAGAGTTAAAAACCCTAGGTACTGACAAACTATTTTTTGAATTTTTTGTTTTTAATTTGTCAGTTTAAACATAGAGTTAAAAACCCTAGGTACTGACAAACTATTTTTCAAATTTTTTGTTTTTAATTTGTCAGTTAAACGTAGAGTTTAAACTGTTGTTTGCATTTGTTTATCATTATTTGTCTATTTTGAGCTATACATTATTTTATGCATTGTTGTATATTCATGTTATTGTTGTATAGTTTATCATGTTTTTAATGTTTTTGTTTTGTTTTATTTTGCAGGTTGTGAAGATTCGGTACCGTGTGCCTACGGTTTTCTCTGAAGCACGGGAGGCACTGACTTTGGTTGACTGGGAGTGGCTTGATGCCCTTGGGCTCAAGCAGGTGACTTGGACGGAGCCTATGGTCGGGGATCGGGCCTATCTGACATCCCTGATCAACTTATGGGATCCCCAGACCAATACCTTCCATCTCCCAATAGGGGAGATGACAGTAACCTTGGAGGACATCTATCGGATTCTGCAGATTTTGATAGACGGGCTACTGATCAAGACGTCGATGCGTGATCAATGTACAGCTATACTGACGCGATGCTTCGGGCATGGGGAGGAGTTGGGTGTGGATAGCCTAGTGGAGAGGGCAGAGGGTGACTGCTATATTGGCAAGATTTTGGTACGATGGTGGCTAGAGAGGGGCATGTTGGGAGTGAGGCACGCAGTATTTATGGGCCTCATTTCCAACATGTTGCTACCCGAATCTTTGGGCAAGAGGTTCCCGTGGAACCTACTGGAGGTGATCTTCAGGTTGGTGGAGTGTACGAACATAGAGCCCCTGATTATGAGATGGGGTTAGACACTGTTGGCATAGCTCTATGATGAGCTGTACGAGGTCCGTTGCCGGAGGCAAAAGGGTATTGAGTGTAGCTACTTGTTGCAGTGTTGGGCTTGGCAGCACATAGCTGTGGAGAGGTCGATGGGGTTGCAATGGATGACTCGGGTAGATATGGTGGACAGAGAGATAGGGTATGTGAATTTATGGCTACAGTTTGAGGAGCAGGGACAGAGTCGATGGTGGGCAGGTACCGTAGGGCACTATGTCGATGCCTTCGCTCGACTTGCTCCAGGGGAGGTTTTTTGGTGCCCATACCGGGATTGTCTAGCCTAGCCTGAGGTTGGAGAGTGGCTTCAGTGGGTGCACCAAGGGAGATGGTTGATCGGGCGACACAAGACTGAGAAGAAGTACTTCCCATACATCTAAGTGACACGACATTTTGGGGTGCACCAGGGGTTTCCTAGTGAGCCTTTGATTTATTGACATCGGGGTGATGAGAGGACTCTAGCCTAGCCGATCATCACATCGCTGGGTGAGGAGTCGAATGCAGCGATTGATGCTCCTGACATGGAAAATGTTGAGGTGACCGCTGAGTACGACCAGTGGTGGAAGTTACGACGATGGTGAGGCGAGGGGCCTCTAGGGGGTGTAGAGGTAGCAGCAGCAGGTGGTGAGGATGCAGAGGCATCAAGAGAGGGCTACGAGGTTTTTATGGAGGATGCGGACATGGTAGAGGTGGAAAACTTTGGGGGGATGACTATGGGGTTTTGGAGTAGCCGGATATGCATTACGTTTTGTAGTGAGAGCCGGAGCAGCCCGCAGTCCCAGATACGCCTATGCACCAGGCTGTCCCAGAGGGTGTGGAGGGGAGGGATCGCACTGAGATAGCACGATTAGAGGATCTACTTCCAAGGTGAGACGAGGAGCTGGGGGAGGCTCTGCAAGAGAGGGATCTCCTGCAAACTCAGTTGGCTGAGCAAGAGAACGCATTTGCTGCATACCATCAGTGGGATGGGGACACATATGCTACATAGGAGAGAGATATCCTGCAAACTTAGTTGGTGTAACACGATGATGTAGTGGCTACATATCAGTGATGGGAGGCAGAGTGGTTTCAACATCGAATGGATTTGGAGGGAGAGATTATCCACATCGAGGGGTGGTTACTTGAGCTCTTTGGAGGTGGGTCTTCACGTCGAATGAGGGAAATAGATACTGAGTAGTCAACATCGTCTCATTACAGGCGATTGGATGAGGGGGGCGCTAGTGGGCGTGATGCGGGGGCAAGCAGAAGTTGCCCTGAGAGGTCCCATAGGACCCACACCATGGGGGGTAGTTCCCGTCGCACCGATCCTGCATGATCATGGTGGCCGATGCCCTAGGCTTGAGGGTTTTTGAGCTTTTGTATTTTTGCGAGGTCAGAGGACCAATTTATTGTAGCCTACGGGTATTTTTGATGATATATATATACAAATGACTTTATTTTGTTTATACACGTGTTGTGATTTGATTTTATGCATAGTGACTGATGTTTGATGGATGTATGTTAATTTACATTATGTAAGGGTGTGTTGCGATGAATGCTAATGTTTCTAATTTATATGATATGCAAATGGAATGGATGAATTGAAATTGTGATTGTTGGCGGTGGCACCATAGACTGTTTAGAACTTATGGCTTTTTGTCCTAGGCGATTGCTATGGTAAATGACATTTTTATGTATACATGTTTTTTTTGTATTTTTTGATGGTGATGTAAAAGATATCACAGTTGGTTTAGAATGTAGTTAAGGTTTCTGAGACTCAGGTGTTTTAACTAACTAGCCAAGACTATACTTTTATCGGATAAGACTTTTGAACAAGGTATGAATCTGACTTTTTTTGACCAAGTTATTTCACATCCCTGTGTGTGCAATTGAGTTTGTTTATGTGGTTTTTGTCAGGATACCGCCAGTGCCAGATAGGCTGTCAACCAAACCTATACTGAGGATCACCTAATTAGCTCCACTAACTCATTTGTTGTATTTAGTCAGATTAATCTACGATGTTATCTAGGATACCATAAGATAGCTCATCCACATGCAAACATTGATCTGCACATAAGTTAATGTGACAGATATATCATCATGCGGGAGGTTTACCACCAATGACCGATAGGTTATCCACCAAACCAATATTGAGGTTTACCTCATGACCTTTTGAATGCTGAGAGTTCTAGGGATTCAAGTTCGACTCCCTTATTTTCTTCAATTGTATTAGGATACTTGCTCTTTTGTAGTGATAAAAATCACTATTTATTTTTATTTTTTCTTTTGAGAAATGGATTTGAATACGGAGTGATGAGAATCACTATTGCCTGTGCTATTTGATGTATGCACTTTGTGGGATTTTATGTCAAAATTTGTAGTATTGACTTTTGTGAATTTTTGATGTTTTGCAACTTTTTGAGAACTTGGGATTCTTGGGGAATTGGGTAGGGAATATGCTTGTCCTTTTGCCAACTCTCAGCATTCTTGGGGTCATTCGCATAGGGGGATGAGCAAGATAACTTTTTCACTAGATGGTATCTTGGATTGCTTTGCAGATTTCATCTTTCATTTACACAACTTGGGAATTTTTATATGTTTTAACTTGTGTTGGGATGCTACGTAACAAGGTTTGATCCAAGTAGAACTCTACCTTTGTAAAATCTATCTGAATTTATATGGTATTTGGCTAGAAATCTAATGATAGCTAAATGAAAAAAACTCTAGATACATTAGAAGACAACTGACTATGATATGGTGAAATGGCGTTTATTTTTTATGGACTATTTATAGAGTGGAGAGATGTGGAAAATGATGGATTTGCGGAGTAATTACAGTCTATGGTGCCTTTGACCTATATGACCAACAAATATGCAATGTATGGATGTGATGCTTAATGCAACTATTATTTTTGTGTTTTCGATGGATTGATTTTTGTGAGTATGAGGACGAGATGCAAAAAGAGTTCTTTATTGTTGTGATGATTTTGAATATGCATGGAGATGAGGTGCAAATTTTTGTTATTTTTGATGATTTTAGTATTTTTGACTTTTCTTATTTTTGACCAAGCGATTGTGGGAGACCTTGGATCTTTTGGTTTGATCAAAGGGATTATGGGTACCTTTGGGGTGTTTAGGGGTTGACCAAGCAACTATGGGAATCCTTGGAGCTTTTGGTTTGACCAAGTGATTATGAGAATCCTTGGAGATTTTAGGGGTTGACCAAGCGATTGTGGGAATCCTTGGAGCTTTTTGGTTTTACCAAAGGAGTAATGGGCACCTTTGGGGCATTTTTGGGTTGACCAAGCGATTATGAGAATCCTTGGAGCTTTTGGTTTGACCAAGAGATTATGAGAATCCTTGGAGCTTTTAGGGATTGACCAAGCGATTGTGGGAATCCTTGGAGATTTTTGGTTTGACCAAAGGAGTAATGGGTACCTTTGGGGCATTTTGGGGTTGACCAAGCGATTATGAGAATCCTTGGAGCTTTTGGTTTGACCAAGCGATGATGAGAATCCTTGGAGCTTTTAGTTTGGGCTATGGCTTTCTTAGATATGGAATGGCCTCAAATGACTGATGTTTAACGGTTCTAGTTCCTTTATTTCATCAAGAGAGGTGAGCCGGTATGTTCTAGGTCCTATTTTACTATCGATGACATAAGGACCTAACCAGTTTTCCATGAACTTATCCCTTATATGGGGCAACAGGTTAGAATTTTGCTGGTTCTCTTTTAAGACCAAGTCACCAACCTGAAAGTCCCTCAGGTGAACCTTCATGTTGTATGCTTTCTTAAGTCGCTCTTGATAGATACGCAAATGCTCAAGAGCATTAATGTGTCATTCATCGAGCAACGTAAGTTGGTCTAACCGGGATTGCCGTGCAGTGTCATCATTGATGAATTCTTGCATTGATATGCACAGGGAAGGAATTTCCAACTCGAGAGGCATGACAACCTTGGAGCCATCCATGAGCAAAAATGGAGTTACCCCAGTGGGTGTCCAAATGCTAGTGTGATAAGCCCATAGGGCAAGCGGGATTTGAATGTGCCAATCCTTATGACTATCTATTACTATATTTTTGAGGATGGCGACTAGCATTTTGTTTGACACCTTTGCTTGCCCATTTGCCTGCGGATAATAGGGTGTCAAAAAACTGTGCTAAATTTTGTACTTTGTGGTTAAAGCACACACGTCTTTGTTCTTGAATGACATCCCATTATCCGAGATGATCTTGGATGGAATACCAAAATGACATATGATGTTATGTAAAATGAACTCCACAATGCGGGGTCCAATTGTAGAGGTAAGCATAATTGCTTCCACCCACTTGGTGAAGTACTCTATGGCCGTTATGATGAACGTGTGACGACCTGACGATGTAGGGGAGATATTTTTGATTAGATCTAAGCCCCACTACAAAAATGGCCAAGCCGATTGGATCAGATGCAATGCTTGAGAAGGTACGTGTGTCAAATTGGCACAATGTTGACACTTCACGCACTTCCTTACATACATGCAACAATCTCACTCTAAATATGGCCAATAATAGCCCATGCAAAGAATGCACTTTGCGATGGCCATATCGTTGAAGTGGCCACCACATGTACCATCATGCGCTTGGGTGATCGTCCAAGTGGACTCCTAGTGGTCCAAGCAACGAATGAGGATTCCTTCATAGCTACGATGGTACAAAATGTCTCCTAACAAGACATGTTTTGTCGCTTTCTATTTAAATGATATTTTTACATGTGTCAATCCAAGTGGGAGGTTACCTAGCTTGAGATAATCCCTTATGGGCATGTCCCAATCTTGCTGATCAATGACCTCGATGGTATGAATGACCAATCCCTCTTGAAGGTCATCCCTAGCAAAAGCTGAGCGAGAAATAACTTGTAAGAATAGCATGGTGTTGCTATTAAGGGGATTAAAGGAGAACAAGGACCCCTAGTTGGCATGATTCAAATAATCATGGATTCAAGAGAACTTGTTCGGGGATGGTTCAATCTGGATTAGGTGGATTCCTGGCGTTAAGTCAGAGCTTGCATGCTCCATCTTGGATTATGATAGTGTTTTGACTTGAATGGTTGTCATATCACCAGAAATGTCTTACGGGATTAGTGACCCTAAGGAGGCCATAGTGTTTGCAAAATAGTTCGATGACCGAGGGAGTGCCTTGATGTCGTACCATTCAAGCTTTGCCAAGAATTTGTCCACAAGGGCTTTGTAGGCCTGCAAAATTGGGCATTTACATTGGGTATTTATATAACCCTTATTTTCTTTAAGAAGGGTTATGTAGTCAACTTTCTCTTCAGGGGGTAGGCTTACACCCAACTTGATAATCTATGGATTCATTGGATACAAGCCGATGTCTACGTCCTCCAACTGGTGTGGAGTTGGGATCAAGTGGATATCATTTGCTGAGTTTAGATATGAGTTGGGAACCTCAGGTTCCTCTTCAGCATGGAAGATATCCTGAGTTTGCCCTGGGTGAAATGAAACGTCTCACCAAAAGGCCAATACTCTAATGGGGATGGTAGTGAATGGACACGATCCTAGTCTATGACGTCTATGTCTAGATACAATGACTATGTTGGATCAACCGGATTGTGGATGGGGGTGGTTAAGTCAATGGAGATCATGTTGATGAAATGATTTTGGTCTCCATTACTGCAGGTGTGGTTACTCGGACATCCTGAATGATATTTGTGCTCCGGATCTGGCTCTGGAGGTATTAGCATGAATGGATCAACCCTCCCTCGGCATTGATATCTCTATAGGTTCTCTGGGTGGTAGGTGTTCTCTATATGCCCAAAGTGGTGGATTCAACACTTGGTCCCACTGCACTGGGTTTAGGTACCACTCATGCCCTGGCCTTATGTTTAGTTGTTCAAATATGTCATTAATATCCAGGGGGTATTGTTGCTGCACCTGTCACATGTGATTGATATATGCCATCTAAGTTTCATCTTCATAATCACTATCGGAGATCCAAAGGCCTTCGTTGGTTCCAACAACTATTTGCGACACGTGAGGATCATCCTGATCGAGCAAATTGATTTGGCCCCATCGGGTTTGTTCCACTCTCTGTGGGGGGACCTAATTTTCTTAAGGTGGCACTTGCTCGATTGGAGCATCCAAAGGGAACATTGCCAAGAGGATTTTTTGATAATCATCCATGGGGGTCACTTGTGAGTGATTGCTATCTGATTCAAAGGGGTCCCATGGTGCTACCTCATATTCTAACTCGTCTTCTGAAGATCCTTCTTGACCTTGTCTATACCCCTCTTGTAGGTGAGTTTTCAAACTTTCTCCTTTCTCGATTAAAGGGAAGGGTGTGTGAAGGTCAACAAGGTTGGTTGTCCACAATGGGAGATAATCTCCCAATGTAGATGTTGTGTTATGATTGGCACATGGATCTAATTCCAACCTATCCTTGTTGCCTATCCCTAGGCCGTGCATGTTCTCTACCAAGATGTCCAAGGGCAGGGGGTGGTTGAACCCTACTCCTGACTTTTCGTATGGCATCTGATATCTTGGTTGGCAAAGAAATCGCACTCCTTGCTCATATCTACCTAATCCATATCCATGCCAATTACATTGGCCAAGATATCTTAAAGAGAAATCTGGGTTGGACAAATAGTTGACATCTTCAGCAAAGGGCTCTTCATCTTCGTCCTCTGGCATGTAAGGTTCACTGCCATTATCCAGGCCCCCATATACAAAGTTTTTTTGGTTTTACGGGTAGCCTAGAGGAACAATAGTTCCTATGGGGAGGCGAGGTCTGAAAGCATGAGGATATGGAAACAAAAAGGAAATGCCACGATGCGATGTAAACAGAACTAAACTTAACACTAAATCCTACGAATTGAAACGCATGAAAGGAAAGAAATACAAACGTATTGAAACAAGGTATAAAAGTGAATATGGAGTATAGCCATTTTTATTAATATGATTTAGAACCCGCCAGTTACAATCTGTCTCCTCCCTTTTCAGGGGCTAGGAGCGTTAAATATGTTCTTGTCACATCAACAGATGGTATTCCTTCTTTCACGTGCCCACATGTAGAATGGGCAGACCAAACATTGCCGTTGATTGCATTGATGAGTCTTGACTCTTTGCTGCTCCTCTAATGTCGAGACCCTATGTTCAAGGAAACATAAAATAATCAGTAGCACCTGTAGATAAAATGAAACATGCAATCCTCAAGCCTACGATTAGTGCATGCGAAAAATAAATAAAACGATAACAAAATAACATTAGAATGATCTAAAAATTTAACAAAGGCATGAGGACATTACTAGGAGGGCACTGTAAATGGAACAGTTAGAAAATTTACCATGAATTTCTAATCACCCCGGGGTGGGACGATTAGACCTGCAACAAAATGTCAGAAAGCACTATCTCAAATGTCCCATCTAGGAGGCTCCAAATTACCTGCAAAGTTGAGGTTAGGTAAAACTGGGTATTTTGGGACGACCTAGATGGTCGAATTTTGCCAATTTTGCCTCTATCACCGGGAATTTTATGATGCCACCTGCATGTTAGAAAAAGCAAGAAATGACAAAAACATGATCAAAACAGCTCAAAATGATGTGAAATTTGAATGACAATCTATCCAAGTAGCATAGAATTAGATGCAAAAATAATAGAAAGGAAATATTCTATAGATTTCTAATCGCTCTGGGGTGGGGCGATTAGGACTGCAACAGTGTGAGGGCACGTGGGGGTAGGACGCCCGTCGTTTGGGGCCTGGTTTCAACACCAATCCACTTGGGATGGGTCCAAAACCTCTTGTGGGGTGTTGTCAAAAAATTTGGTAGGATTTTATGGCCAAATGTCAGGTTTTGGTTCTATATTTGCGCTTCCAATAATCACCCAATGACCTCCCTTCCAAAAGAGATCAATGATGTGAAAGGCACAAATCAAAAGGTGTGAGGATGTAAAACAACAGCACTTCATTGCTCAAAATTCTCCTTGTCTATATTTTTTTTGAGGTGAGAAGACTCACCATTTTATAGACTTGAAAATCTCTTTGAATGAGCATACAGAAGCACCACTTGGCAATCATGCCTTCCCAGGAGGGAGAAGATTCCTCCATGATTAGGGGCTCCATGACTGCCCCTGTAACTGCCTCTAGTGCTCAAAAATGCTCACTCACACTCCCATACAATGAAGGAAGAGTTAAGTGGCGGATCTGAGCTGCCATTTGTCAAGATTTGACTTTTTTCCCGTCAAACCTGCTATTCGCCCCACCCTAGAGCAAATACTACTAATCGTCCCTAGGTGGAATGAATACTAATTTGTAATCCTCCCTGGGTGGAACGAGTAGAGAGCATAGTGCCTTAAAGGTGCCAAATTGACCTCTGACATTCTAAAATTGTTGTGAGAGTGGTTAGGACCACTGTTTAACCTCTGAGGGCTACCCTAAGGGCTATGTGTGTCAATGTAATCAGTGTTTGCAGTCACGTAATTGGATTGGTGTTGTTTTGGTGCCTACACTAACATGTGGTGAAAAATCCTAGTATCATACGCATACCCACATTGGTTAGTCCATCTACCATAGTTGAATTACATCAATTTACCAAAAGCAAATTTCTAACAAAGTACCCATTCCAAATTGGGGCAATCAAGTTGATCTCATTTTTTATGCTTACATCCATCAAAACATGATTCCACCATCCAAAATTTCATCAAGAAGCTCGTGGGTCTCATTTATTCCATATTTCACCCATTCACCGCTTGAGGAGCTAAGCAAAAAGCAAAAAAATTAAAGGTCATTTAATCCCCGCATTAGGGCAACAAAATCAAAATTTCCATTCAATAAAGTTAGGTGTCTCTTATTTTTGCACCACATTGTGCTTTGCGTAGTGTAGTGTAAAAAGAAGCATTTGTAGACACCCAAAACTAGCCACTCCATAAAACCCACCCATACCACCAAACCTACATAGTAAAATAATATGCCTAAGTTTTAACTTAGGCATAATTTCTTGCACATTATCCTATTTTCTAGATTTTGTAAAATCTAGAAAATATCCCGTAGGATACCCTGTCTATCCCTTTGACATGTGTCCTAGCCACCACTACCCCTACCCTTGCCACATCTCACACACCTCACTCCACTCCCACCTACCCACTTGCCACATCTCCCTAGTTAAGTGAGACACCCTGGGTGACTCACTCTAACTACCTAGGAGAGGTGGTTACCTAGTCCCTACCACTTGGCAATCTTGGCTTACCACCTATCCTTTCCCATCTCATATCCCAAGATCCTATAAAGGCTCCCCCATTTTATCAGGTAAAGGGGCTAAAAAACATACTGTCACACTTTTAGAATTGGTATAGGAGATCATCATGATTCATAGAAATCGATTCCTTAGGGTCCTAGATCAAACCCTAACATTTCTACAACTCAACCATAAATGTAGGAGTGCTTTATACAAAATAAAATATGGTTCTGCATTTGCCAAATGCACCTCTGGATTTGACCATATACAAATGTAGCCTTATGTTTTCCTAGGGATAATTCTAGTCACCGACAAACAATGATTAAAGCAAGTAAATATGCAAGGTATCATATTGTTGTGTTTTATATTTTTGCATCTTCTTATATACTTTGCAAGCATTCAAATTAGGGTTTTTATGATTTTTATTTTACATAAAATAGGGCCTCATATAGTGGAGGTCCCCTCATATGCTACCGATTCCCTTTGGATATTTGCATTCTTGCAGGTGCAGGAGACAAGTCTTTGAACAATTATTGATGCAAGAGTGGCCTACCAAGGATACACAAGCTCACTCACCAAAATAATTAGAAAAAGAAGAAGATCAAGGACACCCATCCCCATTTTTTCAAAGGGGCTTCCCCCCTTTGTACCTTGTTGTAATCTAAGAACAAAAATACTTTTTGTAACCCCTATAATTCGAGGTAAAAGAATTATAAAAAGGGGATTCAGGATGAACAAGTTCAAATACAAAAATTATTTTACTGTATTCGCTTGTCTCTTATTTTTTTTGGTAATTAAATATTTATCGTTAAAACAGGTTTTTCAGGTTGACCCAAAACCTTTTTACAAAATGCAGACCACGACTGAGAAACTTAACCAAAAATAGACTAAGAATCCTCCATCCTCTTCCCCAACATTTCTTCCTTACCTAGGAACCCTGAACCTGGGCATCTCACCCTAGATAGAACTTGAAGAAAAAATACACACAGGGCCTTTACATGGCCTAACCCATCCTAGGCATCCCACATAAACCTAGAAAAAACCCATCAACAAAAAGGAAAGTAGCAGGCAACCCTCTACCCTGACAAAAAAAACATAAAATTTAACATTGATTACCACCAGTAGAATTAGCAAAAAATTGACATTCTAGGGTAGAAAAATAGCAAAGAGGACCCTAGTCCTCCTCTTTAGCCTCCTCCTCCTATTCCTCCTCTTTTTCATCTTCATTGTCATCCGTATCTGGGTTGTAAACCACTAGCTTGTTGCTCTAGTAGCCCTCATTGAAGAAAACCTTGGTCAGGACCTCCTGCAAATCCTGCATCTGACAATTGATGTTGGCTGCAGTATTCAGGATGAACCTTTTTAGATCCATAATAGATGGGTAAGGACCCTCATCCTTAGAGGTAATGTCCAATATTTTGCTGCTTCCTTGAAATTTTTTATTCTTTAGCCTCAGAGAGGACCTAGGGGATGGGTCATTAGTCCTAAGATGCTTCCTGGACGGCACACCCTTGCCACTTGAATCACCATTTCTCCTCTTTGTCGGGGAAGGTTTGGGTAAACCGGGGTTGTATCTCCCTCTCAAACTCTCACCAAGAACCCATGGGGGATCCTCAAAGGGTGGGGGAGGTAGCTCAAGTTGGGGAACATTGTTAAGGATGAATTTATATATAACCTTAAGAAGGCCTTGGTGCATGGGCATTGAGAAGCCTTTCTTGCTGTGAAACGAGGTTATAGCATGGTTGAGGGAGTTCATTAGGAATTATGGGATGCTAATGGGGTTTACATCCTTGAATAACTTTACAAAAGTGTAATGAAAGCTTAGCAACACTTTACTAGGGTACTTTGTCATGATAAATTCTAGGACATTCTTCATTACCGCATTCCAGGGCGTCGAGAGGTCCATCCTTGTGA
Source organism: Wollemia nobilis (assembly GCA_028583015.1). Lineage (NCBI taxonomy): Eukaryota > Viridiplantae > Streptophyta > Pinopsida > Araucariales > Araucariaceae > Wollemia > Wollemia nobilis. Next base: position 812,637 of record JAQPPZ010001766.1, on the reverse strand, counting down.
TGCCGTTCTTTGCCTCCTTGTAAATTTTTGAAATGTCCTTGAATTCTTTTAACTCTACCTCCAAGTGGTGCTTCTATCAATAAATCGACCTTCCCTTAACCAACTAACCAGAAATAGTCGCCAACATATTGATGTTAATGACAAATTCATGCCCCTGAAACTCCACTTTGCCATCCTCCAAAGTCTCCATCACTGCCAGCGTGATTTCATCCTCCACACCCAAGAACAGGTCAAAAAATTGGGTAAAATGCCTATCGATCAGAATAGCCTGAGCAGCAGGCTCCATGACCACCATGTTGGGCTCAATGTAAATCATATTTGGAAGGGTTACAGTCAGATTCCTCTCAGGATTATTGAGGAGTTTTGTACTCATAATTTTAGATATAATCTTGCAACAGTAAGTACTAATATGAGGGTGGCACCTTGGCAAGCCTCTGCCATTCGAAGCTGGTTCCTTAAAGCTCATGCCAGTTCTGGAAGTGTGCCTCCAAATACCATTATCTTGGAAAGTAAGCCACTTCAGCATAGGGATCATGCCACCATATCCCTCATCACATCTATTAGGATTCGTTATCTGAACAATGATGACAATGATAGGTGGGATAAACCTCACGATAAGCCACCTTCTCTTGGAAAAAGCAACCATGTATATAAAGACGTATGTATACTTGCTCTTGATCCCTTGGTAGGTCCTCTTTGCATAAGTGTGATATTTAGGGACGGGGTCCACCACCTTGTAGTTTCACCACCTGGTTAATCAATTTTTCATGCTGGCCTTGGTCTTGTTAGCATATTTCATTATTAGGTTAATTAAAATTAGCGCCTCCAATGCGCTCTCCAAGTTTTGGGTAGTTAGCCAACGAATTCGGGTGGTTCAACTGAATTCGAACCACTTCTCATTTGTATTTATTCATCACATATTATCAATACAATTGTTGAGCATTTCATATACTTTGCATACTCTAAACTCTTTATGGTACCAGAGCCACAGATTGGACTGGGCGGATAGAAGGGGTGAGCCACACGAGGCCCGAGGTGATAGAGGATGCAGAGAATGTTGAAGCCATACGCGGCCCGAGCACGAGGCCCGAGGTGACAAAAGATGCATAGAACGCTGAAGCTACACGTGGCCCGAGGAGATTCTGTTTGCCCTACTGATAGGACACGAAACCCGAGAGACGTGGTTGACTGGATGCTGATAGGGCACGAGGCCCGAGGAGATTCTGATTGGACTATTGACGTGGCAGATAGAGGACTATTGATGTGGCAGACAGAGGGAAGACAACTGGATAGATAGAGGGCGGACAACTGGGCAGAGTTCGAGGTGACAAAAATATGAACGGTGACCGCCCAAAGGCAGTCGACTAATTACGTGCGTGGTTGGGTTTTTGAAGACCCACACATGCATTTCATAGTGCATGTGGGATAAAAGTTGGGATTTTTTCCCAACTCTCTGCGCCCGTTGCCTTTCAAAGCACAGATCGTGCTTTCTTTGTCCAATGTGCCCTCTAGCGCAGTTGGTGTTGGGCTTGCCTTGCATGGACAAGGTCCACGGGTCGAATCCCACCATGGATATTTGCTTCTTTTTTGAACTGTTCATGCTGCCCGCGCCCTACCATGGCTGCCCGCTCCGCGATATTTTTTTTGAAAGCAAAAATTGATTTTTTTTGCTAAAACTTGCTAAATTGCTAAGTTTTTTTGCTAAAATTTTTTTTTGCTCTAAAAGTTGCTCCAGGTGTTCACATTGCTTCAGGAGGGGTATTTTTGACCAATTTTTTGCCACCACGCCACAAGGAGGGGCTATTTGTTGAGGTATTTTTCCAAATGCTTCGATTTTCTCCCTCATTTTTTGGAGTGATAAGTTGTGCTTTCTAAATAATTGGCATTATTCCCATTTTTTTCCTACTCATTTTTTTTTGCAACAAAGAGGGGGGAATTACAACACTTTCCTTTTGCAAAAATCTAAGACAAAGGGGGGAATAAAATTCTAAAACAATAAAAAAATTGGTATTGTAAATAGGTGCATTTTCGGTGGAAACCGACACCTCATATAGGTTCAAAAATTTGTGGGCATTTGTGATTTTATTTTGCACTTAACTTTGTTGCTTTCTTGCAAATAATTATCACATATAAAAAAAAGGCAAAAGACCCCAAATTTATACACCTATTTGTGCAATTTATTGCACAACAACATTCGATATCTGTGATACCTCTGGTCCACACTTACAGGTAATGTTGTCGTGCTTTGGACTACTGTATCCACCGCCTAATATAGCTGCAACAACGATGTCTGAGCTTGTTCTCTATCAATCATCGAGGAGAAATAAGGCAAACCAGTTCTATTGTTCACTTCATTTCATACCCACATCGTGATTGTTGTTAGGCGTAAATCCTGACGAAGGTTTTTCCAAAGTGTTTAGGGGAAGTTACGCCCCACGCATGCGGAATAAAATTTCTATGGTAGGTGTCATAAACAACACGATGCCCTTTCAGTATCACCAAAATTCAATATGTTGTGCTTCTCAGATGTACTTATAGTCTCCCTCACGTAAGGGCGGGTACATATTGAGTGGTATACTATTCATATATACCTACAGTCTCTCTCACGTAAGGGCGGGTATATATTGAGTGGTTACGATATATAGATTTGGTAGGTATAAAGAAAGGGAGACCAATTGGTGATATAAGGAACCTTCATAATGGCCACTGTTCACAAGTATCTCTCAGATTCATAGTTGCTGAAAGGTCCAAACTTTGTTCCATGGAAAACAAAGATGAGAGCCATTCTTCAGATGGAATATTTATGGGATATAGTGACTGGCACTACAAAACACCCTCAGACAGTAGGAACAGATCAAGATGCTTGGGATAAGAAGGACAAAAGAGGTCTCGTGTTTATCTTGCTTGCTACTACAGATGAGGTGCAACCTCATATTTGTGATGCAAAAACCAGTAAGGAAGCTTGGGATGCTTTGATCACTGTGTATGAAGGAAAAAATCAGTCCACTATTCTTCATCTTCAAACTCTACTACATACTCTTAGTATGAATTCTGGGGAGACAGTTGATCTATTCCTTTGCAGAGTGGCGGATTTGAAAGCCAAATTGAATGCCATGGGAAAACCAGTAGATGATGATATCTTGAATTCAGTCATCTTGAGAGCACTGCCAGATTCCTACAAAATGTTGATCACTTCTCTCAACGTTTCTGGTAGACAAGTAACATTTGTAGAGCTGGTAAATTTGCTTCAGACTGAGGAGGCAAATCAGGTTCAGAAATATGAGGTGCCAGATAATGCCCTCTCAACCCAACAAAAGGGTAAGAAACAAGGTCAGTTTCAAAAAGGGGGCTCTTCTTCCAAAGGAAAAGGGAAGCAAAATCAGCAAAAAGATAAACAATATTGCAAGATTTGTGATATGAATAACCATGACACCAATAGGTGTTGGTTCAAAAACAAGCAACAAAATGACCAGCCGCCTAAGAAGAAAGGCAAAGAGAAACAAAAATACAAAAAGAAACATAAGCAACCTAAGGGCCATGTTGCTTATGCTGACTCCAACTCAGACTCAGATTCTCCTGGGTCCGATTCAGATTCTGACTCTGAAAGAGCACACAAGGTGCTCATGACCCATACTTCATCTTCCCAGATAGATGTTGTATGGTACATTGACTCAGGAGCTAGTAAGCACATGACTGGGGACAAATCATGGTTTGACACCTTTGAGGAGAAAGAAGGTAAACCAGTCACTATTGCTGACAATCAAGTCTACCAAGTGAAGGGTGAAGGGGATGTTTCTGTCTCTCTTCCAGATGGTAAATGTCAGATAGAAAAGGTCCTCTATGTTCCTGGATTAGCCAATAATTTATTGTCTGTTCCACAAATGTTGGATAGAAATATGGAGGTTGTGTTCCGAGTTGTGAAAGGTAAGAAGAGATGTTTTATAACTCACAGAGGTAAACATGTCGCAACTGGATCCTACAAGCATGGCTTGTTCATACTAGATGCCCTTTCAACGCCACATGTTGCTCTGGCAGCAACTACAAAGGAAGCCACTTCTCTCTGGCATAGATGTTATGGACATCTAAGCTCAGGATATTTGCTTGAATTGCACAAATATGAGATGGTGAAAGGACTTCCTCACCTCTCCTATGTCTTACCAGTTTGCTCGGATTGCTTAGCAGGGAAGCAACACCGAGTACCTTTTGAAGCTAGCTCCTCCAGAGCTACGAAACCTCTAGAGTTGGTACACACCGATCTGTGTGGTCCTATGCCAACCAGCTATGGTGGAAAGAAGTATTTTCAATTGTTTGTTGATGATTACTCATGGAAGATGTGGGTTTTCTTCCTTTCGTTGAAATCAGAGGCTTTTATATACTTTCAACAATTCAAGAAACTTGTTGAGAAGGAGTCGGGATGCCGGGGGGATACCAAGTTTCATCAGGGGGGGATACCTTGAAAATTTTTATTTTTGAAAGAACATGGGATTAAGAGACAACTGACTACAACCTATACACCTCAGCAGAATGGAGTTGCAGAGAGAAGAAATCGTTCCATTATGGAAATGGTTCGATGTATGCTAAAAGGAGCACATCTTGAGGATCAGTATTGGGCAGAAGCAGTAAACACAACGTCATACCTTCTAAATAGAGCACCCACCAGAGCTCTACAAGGAAAAACACCACAAGAAGCTTGGAGTGGTAAGAAACCCTCCATTTCTCATCTAAGGGTTTTTGGATGTAAAGCATTCATGCACATTCCAAAATAGAAAAGAAAGAAGTTAGATGAGAAGACACTGCGATGTATTTTTCTTGGTTATGATGAGTTTTCAAAAGGATATCGCTTGATAGATCCTATAACCAAGAAAACACATATAAGTAGAGATGTAGTATTTGATGAAGCTTCCACATCAGATATCACATCTGAAAATGTATACCTTGAAGAAGAAGAAGAACCTAAGAAAGAAAGCTCATCTCCAAAGAAGAAGGTTCCAAAGTGGTATACTAGTACATTGAGAGATTCTAAACTAAATACACTTCCAGATCTAACTCAAGATCATCCATGCACTCGAAGTATGACACAACAGAGAAGAGCAGAGGCATCATCTTCAGAGGTTGATGAGCTCTGCCAACAGTTTGATGATCTATCTGTAGATGCAGAGGAAGACAAAGATACAGATATAGATAATGAACAAATCTATATGACAACATTGGATGAAAATGAGCCTGTAACAGTTCAAGATGCACTTAGTGAGCCTCAGTGGAAGGTTGCTATGGAAGCAGAACATAAATCTCTCATGAAAAATAAAACCTGGAAGCTAGTCAATCTGCCTACAGGAAAGAAACCCATTGGCTGTAAATGGGTGTTCAAAATAAAGTATAAAGCAGATGGTACTATTGATAAGCATAAGGCCCATCTTGTTGCAAAGGGCTATGCTCAGAAAGAAGGTATAGATTATGAAGAGACTTTTGCCCCTACTGCAAATATGACTACCATTAGAGTACTTTGTGCCATGGCAGCTCAGTTTGGGTGGAAGCTACATCAGATGGATGTGAAAAGTGCCTTCCTAAATGGTGACTTACAAGAAGAAGTATACATGACTCAACCAGAAGGATTTGTAGTTGAAGGGCAAGAACATAAAGTTTGCAAATTAACCAAATCCTTGTATGGGCTCAAACAAGCTCCTCGAGCTTGGTACATCAAGATAGATAGTCACCTATTGCAGCATGGATTCAAAAGAAGTCCTTCAGATGCGAATCTTTATATCAAGAACAATGGTTCTGATATAGTGATTCTGGTGTTATATGTAGATGATCTGATCATAACGGGAAGTTCAGAGAAGATGATTGATGCAGTAAAAGATGATTTGAAACAATCCTTTGAAATGACAGATCTAGGACTTCTTCACTATTGTCTTGGTTTGGAAGTAAATCAGAAAGAACACCATATCAGAGTTACACAAAAGAAGTATGCCAAGACATTAGTTGAAAAATATCGAATGACTAACTGTAAGTCTAAAACAACTCCAATGGAACAAGGACTTAAGTTATCACGATATGATAAATCACCTCAGGTAGATGGTACTCTCTATCGGCAGCTGATTGGGAGTCTCCTATATCTAACCAATACCAGGCCTGATCTCAGTTTTTCTGTGGGTTATCTTTCACGGTTCATGCAGGAACCCAAAGTAAGTCATTGGAAAGCAACAAAAAGAGTTCTACATTATGTCCATGGTACAACATATTTTGGCTTGGAATACAAAAAGAATAACAAGTTCTATCTACAAGGATACATGGACTCCGACTATGCTGGATCCATTGATGATCAAAAATCAACTTTTGGATACATATTTCATCTTGGGTCTGGTCCTGTCTCGTGGCATAGCAAGAAGCAGCAGGTGGTTGCTATCTCATCTACAGAGGCAGAATATCGAGCAGCTAGTGGAGCAGTCTACGAGATAATATGGTTACGTCGCATTCTTACAAACATGGGTCTTCCAGTGAATCTTCCACTACATTTGTTTTGCGACAATCAAGGTGTTTTGAATCTTGTCAAGAATCCAATTTTTCATGATCGCACCAAACACATCGACACTCGGTGTCATTTTATTCATGATGAAGTTCCAAAGCACAAAATACATCTCCAATACATTCCCACTGATGCTCAAGTTGCAGATATCTTCACCAAAGCACTTGGACGCATCAAATTTGAATTGTTTCGCAATATCCTTGGGATTTGCCAATAATGTAATAAGGGGGGATGTTAGCATATTTCATTATTAGGTTAATTAAAATTAGTGCCTCCAATGCGCTCTCCAAGTTTTGGGTAGTTAGCCAACGAATTCGGGTGGTTCAACTGAATTCGAACCACTTCTCATTTGTATTTATTCATCACATATTATCAATACAATTGTTGAGCATTTCATATACTTTGCATACTCTAAACTCTTTAGGTCTTACTAATTGCTCTTTCCAATATAGGCATAGCCAATGAGAAACGCCTTCTTATTTGGGTCCTCCGCCCTCTGCACATGATATATCGATGAGAAAGACATGACATAAAGTTTCTTAAAGGATGATTTCTTCCATGTCACCTGGGACTTCAAGCGTCCACATGATCAATCCGTCAACCTCCACCTCAATGTTTACCAGCTTATCCGCAACCTTATTGGCTTCATGGAACATGTGTTGAGCCTTCTTCTCTTCACCCTCATCACCAAGGATCCTTGCTTCATTGATTAAGGCCTCAATCCTCGAGGGAGGTTTTATTTTATTGTTAAGGAGGTTGATAATAGTTAGGGAATCCCCTTACACATAACATTTACCCTGGACCTCTTGGAGCATTTGCAGACCTCACCATAGTGCTCCCACCTTAACCTCATTATTAGTCTTGGTCCCAATGTTTTCAAAAAAGGCAAAAATGACTTTACCATGATGATCTCTCACCACCCCTACAACTCCATATTTTCCAAGATTGTCCTTGGCCACCCCATAGAAATTGAATTTGATCCATCCCACCGGGGGGCAGTCCACCTAGCCTCCATCCTTGGATGAGGATTAATCACATCTAAGAACTCATCTAAGGAAATATCAAGAGATTGGGCTAGGATTATTTCCTGCAAGGGAATGGATTGGGTAGTTGGAGGGAGGATGCTCAAGTTCTCTTTGGAAAAGGCTAGGATTTTGTTGAGAACCAATAGCGGGTCAAGGTTAGAGTCATAAAAGGCTCTGAGGCTTCTTTCTAACCAAATTTTTCAAAGGTAATGGTGGAGGCAAATATTCCAGAGGAACCTAAGTTGGATACTTCTGAAGGGAGAAGGCCATTGATGGAAAAGCTCCAAGATCATGGCAGGTAAGACCCAGGAGATATTAAAGATTTGGAATAGTCCATTAAGGATCGCTGCTGACCATGGGTACTCTAAAAAAATGTGATGAATGGATTCTCAGTTGTTCTTGCATAAATAGCATAATAAGCATCTTATATGCAGATTTTACTGAGAATTCGCCATTCTCAGTCGCATCCCACCTCAGGTGATCATCCTATACTCTTATAGAAATGAATTATTGGGATAAGATAGATTCTAACTCCATTTATTTGGCCTGAAGCCTCTAAACCCTTATAGGTTTCCATCTCAAGTGGCCTCCCTCCTGACTTAGAAAATCGGGCACCCAAGGTCTAAAGTTGTTATTCATATAATTTTTGAGTCTCGCTAACCTGGGATCTAAAAGCAAAGCCTCTTGCATAGCCCATCTGTCCTCCTAGAATCTAATCTTCAATCCCATCCTGAATATCCATCTCATACCTTTTTCACTATGTATCTGCTTGACAAAAGTGATTTCTAGAGAGCCAATCCTCTCATTGGAATAGGATTGTTAAGAAAATTAGATCCTTGAAGATATTTCCTTTTCATAATGGCTATCCACGCATTCTCTTCGTTTGTGAGGACTCATCACGCTTGTTTCGCTAATAGGGTTGTGGTTAGGTGGGAAACTCTCCTAAGAGCCATGCCATCTCTATCTTTGGGTTGATAAACTTTGCTCCACCCAACTAGGTGGATCATGTTCTTGCCTTCAGATCCTGACCATAAATTATTTTTTTGCATCTGCTCAATTTTTTGGAAGACTCAATCCGGGGCCTTTAAAGCTGACAGGAAGTAGACTAGAATACTTTGTAGCGAAGCCATAGTCAAGGTAGATTTTCTTGCTTGAGATAATAAATGGCCTTTCTAGCCAGTAAGCCTTTTATGGATTGTTTTGACCACATTGTTTCACATAACTCCCATAGGAGCCCCAATGAAAAGAGGTAGGCCTAGATAGGAAGTTGGCAATGAGGCGATAACGCACCCCAATATCCCTACTATCCTGTTCTACCTAGGGATAGGGGTGTTAAGGAAGAAAATCTTACTTTTATTAAAATTAACCTTCAGACCAGCCACCTCCTCATACAGGTTTCAGATGTATTTGATTATTTTAACCTCTTCCATAGAAGCTAAGGATAGCATCAAAGTGTCATCAAAAAAATGTTGATAAGAGACAAGGGTCGTTTGGGACGTGGCTTTGATACCCGATATCAGGCCTGCTAAGTAGTCAACTTTGATGGTCCTACCCAAGGCTTTGGACATAAGGATGAAGAGCATAGGAATGATAGGATCCCCTTACCTCAGACCCCTAATAATTTGAAAAAAAATGGTCGAGGACCCATTCACCAGAATAGAGAACTAGTGTTTCTAAATGCATCCTCAAATGAGTTTAACCCACTAATGATGAAAGCCAAATTTGACCAACACTGCCTCTATAAATTCCCAATTGATGTGATCAAAAGCTTTGTTCATGTCAATTTTCAGGGCAAAGGAAGCTTTCTTGGTTTGGTTGGCTGAATGGAGGGTTTCATGAATTGTGATGACCCCATCAAGTATAGATCTCCCTTGGACCAAACTCCCCTGGATTTTGTTGATGATAAGAGGTAGGATGCCTTTCATTCTAATTACGATCAATTTGGTGAGGATCTTGTAGGTTACATTACAAAGGCTCATAGGTCTATAATTTGCCATCATTTTTGGATTTGCACCTTTAGGAATCAAGGCAATAAATGTGGAGTTATAGCTTCTAGGAATGTGTTTGGAAGTCTAGAATTCTCTGATTTCCACACATACATCAGCCCCCATAGTATCCCAGTAGGTTTGGAAAAAATGAGGAGAGAAGCCATCGGGTCCTAGGGATTTATCAAGATCCATGGAGAACAAAGCCTCTCTGATTTCTTCATCTAAGAAAGGATCGATGAGATTCCTATTCATGTCATTGTCAATAGCTCAAGGAATGGCCCTCAAAAGAAAAAATTTGGCATTGGACTGACATTGCACTTCTTCTCCCATAAGGTTGCTAAAGTAAGTCACAACTTCTTTTCTAATTTCATGAACATCTTGAGCACTGGAACCATCTCCCTTAATCAAATATTTTATTCAGTTATTGCTTCTAATTCTAAGGGTGATCACATGGAAAAATTTGGAGTTAGAATCCCCATCCTTAAGCCATAGAGCTCTCGACTTCTGCCTCCAATACATTTATTCGTAGGCCAGAATATTGTGGAATTCAGCCAAGAGAGTTTTTTCTTTGACTTTGGCAGCTTCATCATAGTGGCCATTTTCAATGCTCCTTTTGATAACACTTAGTATTTCACTTGCCTTTTTTATTTTCGAACAAGTTCCCAAAAACTTCCTTTTTCCACCTTCTGAGGTTATTTGTTACCATTCTTAAATTCTAGGACAGTTTTAAGGATGGGCTACCTTGGCAGCTAATCCTCCACCATTGATTCATTTTTTATTTAAGGTCCTTATGCTTGGTCCACATTGCCTCAAACCTAAAAGGCTTCTTTAGGCAGGACTATTGGGGAACCTCAAGCAAAATAGGGTTGTGATCTGACACAATCTTAGGAAGAGACTGTAGGGATGACTCCCCAACATCTATAAAATCCTCCATAGATAATAAGAATTAGTCCAACCTCTCCTGAATGAGGTTGTTCCCTACCCTACGATTGCTCCATGTAAACTTGGCTCCTTTTAGCTTTACGTCCATTAGCTTGTTTGAGTTGACGAACACATTAAAGTCCTCCATGCTTCTGAAGGGCAGGCCAAATCCTCCTTTTTTATCATACGGGTATAAGGGTGTATTAAAGTCACCACCTATAACCCAAGGAACATCCTTAAAATCTTCACTCAGATGGGTCAGGTATTCCCACAACGAGGCTCTTTCTTGAATGGTGTTAGGAGCATACACATTTGAGGTGATCCAAGACTTATTGCAGTCTAGGTCATGAAAAAGAACACTTAGGACCCTCTCCTCTACCTGAATAACATTACCCTCCACTTTCTAAGGATCCCACATCATTAAAAGTCCTCCCGAGGCTCCTCTTGCTTTCTTGAAAGCCATTTCCCCATGCTTCCATATTCTGGTGGCTATAATATTTGCCTATCCCTCATCTATTTTGGTCTCTTGAAGTAATAATATAGTCATATTGACTATTTTCCTTAATGCCTTGGCCATCCTTTGTTTAACTAGGCCATTAAGGCCTATCACATTCCATGAGAGGATCTTCATTTAGATGACTTGTTATTTTTCCCTCTCCCCTTTCCTTGGGTTAAGGGAGATTTGTTGTTTATGTTATCTACCTGACTTGAGATAACTTGTTGTAATAGTGTCCTTTGTTTCCCATTTGATATTTCATTGTCAATCTTGAGTTTGTAATGGTTTGCCTCGGACATTCTTCCTCTCTTTTTTCACTACCAAAGTCAATCGAGGATTTCACTGAACTTCTTGTCTACTTTGGGCTAAACTTAGGAGGAATGATTTGTTGCAAAATGGGGCTTGATCCCCCAATGTTCCTTTTGGTACTAGTAATGTAGATACTTGTTTTTGCATCCTCCAGATTTGGCCTGTATTCATTTGGGTTCTGGACCAAACCTTGAGGATTGATCAGGTCAAAATATATGTCTAAATATGACCATACTTTTGAAGGGTATTCAAGGATTTCAGGCCACACAATCTGAGGCTCCTCATTATCCTCATTTTCTTCATCAGAATTCTTATTAGCTAAAACTTCAAACCTATTTGTACTTAGGTTTTTAGGGCTTACCTTATCTCCCTCTTCAGCTTGTTGCTTTCCTTTCTCCTTGGCTTTGGCTTGACTCTCTCTGATAGTGGGGTCGGCTCTAGCTTTCCTGAAAACTCCTTTACCTTGTGGGACCCGAGGTCCTTGGTTTTTGGTATTCCTTCTTCCATTGAACCCTATTGGGTCTGGTTTCTTTGGGCCTTCAATATTGGCGGCCACGATTAGGCATTGGCCTGGAATGTGACCTTGGTTTTTGCATTTCGTGCAAAAGGCAAGTTTATTTTCATATTCTACCATTTGATTCCTCAGGTATTTTCCATAGCCCAACTCAACGAAGGTTTGCAGCTCACATTCTAAATTTGCGTTAACACAAATCCTTGACTGAGTCATTCTTGTCCATGCCAGAGTGGAATGGTCTTTAGCAATCAATTCACCTATAGTTTTCACTATTCCTTGAAGCTGATATTCATTAAATAAATGGGCATGTAAGCTTGGAAAATGAACCCATATGGGGGTTGTGTTAATTTTTTATGTCTCCAGGTCAAAATATTCTCTCCAATGCCTTAGAAATAGGCTGCACCTCCCTAGAAACCACAACCCACCTATTAAAATTTGCTTTGCATCTTCCTTGTTGTTGAATATTATTATGAAGAATCCTCTTGCAAGGGCCACTATATCCAGGTTGCCTACCATTTTCCATTTTTTCCAGGCCCATGCCCTCATGGTCTCTATGTCATGCCTACCACCCTCATTGGTTGGGAAGTTCCTGCAAACCCATCCATAATGTTTGCAGGAGCGATAATCCTATTTCTTTCTAGAATCAGTGGAGGGATATTTTTAAAAAAATCCCCCCTAGAACCTTTTAAGGTTTTTGCAAAGGACCAAGCATTTTTGGGTCTCGTAGCTCCTTGTTGGGTCCCTTTATCAGGTTCTTTGTCAGGTAGGTTGGATCCCCTTGTCGTGCCTACTAGTTCAGGAACTGAATCTCGATCATCCTCTGCCTTGGTTCCTTCCTTTGGATCCTCACATGTCCCTTGCTTCTTGCTCTTGCCTACCCCTACTAACCCTCTACTGTTCTACCTCTTCTCCCCTCCTGTCCCACCGCTACTGCTCCTCTGATCCTCCATTGTTTTCAATTCAATTTTTTGGTAGTAACACTATTCGCTTGTCTCTTATTATTTTCTTGGTGTCATATCTATTTTGCTTACAATATCTACCCCCTCAAGTGACAAGTAGAAGAAGAAAGAGATGGATGATAACAACTAGCCGATTGACAAAAGGTGAGTGAAGAATTGAAAAATGGAAGGAGATATGGAGAGAGAAGATATGAGATAGATAGATGTGAGTAGAGATAAATGATACATGAGATGTTATGAGTATGATTAAATAGTAGATAATCATAAATGCTTGTGTGATCACTTTTTTAGAAATGTTTGTATGCATATGATAAAATATGAATGGGTTAATTAATCAAGGGTAAATGCATAATTATAACAACACAATGATATGGTAAGAAAATAGGATATCAAGATGAGATAAGAAAGTAGTGAATGAGACTAAAGGATGTAGGGCAATGACATAAATAGAGGTATGGAGATAAGGATGCAATGAGGGAAGGTAATGAAAACATCTATCATCTTGAGTACCTTAGGAAGTGGGGATTGTATAGGCTTTTAGGAAACTCAAACACCATAGTGATACCAATCAAATTCATCTAGTAACCAATCTGAATCCTTGAATGACAAAGACCATCCTAAAAAATGTCAAGACAATCATGGACCAATGTGTGTGTAGTGAGGTTCATTATCTAATCATGAGTGGGGTTGGACTAACCAAGTAGTACAAGATGATATAAGCTAGCTCATCCGCAAGTGGTCAAAGGTTTGTACAAAGTATCGCTAATATGATAGACATATCACCATGTAGAGTGCATACTCCACTACCAGTCAAACGTCTATAGACCCAATGGAGATAGCCCCATAATACTTCTATGTAGCTCCACTACTAGTTAGGCATATATAGCCTTGGTGGAGGCATCTAAAATACCTAAGGATCCATTATTAGAAATATCATTTAACAAGCAATGTGGATCCTTAGGTTTGGATTATGTGTATGATAGGATGAGCAGGAGAAACCATTCAATTTTATGGCAAGAGCTACACATGGATTCATCTTCCCAAAACTCAAAATATGATTAATATATGAGATATGTGTGTGGTACAAGAAAGAAATCAAGGTATCCAAGGGAGGCCTATATCACTAGAATACATGATGACATTAGATGAAAAGTTGAGTGGGACACTAGACATGGCTGAATAGTTGAAATAACCTCGAAAATCCAATAATGAAAGCCAAAAATATCAGTAAAGAGGGAATGTGTGACGAAATATGGGAAGAACTACTGAAAATTAAAGATAAAAGGGGAAATGAGCAAAACAGCTATAAGGATAACATGCTATATAGAGAGACTACTATCATGTAAATGATTGTGTGGATGCCCTTGATTAATGCTACAAAGCATGAGGAAAAAAACGTATGAATAGATCCAAAAAGTTATCAAAGCATTATTTGATGAGTCATATGTCAAAGTATGAAATTAGGGTAGAAAAGGGAGGATGTGAGCAAGATATGAAAAAAATGGAAGAGATGGCAATATAAGGGAAAGAGGGAGAAGAGTAGAAGAAGAGAGGAAAAAGCGAGAAAATAGAAATGGGAGAAAAGAATAAAATGAAGTGGAAAAAAAATAGAGGAACTATTCAAGGGTACATAGCAAAATGGAGAAGGTGATAGGAAGAAGAAGGAAAGATAGGGAAAGGAGAAGATGCTGACGAGTAAAGTGAAAATGATAGAAATGATGAGAAAAGAAGTATGAGAATGTAAGGGAAAGAGAAGTGAAAGGGATGTGATGTAGTTATGATGATAACTATGATGAAGTTGTGTGTATTGTTTTTTTTTTAGGATATATAGGGAGAAAGAGCCTAAGTAATTAGGTTTAAAAGGCCTGCAAGTGAAGTACGTTGATGGGTTCAGGATCCTTGATACCTTTGATATTAGCAAGATTATAGGCACCATAACTAAATTTTTCTTTATGATGTAAGGGACAAGCCAATTGGTGGTAAATTTATTGCACAAATGGCTAGGGAGGTTGGAGTTTTGTTGGTTTTGTTTGAGCATAAGGTCGTTGACTTAGAATTTGCATGGATGGACTTTATTTTTGTAGGATCATTTAATACTATCTTGATAAACATGAATATGATAAAGAACATTGAATCCATGCATGTCAATAAGGGCAAGTTGATCAAGACATGCTTGGCATGGAGTATCGTCATCCATTAATTCTTGTAATAAGATGCGCAAGAAGGAGATTTTAAGCTCAAGGGGTATGATGAATTCAATACCATAAACTAAGAAAAAAAATGTCACCCCAGTGGGCATATGAATGTTTATGCAGTAATTCCAAAGTTCCATAGAGAGTTGAAGGTGCCAATATTTGTGATTTTCTTTCACAATTTTCTTTAAGATTGCATAGATGGTCTTATTTGTGTTATGAAACTCCCTTGGTAAAATTTTTATTTTGATGGATTTATGTTTTGCTATGATTGCTTTACTGATGGAATGATTGGTTATTCTCAATTAGTTATGCCAAAACATAAGTATTCTATGGAAAAATGTGATAATGATATTTATTAATGAATTTTGGTTAATGACATGTTAAATTCTACGAAATATACATTTTATGTTAGAATATGATACTGCTAATAGAACTTGTATTTACGCAGGAATGGATTTTATTGTAGGTGGAAGAAGAAACTAACCACAAAGAATAGCCTTGGGGGAAATGATGTGATGGGTTATTTGCTAAATTCAAGATCGAAAGGGCTCTGAAGGGATAGATAAAATGAGAAGAAATAAATCTTAATATCATTAACAGTAAAAGCATTAATAGTAAGAGTAAAAATATTAATCTCATTAATACATAAAGTCATTAACATCTAAAGTTGATGCCATTGATTGTCGATAAAAGGAAGGGAGATCTTAAAAGGTGATTCTCATATGAGGGATGGAGGAAACGGTAGATGGATCATAAATATTGAGGGGATATTTATCGATGGAAATCTCTCTGTCTAGGGAGGGAAATCCTTCTTTTTAGTCGATGATGATTTTTATCCATTCTATTTTTTTTTAAAATAAAGTGTAAAACCCTACTCGTATTTTTAAAGGGCATTTTATAAAATAGCCCTGGCTCTTATTGTATTAAAAGGGAAATTTTACCCTCTTAAAATAAACTTGAGGAGAGCCTTTAAAGGTTATAGATAGAGAGATCTCCTCTCCTCTCTAAAAAAGACAGTTAGCTAGTTCAGATAGATAGACCTCAAGCTTTGAGCCCAACTCTTCTTGATTTCTCTAAGGTCATTGGAACATACCTTTAAGGTCATTACATATGTGGGAGAGGCAAGATTCGAACCTATGTAGAAAACCTCCAACAGATTTACAGTATATCACTTTCAACCACTCGATCAGTCTCCTCCTATCTTATCTTAAGAGTGAGATCGATAAGTCCAATGACATTCATTTATATTCTATTTTTTTATTCAATTCGATGATGCCTCATGATAAAAGAGAGGCCCACGATCGAAGGGAGGCCTACTTCAAAATAAATACAAAATAGTTTGAATTCGAGTTTCAATCCAGAGTGAAGGCCAAGCCATTTAGCTCGCTCGATCGAACGTAGGCCTTACCCTAAAATTTGATTCTCATCACCAACTAGTAAATAAAGTAAGGGAGGGGAAATTATGTATTCTAAAATTAGGGATGTAGATAGCTCGAATTAGGGATTATCGATTTGGGGATGTAGATAGAGAAAGTGAAGAAACAAGGGAAATAGATCCCGATGGAGGAAAGAGGGTCCGATCGCACTAAAAAAGGGAGTGGAGTATTTGGGGGAGCAACATGGAAAAATACCCCTTCCTTGAAGATGCATAATATGATTTGCAAAAGAAAAACATCAAGATTAAATTATGTTTGTGTGCTGCATAATAATTTAATTTATGATGGAATTTTGTTAGAATAAAGAGTATTATTGTAGGAGCAAAGGATGCTTGATTATTTTTATTGTCTTCTTCAAAAAGAAAAGGCATGTGAAGAATCTATTTTTGTTAATATTATTGTAGTGAAAAGTAGGGAAAGTGAAAGTAAATTATATTGGAATGAATTTTCATTATTAAATGTTATATGGAATGTACTTTGCATTTGGTTTGTTATTTTTTATAAGATTTATTGCATTAATAGAAGAAAATTTGGGTTTGGTATCCAAGAGTGTATGCTTATGTTTAGTGACTGGTTAGATAATGCTCAATGATACAACTGAGTGGGGTGCTAAGTTTAGGTTGCAATGAACATATCCAAGAGCTAGTCATAAAAATAGGGTAGTGGAAGCATGGTCGAATGGGGGGCTTTGGGGGTTGTTGGAAAGTAAAAAAATAAAAAAACACATCCTGGAAAAAAAGGACGATGTCGAGACAGACAAACTGGTCTTCGCCCAGGAGATAGTTACAGTTAGAGGAAATTCTTGGTATTGGAAGCTCAATTTCAGTAAGTGGAAGCTTAGCACTCTAATTTTGCTCTTTATTTCTATGTTTGAACAAATTTAAATCTATGCCTTAGATATAATTAATTTTGGAAAATCAGTGACATCTATTGTAGACATTTGAGATTGTCCTTTGGTGAATGGATGTCGATGTAATGTTTAGATATCTTGCGAAGACATCTAGCTTGCTGAACTAGATTGAGGAGGATAGAAAACAATTTTAAACTCAGACAGGTAATTGAATTGGAGATTTGTTTTAGATAATTTCAATTTGTTCATAAGGACTTGGGAGGAGTTATGTTAAAGTTTAGCTAATTTCTAAATTTCTTCGAGAGAAGGTACAAAGGAAGTTTACCTCTACAATATAAATACTAAACTTGTGTTTTATGTGTTGAAACAATTTATGTGTGAGTTCCAATAAAACTAGTCGGTTAGACCGTGCCTTGTGTATATCCTATTGTATTTTTGCTTTGAAGGAAGTCATGGATAGGCATGAACTATTATGGGGATGGCCGAGGTATTTTATTATAGGCTAGAAGTTTGAACTAGTATTACATCCTGTTAAGCTCATGAGTGGAGTGCACAACTATTAATTAATCCAAAAATATGTGTTAGTTTTAATTAAGCCAATGACTTTGTGTCTGGTAAATGATTTGTGTACATTTGTATAAAATATTGAGTGAGATTTGTTGCATATATTGTTCGGATGTTGCAAATGGTTATCTTTGTATATTATTAAAATGGGAACAAAAGTATATAAGGAATTTTTTGCTATAATTGTGTTTTCCTTGAAAGAAAAAATATGTATTCGAAATGTATATAGGAGATAGAGTTATTTGATTCCTATTGCTTTGATATTTTATTTTGTGGTTTCCTTTTGGTGTGAAAAAGCTCAATGGATACAAGTATAACATCTTGTAGAGCCTAATGAAATTTCCTGTGCTGGAAATGATTTCATGAATAGTAAATGGTGTTTGATGAATTCTTTAAATAGATGGTATAGTCTTGATTGGAATCATTGCTTGGCTGATTGAAAGAATACTCCTTTTATTTGTTTTATGAAAGACCGTGGTCCCTTTATATGATGTTAATGTATGCAAATGGAAATGCATTTTTAAGAATGATAGTTGTCTCTGATCCCCATTTATAAGGAAATACCTCTCGGTGGTATACATGTTGAGTTTGGGAATGGAAGACATTGAAGGACAAGTGCAGGTTGGCCTATGATCTCACATCGGTCATCATTCACATTGTTTGTGTTCCAAGTGAACTGAAGCATGAATCAAACCTTTATAATTAACTATGACTAAGTATTTGTATATATTAAGTTTATTGTATATAATCCTTGAAAGAGAAATTTGGTAGAGAATACAAGTCGTAGAGCTTGCGAATGATGTATGGGTTAAAATTCTAACTTAGCAAGCTATGTATTATACTCCTTTGTAATAATAATGTGTAACATTCAAATGAAAATACTACTGGCTAAATATGTTATAGTGGATGGGTTTTACGTTACATGGCGTGTGGTTGAAAGTTATTCATTCAGAAATGAGACAAGTTAATCATTTGTGGATTAGTGCTCAAAGTGTTAAATAGTAGAACTTGAAAAGAATTTAACTTACAAAGGAAATAAAAAAAAAATATTGCTAGCATAAAAAAATGCTTATGTTGAACTTGCACTTTAAAGGAATTAAGTGTGATATTAAGAACTAGATATGTTTGTAGTGCGGTTTTGATTTATTCAAATTAGTCTCATCTCAGGGAGAATTTATGGTCATACATTCCTATGTGTATAGAACCAGCTTGGGAATGTCGGGAAGTGATTACTCTAGTTTCTATCATATCTTTTCTTTTATGGTGGTTGTGTGAGTAAGAAAAGTCTTAGTGGTAGGAGTTAAAGTTACCGTATTTACAGTTTGCTAAGTAGAGGCACGATGTCACCCTGCTACACTTCTCTCCATGAACAACCACTTAGCAAGTGAGGAGTGAATCCAAATTTAATGCAACTTCTACATAGATCCTTAACAGAATTCAATGAATGCTAATACCCTATGTGGCTTTGAGCTTGTAAGGGCCATGCTTTAAACCTCATGAACAAAGATGACTAGCTCTTCTAAAGGATGAGAAGGTTAGTCAAAGTGCTAAGCACACTCATATAGATAGATATATGTGAGAAGTGGATATTAGAAATTACCTTTTGAATAGATTGAAAAGGAATTAAAATGAATAGTAAATGCCTTTTCAAAAGACTGAAAAGGAATTGAAGTAATTAGAGAATGCCCTTTTTGATAGACTGAAAAGGTAATGAGGTGAATAGTGAGTGTCCTTTCGATAGATAAAAAAGGGTTGGTGGGTAAAGCAAAACCTTTTTTATGGACTAAAAAGGAGACGAGTTAGCCTTTAAAAAAAATGATAGCTTACGCTGAATAGAGCCTAATACTCTTGCATAGAAGGAATTGTGTAAGTAGTAAGGATAGGAGCATCCATGGTTTGCTCATAAAAAAAACTCTCTTAAATTTAGGTTAGGAAAAATAGGGTTATGACAATTTGTGGCTTCAACTTGACCATTACCTTGACGATAATAAGGTGTCAAGAAGCTATGTTAAATATGATATTTGGTGCAAAGATCATGAACATTCTTGTTCTTGAATGGGGGACCATTATCTGATGTGATCTTAGAAGGGATACCAAAGCGACAAATGATATGATGGAGGATAAATTTCATGATTTGAGGTCCTGTTTTAGTGAGAGGAATGGCCTCAACCCATTTGGTGAAGTACTCTATGGCCATAATTATAAAGGTATATTGACCAAATGAAGGGGGGAATTTTACCCATAATATTGAGGCCTTATTGTGATAAAGGCCATAGGGACTAAATTGGTTGCAAATATTGTGAATGCACATGAGATAAGTTGGTGTGATGTTATCACTCAAGACATTTCTTGACATATGTGCAATAGCCACATTCCATGGTGGGCCAATAATAGCCCATGCACAAAATACTCTTGGTAATAGCCATCCCACTAAAATGACCATCACATGTGCCTCATGAGCTTGAGAAATGACCCAAGTTGTTTCTTGTAGTTTGAGACATCGAAGGAGAAGACCATAATAATGATGATGATAAAGTACATCCTTCGAGAGGGTATACTATGCTACTTTTTGTTTGAACATGCGTTTAGCAACCAATGTCAAATCTGTGAGGAGTGTATCGAGTTTGAGAAAATCCTTCACTTGAGAAAACTAGACATTATAAGGCTCTACCTGGACAAAATGGACATCGCATTCATCCTTGGAAGATTCACAATGAAATAGCCAATTGTGAAAGGGTGGTAACATGGATGAGAGTGACCTTGCCATAGGGATTTTAGGGGATTAAGGAATAGGAGGAAGCCATAGTATCTACAAAATGATTGGCAAATATTTGAGAAGCTTCAATATCATACCATTTTTGAAGCACGTGAACAAGTGTTCTATAATTTGTTTATATACCTTGAGGATTGGGTATTTGCACTGGTAGAACCCTGTAAATTAATTGATAATGAGGAGAGAATCACCAAATATTTTGATGCACTAGATGCATATAGCAATTGTAATATTTATGCCAAGAATGAGAGCTTCATACTTGGCATTGTTGTTAGTATAGGTGAAGTCAAGTTTGAAGAAAAATGGAATGGGATCCCCTTATGGTGTGAAAAAGACTAATCCAATGCCTCCCCCTTGCTTGCACTTAGAACCATCAAATAATAAAGTAAGGTTGACTTCATCCTCAAGTTTGACATGGTCCTCCTACTTGGTGATATTGAATATGAAATCATTGAGAAGCTCAATTACGAGAGGTTTATCAACATGGAGGGGAGCTTCGATAAGTTGATCAATAATGACTTGACCCTTAATGGATTTTTGACTGATGTATTCAAGATCAAATTTTATTAGGAGCATAATCCACTTTGTGGTGCGACTATTGTTGTAGGTACAACCCATCATATAGTGCAATGGATTCTACCTAGCAAAAATATGTGTGGTATGATTGAGCATATAGTGGCATATTTCTTGGTGGTGAATATGACTGCCAAGCATAAATTCTCCACATAAGCATACTTAGTTTAATATTTGACTAGATTTTGACTAATATAATATATGGCTTGCTCATTATTGGCTTCATTTTTTTGCATTATCATGATCCCTAAGGAAAAGTTTGTGGTAGAGATATACAAATGGAAGGGGATTCATGGTCTATGCAAGGACAAAATAGGTGGGGATGCGAGATAGTACTTAATTGCATTAAAAGCCTCTTGACAATATTTGGTCCATACAGAAGAGACATATTTTTGCAAAATATTATTAAAGGGCTTGCATTTATCTAAGAGTTAGGCGATGAAATGACATATCACTTGGATTTTCCCTTGCAAGCTACACAATTATTTTAGGTTCATTGGAGGTGAAATTTCTAGAATGGCCTTGATCTTAGTAGGGTCCACTTCAATGCCTCATTTAGAGACAACAAACCCTAAAATTTTTCCATAGGTTACACTAAAGACACACTTTTTAGGATTGAGTCTCACATTATGTTCCACTAGCCAATTAAAGACCTTACACAACACATCAACATGCTCATGATGCTTTTTAGACTTCACTAGTAAGTCATCCATATAATATTCAATAATTTGATGCATATAATCATAGAAAATGTTTTTTTTAAGACCGAACAACATGACCTTGTAGCTGAATGTTCCCCATGGTGTTGTGAAGGAAGTCTTATGCTGATCATTGGGATTTACATGAATTTGATTATATCTCAAGAATCCATCCATAAGGGAAAGCATTTCATGGTTTATGGTAAAATCCATGAGGGTGTTGATGTTCAAAAATGGGAAGTCATCTTTGGGACATGCCTTGTTAAGATCATGAAAATTTATGCATATGTGTATCCATCTGATAGGCTTTCTGATATGTACCATATTGGATACCCATTCCGAATAGTCAATGGGTTGGATGAAACCCACATCTAAGAGTTTTTGGAGTTTGTCTTTGACTAAAAGCGCAATTATGGAGTGAATATTTCATAGTTTTTGTTTGACCTAATTAGCATAAGATTAAGGGTAAGTTTGTGTAATACAAGATTAGGGTCAAGGCCAGACATATCTTTATAAGACTAGACAAAAATGACTTTATATTCCGTTAGGAGGGTTGTAAAGCATTGTTTTTCTTTGAGTGAAATAATTTTACCAAGTTTAAGAAGTTGAGGATTTACGAGATCAAGGATGATGTTGATATCAATGGTTTCTTCCACAAGCATGTGGAAACCATCATCTAGCTCATGATGGGTAGGGATGATAGTGATATCGTCAACAATGTTCTCGAGGAAGGTAGGTGCAACATAACTGACTTTGGTGTGGTAGACTAAAGGGTAAGGAGAAGAAGAAGGAAGGTAGACATTTTATGCATAGATTAAGTGATATATTGGAAATAAGTCTACAGGTGAAGGAGGAGAAAAAATTTTCTCAAATTCAATGGTGCTTATATCAATATTGATGAGACAAGGAGCAATCATGTAAAGAAGAGGAGTGAAGAGGTCAATTGAAATTATATTAACCTAGGGATGTAAAGGAGAAAGAAGGCTAAAGGGTAGATGCTCTGATTTGTTCTTGTGAGGAAGGAGTTGGGATAGGATGGGTGGATGAGGATTGGATTGTAGTAACCACATTTTTGGCAGTGGATTGATGGGAACATGGGATCGTTCTAGTGGGAGAAGTGTAGGAAATGCAGGGAGTGAAAGAGGAAATAGGTGAAGGTAAAAATTTCCATTGTTATGGTCCTTGGATATGGGTATAATATGATATGATTCATATTTAGAGCTATCAAAAGTTATTGAAAGTGTATAAAATTGCTCGGCTAGGTCATACCTAGAGGTATCAGATGGAGAGGAATGAATGGTGTTGGAAATTTTGAGTCCCTAAGTCAAAGTTGTCATTGATGTCACCGGATGAAGTCATAATTAATGTCAAGGATTTCGAAAAGAAATAAAGTCGTCAAAATTATCACTAATATCTAGGAAGAAGCTTCAAAAATGCAGAAGTTAAAGGCAAAATGGCTCCATAATATTTTAGTATTATATGAGAGCATAAATTAAAAGGTTTTTCAAATTTAACCCAAGGAAGGCCTTAAAAGCCAAAGGTTATAATTATAATTTATAAATTTTAAATTCCTTGGGATTTAAATCATTTATAAATTATAAAGGTTAAATGTAAAGTGCCATTTATGAAGTTTTTTTAACGTCGACGTCATCAAAGAATTTGGAGTGCCAAAATTTGAAGACTATGGAGACATCGTGTATAAAAGGGTGACCAAAGGAATTTACAAATCATCCCTCATCGATTTAATTAATGTGACCAAGAAAAAATTTATTGTGCGATTCACTGTTTCAGTTGAGGAAGAAGACAAAAGGTGTTTTGTCTTATGTGCAAGGTTTAAAATGAAGATGATTCATTTCTTAAGGCACGTTGGACACGGTGGTCCATTGGCAGTGCACATTCTACGAAGGCATTAGTGGAAGAACTAACCCGCGTTCGAATCTCGTAGAGTGGTAGCGCCAAAGGGAAGGTTTTTGATTTGTGTTCTTTCGTTCGAGTTCTAGGAGAGGAATAAATTGTGCTAAGAGCTTTTAAAGCTCTTAACATGCATTGAGTACACATGGTTGTGGAGCCCACGGCTAGGGCATTCACGGAGGTAGAGGTTAAGGGTTCGAAACCCGTGGAGGCCAAGGTAATTTTTTAAATAAATTTTTATTGCCTAAGGTTTGATTAAAGATTGTATTAGGAGTTATAAGGGACTTTAAAAGGTTTTTTATTTGGAAATAAATTAGTGATAATGAGACATAAGGGGTGAAAGCAATTGTTTATGTGTTGATTTGTGATCTATAAAAAGAGAAATATATTATTTTAAATTGGAGTAATAAGGTGATAAATTAGTTTGAATTGAAGATCTATAAAGTGTTTCCTAAAGGCTTATTTTGGGTGTTATATTTAATGTTGAGATTGTGGAGATTATAAGGTGTATATAAGACTTGTTATATTTGTATAAAAATAATTATTGTGCAAGTATTTACAAGGGGTTTTAAAGTGAATATTTTGCTACCTAACCATTGAAGTTGTCAAGGAAAATTGAGTGTGATTGAAACAGGTTTTGAGATCTATTCTTTACCACCAAGCAAAAGGTATGGGCAAAATTCTTCCTTGTTTGAGTTGATTGGTTGGTTTCTAAAAACAACTTTGGAGAGAAAAAAAATTGCTTAGGTTTCCTTTTGAGAGTCTTATTGAAGGTTAATTGATGAGTGTGGTATTATGAAAGAGAGTTGATGCTACATTGCTTAGTGAGTGTTTGAGTTAATGCTTTAAGGTTTTTTGGAATAAAGAGTTGTTGGTAAAACTATGTTTTATAAGCATTGTTGTTGAAGCCATTGGTTGTGTGAAGAACTTGAGTTAGGAGTTGAAAAGAACATGAGTATCATTGTTATGTGAAGATTTTTTTATAAGCATTGTTGTTGAAGCCATTGGTTGTGTGAATAACTTGAGTTAGGAGTTGAAAATAACATGAGTATCATTGTTATGTGAAGTTTGTTGTTGAGCATTGTTGGAAATTTTTTGAGTTGGTGGTTATATGCTTGGACTATAGTTTGTGAGCAAGGGTTGTTTCTTGAGTGATTAGTTGAGTAGAGTTGGTTGAGCCTAGTCATGTGGTTGTGTGGAGTGATTGTTCAAGTTCCTTAAAACAAACTATTCTATATTCTGATTTGAATTAAAAAAGTGATTGAGCATTGAGTGTAGAACATATTGAGTCTCTAACAATTCTCTTTATGCTTCTATGAGATTGAATAAGTTATGTGTGGACTTGTTAAGCAAATTTGAGGCAAGTCTTTGAGGAGACTTGTGGACTGATTTTGTGTGAGCCTTTTGTGGAAGCTTACAATACATATTTGGACAAGTTCTAAGTGAACTTGTTGAGCATATTTGAATAAGTTCTAAGTGGACTTGTTGAGTAGATTTAAGCAGGTTCTGAGTGGACATGTTGAGCAGATTTGAGCAAGTTCTGGGTAGACTTGTTGAGTATATTTGAGCAGGTTTTGAGTGGACTTGTTGAGAAGATTTGAGCAGGTTCTAAGTGGACCTGTTGAGAAGATTTGAGTAGGTTCTGAGTGGACCTATTGAGCAGATTTGAGTAAGTTTTGAGTGGAATTTTTGAGCAGATTTGAGAAGGTTCTGAGTGGACCTATTGAGCATATTTGAGTAGGTTCTAAGTGGAATTGTTGAGAAAATTTGAGCAAATTCTGAGTGGACTTGTTGAGAAGATTTTATCAGGTTTTGAGTGGACCTGTTGAGCATATTTTAGCAAGTTCTGAGTGGAATTGTTAAGCATATTTGTGCTAGACCAAATGGACTATGTTTAGTGCATATTGGAGATAGATCTTTGGAGGTGATAGAGTAGAGAGTACAGTAGTATTTAGTGGATATAGATCCATCAGCTAGGGTAGTTAGTATGTCTTCTGAATGGGGACAAGAGTCTTCAGTGGAGAGAGATCCACAAGCCAGTGTAGTGGAGGTGGTAGTATTCTAGAGGATCACCAGCTAGAGTAGAGGAGAAGGAGTTATCCTATGGATAGATATCCATGAACTTGATTTAGGGGATTGATATCTCCTTCGGACAAAGGTCCATAAACATTGTAATAGGTAAGGATTCCCAAAATATTGATTGAGAAAATTTTCGTGAAATACTTTCTCCGTGGAGTAGTGCACATTTGGGTGAACTACATAAATTGTGGTATTTCTATTGTGTATGGTGTTTTATGCATTGCTTTGATTACTTCTATTGATATTTCTATCTATAAATTGCCTAATATTGATTGGGAAAGAAAAGTAAAAAGTGCTCTTATACTATTCACCCCCCTCTCAGTATAAGCTTGTGTTCTTCAGATGGAGGTAACTTGGAAAAATTTAGTGGGTAGTAGGTGGGCATATATGCAGGATCAATATATTCATCCATATAATTTGCCTCAATATCAAGAGTGAGGGAGTGGAGGTGATGTGTGATGAGATCAACTAAAGAATTTTTATTATACTCTAAACCTGATTTATCCTTGGGTGATTGATAGGGTGGGTCAATAATGGATAGTGGATCCTTCTCATAGTGCCCTAGTCCAAATCCATACCAATGGAAGTATAGAAAATATTACATGGCAAATGAGAGATTGGAAATATAATTAAAGTTACCATAAAATGGTGCTTCAGGCTCTGTAGAAATCGATTTGTCAAAAGATGAATCAATCCCCCAATAGATAAAATTGGCATGATTGGTTGAAGACCCAATGGGGACAATAATTTTGATAGTTAAGGGCATGTCATGAGGGAAACAAAAATCCTATTCTAACTTTATGAGAGGGGGAGCAAAGGTTACATTATGTACAAGATATTTGCCTATATCTAGAGTAGACATATTGATAGAGATGTGTGAAGATGATGGATGAGGTGATTTGGGGTGAGGTTCAGAGCTAGGAGAATCTGAAGAAGGGATGTGTACAGTGGAAGAGGGTGAAAATGTTGATAGAGTAGGGGAAGAATAAGGGTGTGGTGTTGGAACGTTCTCAATAATGGAAGAGAAGGGAGAGATGTGATTTGAAAGGATAACTCATCAGTTTGTGGAGAAGATGGGTTGGGTTAAGAAGGCATTGTGGAAGCCAAAATTATAGAGATAGGAATGGGGGAAATGATAGCCTATCTAGAGGTTAAGGTGGGAAAATATGAATTCAAGGCCATTGGTTTGGAATTACACATGGCTAAGGGGGATGTGGAAGCAACACGAATAGGGATCGTAGGATTGAGGTGGGTGCAAGATTATCGAATGTGGGCTATGTACAATAGGTATTGGTAGAGAATAAAGTATGACACATGGAGGTGTATGTAAAATTGGAGGTTGAAATGAAGAGGTATGGATAGTGGCTATAGAGGAAGAAGGAGAGAGATGAGAAAGAGGAGCATAAAAATGGGGATAGGGTCGAATAGGGAAAATAAAATGAGGACAAAGGGATGGATTAGGAGAGGCATAGTTATGTAGAGGTAAGTAGATGGGAGGGTATGAAAATTATGTGGAAGATAAATGAGGGTGATTGGGTTGAATAATAAGTATAGGATTAGCCACCAATGGGATGAATGGGATATGTTGAGAAGAGGTGTGTTGGACAAGAGGTGTGGATTGAACACTACTAAGGGCAACATGAGCATATGGTAGAGTAGATTCATGTGGATGGGATATCATGTTGCAATATTTAAAAGGTTTATCATCTATGGGAATACAATGAATGCATTCCTAATGGATATATTTGAGGCAATGGTTTAAGGTAGAAGTTATGCACCACATGTCTCTAATCCATGGTATCCCAAGAAGCATATTGTATTGCATCTCACCTTTGAGGATATAACATAAAGTATGAATGGTCTTCAGACCCACATAGATGGGGAGGAAAACCATACCAAGTATCGAACATGATGTGCCATTGAAGACTTATAGGGTGAAAATTGAGGCAACTAAATGGGAGGGGGTAAGGTTAATATTTTTAATGGTGGCAACAATGATGATGTTGATGGAAGAGCCTATGTCAACAAGAACACATTTGAATGTTATGCCATCTACACAAGCCATGATATGCATCGGTGGATTATATCCCTCTATTGGAAGAGTTTTTATCTCATAGTCATAAAAAATGATAGAGGATGACATGTAGGTCCTTATATTATCTACAAAGTTAGCAAAGGCATTGGGGTCTTGAGCATGCAAATATATGGAATTTAAAATGTCCATAAAAGCCTCCTGATGTATGGGAGAATGTTGGATAAGTTCATAGATTGGGAGCTTAGCCAATGCCATTTTAAGGCTATGGGTAAGTTGATTCTTTAGGTGGAATACCGATTGTAGCTGAGGGGATGTGACCTGCATTGGTGGAGGTGACACAGGTGATGGTGAAGATACGTTTAAAGAATCACTTGGTTGGGATTGTTGAATAGGATATCATTGATTTTTGGTGATAATATTGATCATACCTACAAAACCTTGATAATATTACATATTATTCATAGGGTTAACTTGATTGGGTATGGATGTAGAAGTTGATGCACCATTGTAGTGCTATGTAGTTCCATGTAGTGGCAAAGGATTTTGATATATTCCAAGATTTTGGTTAGGAGGGGCTAGAGGGTTTTCAACTGTGATATCCCCTCGATTGATTATGTATTACACTAGATTTTTAAATTGTCAATGATCATTAATGTCATTACCCTTTTGGTAATGGTAAACACAAAAGTGATACTCCTTTTACCATTTGGTTTTGGGTTTTCTTGAGTACTTTGGTTGGATTTCTAGTAGTAAAATTATTTGCACATCATAGAGCTTTTGGAAGATGGTTGACAAGGGATCATATAGAGGAGTGAAATTGCGAGGGGATCTAGGAGGACATTGGGGATGAGTAGTGGATTAGGAAGAAGGAGAAATATTGTTAAATTGTGGAGGGGTTAATTTAGTCTAGAAGATTGAATATTAGGGTTGACAAGTAAGGTGTTTAGGTTGAATACTAGGGATGTTTGTGGTACTCAACACTACATTATTGACTTGAGAGGATTTGTATTGGGTATTATTGTTACCCTTATAATTACTATATGGATATTATTTCTTCTTAAGCTTTATTCCCCCTTCTTGGACTTTAATTTCCTCGATAATATTTAGCATGAGCTATAACTTCCTCAAAGGTGTGATGCTACTGGATTTGCAACATTGTGGAGATGTGTTTAGCATAGGTTTGATCAAACATGTAGACTAGATTGATAGAGGAGAGTGAGAATGGTAATTAATTGATCATAACTCTCCATATAGCGACATAATCCATGATAGATTCATCATCAAATTGGAAAATATTATAAAGGTTTGTCAATGTGATCTTATTCTTGATGTTGATAGCAAAGTGTTCCAAGAAAAGGTTAGCTAATTGTTCAAAAGTATAAATACTATGTTGGGGTAAGATTTTGTACCAATCTAAATCCCCTCCCCCAAGGGACAATGAGAAGGTACGAAGCATAAGGGGATCACTTTCATTAATTAGATAACAAGCAGTGATGAAATTGCTTACATGCTTCTTGGGATATTTTTTCCCTTTGAACTTTTCAAACATGGGTATCTCAAAATTATAGGGATATGGAGGCATGGGGACTAACAAATGGATGGGTTGAGCTCACAAATAGCTAAGAGTGGATTTTTGATATCTAGAGCCAACATATTGCAATTCTAAACTATTGAATCAATTATTCAGTTATTGAATTTTGTTAAGTGGGTCTTGTGATGCTTGAGGGGACTCAATTGGGGTAGAAAAATAAGAAACTTTGAAAGGAGGATAGGCATATGGGTAGTATGAAGGAGGGGGTAGTAAGGATGTGGATGTTGAGTTATGGAGGGTTCTTGTGGAATTTGTTGTGAAGAATGAGGTTGCTGATATGGTGTAAGGTATGGGTTTTAGATATTTGTAGAGGTTGTAGGGATTGATATGTTGGTGGTAATATTATTACAATAGAAGGACCACATGGGGGTTGATGGTGTGTGTGAGAATCTGGAGGAGGATGGTGTTGAGTAGGATGTAGTTGGTATTGAACAAGAGGTGGTGGATATTAGGTGGATGTAGGGTGGTATTAGTTTGGTGGGGTTGAATTTGAGTGGGTAGAGGTTGATATTGAGTGGGTGAAGGTTGATGTTGAGTGGATGGAGGATTTTGTGACTATGTCAATGACCATTGATAAGAAGTTGAAGGAGGTAGCAGTGGTAGATACATCGTAGGTGGAATTGAAGCCCATGAAGGATATTGGATGAAGAAGAAATATTTGTTAGATAGAGGATTAAGAGTGGTCAATAATTGAGAAGGAGGTTGAGGAATAATAGTATTGTATGAGGGATGAGAAGGTTGTTGGGAACCTCCAACAAGAGCTTGTTGCAAAGAAGAATAATTGCAAAAAGAGATAAGAGGAGGATGTGATTAAATATGAGGATAAGAGGACGGGTAAGAAGAAGCTTGAATTGAAGAATTAGGAGGAGGAGGAGGAGGAGGGATATAAGGAGTAGAAGAGTATGCAACATGTGCACCAATGGGGGGCGTTGTGTTAAGAGGATAAGATTTTTGTAGTGGAGTACAAAAGTGAAAATATGTGGGAGAAATAAAAGCAATAGGGTGAGCATTAGGATGTCGTGTAGGATCAGGAAAATCATATGAAGGTGTAGAGGTTGGAAGGTATTGTGATGAAGAAGCTATGTTAGAAGAAGGATGATTGGGATGAGCAACAATCGACATAATGTTGATAGTCTAGTAAGTGGGTGCCACACAAGATCCAGAGAGTGGGAAAATTTTGGTGAAAGCATATATACTTAAGTGATCACCAAGGAGCTACCATGCTTGAAATTGTAGGGACTATAGTTTAGGATATGATAGGAGTGGATATAGGTGGGGTATGGGAAGTGTGATAATAGGTTTGTTCTTAAGAAAGAGGAGGGATATAGTACTTAGAAATACAAAGTGGTATTAAGTAAACCCACTGTGAGTCCTATGGAGGAGGGTAATGGTAATGGAGATAAGGACATTATTGGAGGGCATTAAAGGTATTGAGATAAAAAAAATAAGGTATTAGAATTGGAAGAAGAAGAAGGAGAGGTGTCAATATCAGGGGTTTTAGGTAAGTTGGTATGAGTGCCTTAGTATATGATGTTTGTGTGAGTTGATTCATTATATGGACATCAAACATAAGGGATGATAGATAGGCTACTAGGCTGAGAATGGGACACATACTTCGAATCGGTAGGAGTTGTGGGAAGACAAGGGCTTTGCCCAGAATGCTCCATGGAATTATGTGTTTGGGCTCTGGTTTGGCTTCGATTTTGGATCATAAGTAGGTATGGGTAGAACAAGAAGTGTAGGGAGGAACATGTCAAGAAGAGAAGGGTGTAGACTAATTCTAGGTGTGACCATCTAGGATCAAATGGTTATATCTATCAACCATCTAGGGTCATATGGTTTAATTCGAAGGCTGGGTACAATGGTTACAGGGAAAAAAACATGTGGAAAAAAGACAAGAGAACTATGTTTTAAGGTTTTGATGGTTTGGTGGATTTTTGATGGGTTTTGTAAAAGAAAACAATTCTATCTATTCAAACAAGCAAACAATCAAGTGATGATAATGCAATTGTTTAGTTAGGTTGTGTTGTTGATGTTTGACATCGTTAGTTTTTGGGGTAATGGTGTTTTTTCTTTTATGCAGTGTGTTTTGATGTAACATACCCCTAAAATATACAAAATATGGAGGAGGGTGGTATATACAAGGTGTGTTTATGCATGCTCTTTGATATACCCAAGAGTACATGAGGATAGTAACACACAAACAACTAAAAGGGCTTCTTAAGGTTGGGATGGCTCTAGGTATCCTAAAGGGGTCAAAGACCTCCAATACCCTTTTTAGGGGGTATTAAAGGTGGTGATATCTAGAACATATCATGATCCAATTGGCTTTCGCTTCACCCTTGGTCAGGCTCGATAAAAAATGAAAGTTGCACACTCATTGATTATTTAGACCTATGAGCAAGGACATCTAACCTTAGACTACCTTGAGCTAGTCCCAAAGGTAGTCAACTTATCGGTGATGAAATCCAAGAAACTATGAGATATGGACTATGGTGTCTAAGGGATCAACTGATGGTTGGTGATAAAGTCCAATGTCATTGGTTGATTTTCTCACAATTTTTTGTGCAAAGATGTTAGTGTGTGATTTTTATATTTTAATTGTTTTTCTTGTTTTAGATATGCCTATCTACAAGTAAAATTCAAAAGATACAAAATGAAAAGCTTGCCTATAGTAATTGTAAAGAAAGAAAACACTAATATAATATACTTTGTTGCTATCTAAGGTGCAAATACAAGAAACCTATGAGATGGATGAAATGCAACTACACTAGCCAAAAATAGTGTTAGGATGAGGTCCTAACAAAAAAACTAAAATGACAAAGGAAGAAGTCTCCAAAACTATGAGAGCAACATGGGTAAGATGTGAATGGGATATTTTGTATGCTAAAGGAGAGGCAAGGGGAATCCAAACATGTCAAAATATTGTTATAACCTCCTATGCAACTATTCATAAAATGAGGCAATGGATAGCCTCATTATTCACATGCTACTTTACATATATGTTTCATCCCTATAAATGTCTATGGACCTACAACTCGGTAAATAAAATTAGAAGTATTGAGTGGAATTGAAGCCTTTATGAGAAGTAAAGACCAAGAAAATCAATTCATAATCATAGGATATTTTAATTCCATAACTAAGTTGGATGAAAAATTTGGGGGAAGTAGGAAAATAACCCAAAGTATGAGAGATACCTCAGCTTTTATTCAAAATAATAATTCATGGGAGGTTGAGTTTTAAGAGGAAAATTATACATGGATCAACAAAAATATAGGCAAGAACTTGATATTAGAAAAATTAGACAAATACATACTCTTAAATCATATTAGAATATCACAATGTAATCACTCAGGAAGAGATGCACTAGAAGCAAAAATCAAGAGTTTCTTGGTTGAGAGAAGGAGATAAGAATACTAAATTTTTTAGATTATCCACAATTAGGAGGAGAATTTATAATAAAATTATAGAAACTAAAAATACTAATGGTGAAATGACTAAGAAACTAGAGGAAATTAAAGAGGAATGAGTGTCCTTCTATCAAAAATTACTATCTAATGACCAGATTGAGGATGCGCGTTCTATGTCCAAGATATTAGAGTACATTACTTCTCTTATTATAGATTAAATCATCGATCAAACCTTTTTCTAAATAAAAAATCAAAGGCGCTATTTTTTTGATGAATTAGGATAAAACACCAGTGTTGGATGGATTCCTAGTAGGATTCTTCCAATCATGTTGGGACATAGTTGGAAATTATGTTGTTAGAAGTGAAAGAATTTTAGGAGAAAGAAACAATTTTGAAATCGTGGAATGCAAATTTCTTGGCCCTCATTTCAAAAGTCCATGGAGCTAATGAATTTAAATATTTTAGACCTATTAGTATTTGCAATACTGTCAATAAAATCATCACAAAGATCTTTTTTGGTAGGCTTCAAAAATATTTACCCCTATTGATCTCTCAAGAGCAATATGGTTTTGTGCAAAGTAGACAAATAAAAAATGGAATAATAACCATTCATGAAACACTCCACTCGATCAATAATAGAAAGAAGGCAGGAATAATACTTAAGCTTGACATGGAAAAAGCTTATCATAGAGTCAATTAGAGATTCTTAGATAGGATACTAGAGAATTTTGGTTGTGAAGAGAAGTGGAGGAGATGGATTCAAGTGTGTACATCAACAACTAGATTTTCTATTTTGATCAATTAGAAATACTTAGTTTCTTCCTATAACAGAGAGGATTAATAGAAGGAGCCCAAATTTCCCTTACCTCTTCATTTTAATGGTTGAAGCATTAGGAAGAGTTGTCAAAGTTATAAAAAAAGAAGAAAAAGATATATGGCATCCTTCCTAGTCCCAACTATGAAACAATGACTCATCATCAGTTTGTAGATGATGCCATCTTGCATGGAAATACATCAATTCAAGAGGCTAAGGAGTTAATGAAGGTACTTCAATTGTATGAGACTATTTCCCATCAAAAGATAAATTTATAAAAGACTAAAGTATTCTTTCTTCACACTCCAAAAAAGAGATAGAAGAAAATTGTTGAGATTTTGAAATGTTAGGTTAGTAATTTGCCATCAATTTATTTGGGGATGCCTTTATTTATTCAAAAATTAAAAGTAAATTATTGGGATAGAATTTTGGATAGAATTGGTAAAAATCTTGTTGAATAGAAAGAAATAGCATTGAATCAAGAAGGTAAATTGTAGTTGATAAAAACAACACTCCAAAACGAACCAATCTATAGTGCACTAGTTTTCAAAATGCCATCTGCCATAGCAAATTTTTTTTATCAAATATGTAACAGATTCCTTTGGTCGAGAATGAAAGAGAAGAAAATAATATGTTTGGATGCATGGGATAAGGTTTGCAAAAGTAAATTGTTGGGTGGACTTGGACTAAAAAAATGAAAGTCTTGAGTAAAGCCTTAAGAGGCAAATTGGTCTAGAAGTTATACCAAAATAAAATATATAAATGGACTTATGTTTGTAAAGAAAAATATCTTGATAACTAATTCCTTTCTAAGAGTGGAAAACCTTCCAAATGGGTCTACATTTTGGAATGTGCTAGTAGGAATCAAGAAATTTTTGTGGGATTATTTGTCATGGGAAGTCAAAGAAGGGTCAAGATTCTTCTTCTGGGAGGATGCTTGGCTAAGGAAAAAAAAATTGATCAAGAATGAGTATATTTATTAGGGGCACAATGGGCAATGGCTACTCAAGGAAATAAAGTAAGTGACTATCTCAGAATGACTAAGGAAGGAAGGAAATGGCATATTCAAGAGATACCAAATTGGGAAATTAATAAGCAATTAGAGGTAGTAAGACAAGAACTAATAAATTAAAAATTTGATAATTTTGGACAAGAAGACAATCTAGTATGGAAAGAAGATAAATGAGGTGAGTACAAATTAAAACCTACCTTTAAACTATTAAATTATGCCACAATGTATGGATGCCCTAAATTATGAAAAAAAGTATTGTCAAAATGGCTTATCCAAAAATATCCTACTTCTTTTGGATTATTGCCCATAAAAAGATTTTAACCTTAGATAATTTGTAGAAAAGGAGTTTCTAATTTCAAAATAGATGTATCTTACGCTACAAAGAAGAAGAAATTGTGGCTCATATTTTCCTACACTATAATTTTGTGAGAACAATTTGGAGTAGATTGTGGAATGAATTGAGAATTCAATGGGTAGTTCCTACCTCCTTAAAAGACCTCCTAATCCAATGGTAAAGGAATTCAATTAGGAATATGCTAAATGAATTATGGATCTTCATCCCTCCACATTTGATTTGGATTGTGTGGAATAAGAGGAATCTTAGAATTTTCCAAAACTAAAGAAAAATTGAAGCATGTGTATCAAGTGAAGGTCTATGTAAGTGAAATTTATTTAGTTTTTTGACCCCCAAGCACATGAAAGGAGAAAGAAATGATAAAAGTACTATAATTACTTTCCCATGATGAGGTGGAAGGTGATGATGAGTTAGACATGGCTTAATGGGGGTGTTGGATGTGGCTCCCAAGATAACATGATGTATAATGATGATGAATTAAGATGTAATAATGATGTGGTACAAGAACGGTTGAAAGGACATTCGAACAAGACTGATTGGTATGTTGTGAATGGTGCAAAAAAGACTTTTTTTTTCAAAAATTAGAAGAGGTAAATTAGTAATGCTTTAGTTTTGTTGGGGATATGTTTCAATTTTTTATGAAGTTTGAAATATTTTTGTAAATAGGTTTTGGGGATCCTATACAAAAAAACCGCCTCTTTATTTACCTAATAAAAAAATATTATTGGCTAGATGAAGGGACTTGTGCTAAGATTAATACCTTGACAAGGATTGGTTCATATCATTGACCAATAAGAGTTAATGGTGGTATGTGTGGAGTTCTCCCCATGTTTGGTTTCTATTGATTGATTTCCCTTATGGGCCCTATGTTAGCTCTAGGGTCCATTCTTTGCTCCTCTCGTACTACTCAATCTTGTACTTTCTCATATAAAAATATCTAAAAATACCTTGAGCAACACTGAGAGAGTCTTGAGCCATTATCCCACATGTATCCCATGATGGCCCTCATTATGGTGTATAATGCACAACACCCACATAGAGTTTTGCAAATTAGGAAGCAAGATTTTGGATGAAATGCTCAAGTGGAAGCAACCATGACACAACCCATCAAATGAGTGAATCATGGTCAAACCATATGCTCCATCCTTTCCTATGGGAGCATAGCATGATGTTGGTTATTGTGTAGATATCCCCATGTGTGGTTTTCATTGGTTGATTTCCCTTGTAAGTCCCATGTTAGCTCTAGGTTCCATTATTTGCTCCTCTTACACTGCCCAATCTTGTACTTTCTCAAATAACAAATTATATAGATGCCTTGAGCAATGTTGTGAGAGTCTTGAGCCATTATCCCACATGTATAGCAAGATGGCCCTCATGGTGGTATATAAAGTACAACACCCACATAGAGCTTTACAAATTAGGAAGCAGACATTTGGGTGAAATGCCCTAGTGGAAGCCGACCAACCATGACCTAGCCCCTCAAATAATAAAATCATGGTCAAGTCGTATGCTCCATCCTCTCTTGTGGAAGCATCACTTGATGGTGGTGAGTGTGGAGTTCTTCCCAAGTGTGGTTTTCATTGGTTGATTTCTCTTATGGGCCCTATGTTAGCTCTAGGGTCCATTCTTCGCTCCTCTCGTACTACCCAATATCATACTTTCTCAAATAATTTTTTTAAATATAAGCATATGTAAGAAGACCATCCTCAATTTGTTGATACGTGTAGACACCAAAATCTAGCCACTTGTCATCCATCCATAGTTTCCTACCATAATTATCCATTATATATATTTATTTATATATATATTTATTTAGTATATATTAGAATAATAATATTTTATATATTATATTTATATATTTAATAAATATATGTATATATGTATGAATTAATCCTAGCCATCCATCCACCCCAATCCATGCCACTTGCCCAAATTTAATCTCCACCCTTCATCATGTTTTAATCTTGACCACACAAATTGTGTCGTTGAAACCCTAATGTGACTAAGGAGAGATTATAAAGAGGAGTCATTTTGATGACTCAATGGCTAATTTTTGAATTCCCTAAGTCCTCTAAGTTCTTGAGGTCTTAAGCATTCTCAAGCATCCTCGCCACTTCCATCCTCCATCGCTCCCTCTCGCATCCTTCGCATCCATCTTCGTCCACATTGCAAACCAAATATATTCTAAAACTTCTTCTTCACACCCCCAAATGCCCTCGAGAGCCTCACAAGCACATATAAGCATTTCAAACCATCACCAAGCACCCTTTAGAGTCTGTTGAGCGCCCTCTCAAGTCCACAAGTGCTCACGGGTGTTTTCTATCCTAGTTTGGTAGCCCTACGACCCTTGGGCATTGCTAGGGCACATTTGCGTAACCATTATCTACAACAAAAATGAAGACAAAAATGGTAAGTCAACCAAGACAAAGTAAATTTTATTTGCAAGCATTTTTATATTCTCAGATTTGTTTTACAGTTTTATTTATGCAATTAGGCTTTAGTGATTTATTTTCTGAGGGTCTCACGTAGTGGAGCCCTCATAGATATTATTAATCCTTATTTGTTTTTGTGTGTGCAGGTTTAAATATTACATTCATTGGTTGTTGAAGCTCGAGTGGCCCTGCATAGGATACCAAAGCCCACTCACCACTCTGTTGGGATCAAAGACGAGCAAGAAGACACCACTATTCATTGGATTAGGGCCTCAAAAATCCTAACATTGTAACAACTATATCAAGGGTATTGTAAAGACCCCACATTGGGGTACATTATTTGTACAATCGGGAGATCTACCCCATTCAATAAAATAATATTTGTTCTGTGCAATTTTATGTCATTTACTTGCACTTTTGTATACTTTATATATTGCATTGGTGTTTCGTTTTTGCATTCACAAATGGTGATCAAGGTGGGACCCAAAAAGGGTTCTAAAGTTTAAATTATCTTGTCACTGACTTGTGGTTTTCTGTTTTTATTTTGTAGGGTTGTCAGAAAAATAAATCGCACGAATTTCACAGAACTAGGGTTTCTAAAGAGTTGGATAAGTTGTAGAAGTTACGCAGACGCCAGATGACGCTCGAGGGGTGCCCTCCAGTGTTCAAAAAATGCCCATGTGCATTTTAGAGGCATTGAGAGGTGTTTTACAAAGAGGGAAGAAGAATACATAGGCTTATCTGTAAGCCTACTTCAAAACCCTAACCCCTCTGTTTTT
Source organism: Wollemia nobilis (assembly GCA_028583015.1). Lineage (NCBI taxonomy): Eukaryota > Viridiplantae > Streptophyta > Pinopsida > Araucariales > Araucariaceae > Wollemia > Wollemia nobilis. Next base: position 774,392 of record JAQPPZ010001766.1, on the reverse strand, counting down.
TATTTTTACGTTTTTATAGATAAAATGCTAAAAATAACATCATTAAATGTTTGTTAAAAAAAATATATTTAATATGCATATTAGGCATTTAGAATAATTTTTGCATCCATATTCATCTACACATTCACATTTTAGATTAAAATTTCATTGCTTTCTGGTGTATTGTACTCAAAATGTTGCATTCTGTTTTCATATGAATTGATAAATTGCATGAAATAGTTTGCATTATAGGGTTAGAAATCTCTCTTTTTACTAGTATAAGTAGGAAAAATATCAATATATCAAAAGTATTCCCACATTTTGTGATTCAAGGTGGAAGAGTAGATGAACCCTCCTCTGTTTAGATAGGGTCTTAAGCGGTGTACTCTACATATTTTGAAGAAATTGATATTTTTGTTGTTGGATTCTGATTTAGATTTAAAAAATTAGTTATTTTTGATATTGTATATACACCATAGAAAACTTGAAATTTTAAAAAGAATCACACACAAAACGTATCACATTAAACAGTAATGTGTTGGATTTCATCACCAACCATTGCTTGAGATTTGGTGACGGTGGGCTTCATATCCATCCACCAATATCTGCCCTTAGCCACCTTAGGATACCCCTGAGCAAAAATTTCTGGACTTCATCACCAGGAAGAATCTCATTGCCCATCCAAGCCATAGATTTCACCCTTAATTCAGATTAGTACATCAAAACACACCAAAAAAAAAAAAACATTAAATATGAGATAAAAAAATAGAAGGTAAGACACATTTGTTGTAAAAACTTAGAATTGAGTTGTTTTACTTGATTTTTGTGAAGTTTTTATTTACATTACTGTATTGCACATTGCATATATTTGATTCATTTAGCTTATGGTCTTAACTAGAAATCAAAAAAATAAAGAAGCACTGAATCAAATTTTCATCCCACAACACATTGCATCCATGGATAATTCATCATCCCTTCCTACCACTTCTATGGTCAATCCCACTAGTGTGATACAAGCAAGTCATTCAGATTTGTCTATGGGTCCCTCACACACTATGTCATCCACACAATCATTCCACATGGCCATTCCATAAATAGAATCATCTTCACCTACCATTGGTCACCACATCACCCATATAGACATGGCCCAAGTAGAAGCTCTTCAGATATCTACTAACTATGTCTTAGAATCAGTCCATAACTCACCTAGGCATGATCCTTCTTTCTAGTAGGAACTTATCTCCTCCCAACCTTCAAGCCTTACCTAGGTGTATAACAATCCTCTTTTTGAGGCATCAACTGCACCTTCCCAACATTGGTCTGTACCTCAATAATCATGTTCTCCAAGCACATCCATCCCATCATCCTACACCACTACCTATAGTAATACTTTGTATGAATCATATATCAATGTTGCTTAATAGATGTCAACATCCATATCATCTAATGTCACCAATATAGTTGTAATTCCTATTGCAACTTGTCATCCACTCACCTCATAAGTTCCATCTACATCCATGACTTCCACTTTAGATATAGAAATACATGAAGCATGAGAACAACTTAAAAAATTGCTTAAGAAGCGATAGAATGCTCAACAACAAGTTCAGGTGGTCAATCCTAAGCCTCAACCCGTTTCCACTCAACCAATATTTATCACCTAGAGTCCATCATGGGTACCACAATCTTCTGTGGTTTCCATCCCCACACCACCATCAACCCATATTCATACCATTACCATCGATAATAATTACAATCATAGTCCTCATACATCATATCCATTTCAACATTCACCATCATTTCTTCACCAACCTCATTATCATCAATTTCAATCCACTTCACCACATCATCATAATATTATTACACCTCAACATATTTCCACCCCACCTTCATAGAATCATCAAGTGATTCAGGGTTTTCGCATTCTAGGGGAAGACCCTAGGATCCAAACTATGCAATAACAAATTGATAGTCTAATGCAACACACTCTTGGTTTGATGAACCAGAAGCCCACTTTATATCAACTAATAAATCAACCAATTCATCCTTCGGTACCATCACCGCCATATCCGATAGACTTTATAGTATCAAAGTTTGACAAATTTAAAGGGACTAAGGACCCTAAAGAACATGTGAGCACATTCATCCATTCATGCTTCATAATCCAAAACAATGATGCTCTAATGCTTCAAATATTTCCTCAAATATTGGGGGAGACGTTGTAGAGTGGTATAACCATTTGCCTCACCATAGTATTTATACTTTTGAGCAATTGGTTGACCAATTTATTGAAATATTTTCCCTTAATGTTAGAAATAAAGTCTCATTATATGATATATATGGTATAAAACAATATGATGATGAGTCTGTCTATGAATTTGGCAACCGTTGGAGGCCGTTATTACCAAACTATCATTTGACCTTGCAATGGAAGATCTTATTAGACTATTTACCAAGAGTTACTTAAAACCCATATCTTGGTTGTTACAATTGCAACAATACCGATCATTTGAGGAAGCTCTTGTCTAGGCTAGCATCATTGAGAAAATAAAAATCCAAGAAGGTGTAATTAAGCCTAAAAATAAAGAATGGTAAAGTAAGGGCCAATATAAAAGTAACTATTCTGGCCAATCAAAATCAAACTAGGCCAATCCAGCCAACCAAGCTAACCAAGTTAATCAAGTGGTGATGAGCCAGCCGGTAATGGATAAAAAAAACTATGCAACAACAACCACGACAAATTGAATATCTTGTGGTTTCCTCAACAACTCAATCAAGTCAAAACACAGTGCCAACTATGGAAAATTGACCACATCGATAATATATTCGACAACCTCGTCAGTACACCCCATTAGCCAAATCTTATGCTTCCATATTTCACAAGTTATATGACACTAACCAACTTGCTTTGCTTGAGGTTAAACTAGATGATCCCACTAAATATGGTAAACATTACCGGGAGCATTTGTTTTTCCCTTATCATAGGCAAAATGGACATGATATTAACAACTACCATGTATTTAAAGATAGAGTGCAATATCTCATCGAATTTGGGGCCATTAAGCTTGATAACCCCCTAGTTCAACAAAACCAAAACCTTGATATCTTTCAAACACCACTTCCTCATCATGAGGAAGTGAAACCAACAATAGGAGGGTCCAACACCAATATTACCCTAAATCAAGTCAATCATGTGCAACAATACCAAGGTTTTGTGGGTGCTATTCATGTAGTAACCCGAGGTCAACAACAATGCACAAATCAACAAAATGCACAACAAAAGCCCATTCTACCACCCATAGTACCATAGAGAAGTATGTCTAAACCTGCCACATCATAGTCACCAATCCAAAATTCCACCAATTCTTCACCACCAATCCATATTCCGAGCCATCCAAATCCACTCATTCATCCCATCAATTGCCCCCCAAGGCCAATCATCTCTTTGAGTAGTCGATTAACTACTAGCCTAAAAATGGCTTCAGTAAAACTGTCTATATACGAGCTCATTCAAAAATCTCCTCCACATCGCGAGGCATTAATAGATATTCTAAAGTCCATTGAAATTCAATCCCAAGATCCTAATGCCTTTATCAATTTTGTGGGGACCATCCAAACTTGTATGGAACCTTCCATATCTTCCAATGATTCTAAGATAAAACCAATATCATCAAAATTGATGGATCCTCCATTACATATTATGGCTCAAATTGATATGGAATCCTTCAAAAGATTTTTAATTGACACCAAATCCTCCATCAACATCATCACCATATCCACTCTTCAACATCTCAAGCTTCCACTAGATCACATTACCAAATCCACTTTCACCTTGAAAGCATTTAATGATGCTCTATGCTCTAAAGTTGGCACTATTATTTTACCCATTGAAGTGGGGTTCAAAATTTTGCATATAATGTTCCACATCTTGGAAGGGTCCATGGTGTATAATGTACTCCTTGGATGACCTTTGATGAGAGAAATGAGATGTGTCCCTTCTATACTACATCATTTCTTGAAATACGTACATGAGGGACAAGTACATTTCATACCAATGGATGTTGAACCATTCAAGTATTATAATTTTATATCAAACCCCTATGAGTCCATGTTACCTTCCACTCATATATTCCTCACTTCATCAACCACCTCATCAACCACCCCATCCATATCTTCATCTAAAGCCCCTATTTCAGAGGAGCTTCCCATCACCACTTCACATCAAGTTTCCACTTTCATACCCCCATCTTCATCACCTTTGACAACATGCACATGTGGTCAAACTCAATCTACATTAGCCACATCATCAACATCATCACCTTCCATAATTATTCCTTCTATCCACCCAACCAAATCCATCTCCATAAGCCGATGTCTCACAAGTCGAAATGACGGATTGTGAGATACCATCCCAGTCAACACATAGTCCATACCCTGAGCCATTAACCAACCATGAGTCATCCACATCTACATCCAATACATCAACATCATCCCAAGTCAAGGTCCACCTCAATAATCCTGGTATTGGTGAATATGTGGTCCAAGACATCATAGTTACACTGCTCAACATTCAAATTGCTAAGGACTATGATTAGCCACGTGATCCACCCTTATCTATAGGAGCAGTTTATAACATGGGTTCAATGCCTAATAGCATTAATATTGTATATGTGGGGCTTGATTCATAATCTAAACTAGTTACCCCAGATGAACCCAAATCACCAACACCTGCCAATATACAACATATGTCAGGTTTTCCATTCTAATATTTTCACATTGTTAATTGGCAAGGACATGGTCTAGGACGACATGAACAAGGAATACACAAAATTATCGATGTTTCATATTGAGAAATGCATGATAATTCGGGTTTAGGCTATCATCCACTTTCATCCACTTCTTCTCTTGAACAAGCTTTCCAAAGCTTAAATTTAAATTCAGGAGAAGATATCCATCACATTGATGACTCCGAAGATGAAATCTATGAAGAATTTGACCTTATATCGATAACTTTTGATGAATATGAAGAGGATTCAAATCCCATCATCCCACACACTGAGCAAGATGAGTTTTACCTCATAATATTCCTCATCCATCAACCCATCATTCACTTGCTTCTTCCACAAGAGCGAGCAGACCCAACTGGTGAACCACCACCTCCATTCCATTGATCCTCATCATCGACCATTTTTCTTGTAATATATGTACATACTAAAAAAAATAAAAAAAAAATTCAAAAATTAAAAATTAAAATTAAAATAAAAAACACAAACAGAAAACAAAAATATTTTGTATTACATGTATATTGCATTTATTTGTATTGCTTATTGTTGTTCAGGTTTAATAGAGTTCTAATATCGGTTCTACCAAACAGGATCCACCCATCCATTTACCTTTGCCAACCATCCATTTTTCCCCTTCCCCTTCACCTTCACCTTCAGATCCTGAGGTTTTCCAGGCAGACATAGATGAGGTTGAGTCAAAAGAGTTTGATAATGTCATAGATGACATTCATTTGATCCCAATGCCCCATCAACTTGAGGAAGGTTCTCACATGTCTATTGAAGATACTATCGGTGTGAACCTTAGTTCAAACGCAAACAATCCCCAAATTGTCAAACTTGGTAAAATTTTATCCATAGATGAACAAGAGCAATTAATTTCTCTTCTCAAGAAGAAGAAGGGTATTTTTGCATGGTCCTATAAGGACATGCCCAATCTTGACCCTAATTTGGTTGTCCACAATCTCACCTTAAAATCTGATGCTAAGCCGATCAAACAAAAACTTAGAAGGATGCATCCTACTATTTCCCTCTTGGTCAAAGAAGAGCTTAAAAAGCTATTAGATGTGGGTTTCATTGTCCCCATTGACTATCCTGAGTCGCTATCAAACATGGTACTCGTTTGTAAGCCTAACGGGGTAATACATGTTTGCACTAATTTTCAAAATCTTAACAAAGCATATCCTAAGGATGATTTTCCTCTTCCAAACATTGATACTCTTGTTGACACCTACACTGGCCATGAAATGCTTTCTCTTATGGATAGTTTTTTAGGATACAATCAAATTTGAATAAATCCTAATGACCAACACAAAACAACATTCACTACACCTTGGGAGACTTTTTGTTACAAGGTGATGCCCTTTGACCTCAAAAATGTTGGTGCAACTTATCAACATGCCATGACATACATATTCCATGATTACATGCATAAGATCATCGAAGATTATGTGTATGATATCTTGGCAAAATCTAAAACTCGACAAGAACACATTGGTGTATTGGAAAAAGTCTTTGATTGACTTTTAAAGCATAATGTAAGGTTGAACCCCAAGAAATGTGTCTTTGGTGTTACCTCTGGCAAACTACTAGGGTCCATTGTCTCCAAAAGAGGCATTGAGGTGGACCCAAACAAAGTCAAGGCCATCATGGAGATGCCTCCCCCAACAAACTTAAAATAATTTCATAGTCTACAAGAAAATATTCAATCAATCCGTTGGTTCATTGCGCAACTTTCTGACAAATGCAGGTCATTCAATAACCTGCTACAAAAGAGGGTACCATTTTCATTGACAGATGAATGTCAAAAAGCCTTTTATGACATTAAGAAATACCTAATTTCTCCATAATTCTTAACTCCTTCTCATCCGGGGATCCCCTTCCATATTTATCTTTCAGCAATGAAATTTGCATTAGGGATAATGCTTGCACAAAATAATGAAAATAATCAAGAGCAAGTTGTTTATTACATTAGTCGAACATTGGTAAGCTATGAAACTAGATACACTTAGAAGTTATTTTTTCCACTAATAAACTCAGACCTTATAGGCTTAGTCACACGACATATATCATAGCTAGAGAAAATCCTCTGTGTTATATGATGTCTCACACTTACAATAACACCCGCATCACTAAATGGATAATGCGTCTTACTGAATATGATCTTGATTTTATAAGCCAAAAATCCATTAAAGGTAAGGTCATAGCCGATCAGCTTGTGGAAGCTCCACTTCCTAATGATCAACCCTTTATTATTGAGCTCCCATATTATTCGGTATTCACTATCATCAAACAAGAAGAAGATGTCATTCTGGAGGAAGATGTCGATATCACACTATTATTTGATGGTTCTAAGTACGAAAAAGGTCAAGGTACTGGAGTCATGTTTCATACACCCCAGGGGGTGCTTATCCCCTTATATTTCAAATTAGACTTCCAATTCACAAACAACAATATAGAGTATAAAGCCTTAATATTATATCTTCAAGCAGCTATAGCTATGGGCATAAAGCATATTAGGATATTTGGTGATTCTCAAATTGTTAAAAAATCATAAGAGAATACCAATGCAAAGAACCTACCATAAAAATTTACCATGAAGTAGAGATGAAATTGCTCTCTAAGTTTGATTGGTATGAAATCGATAGTTTACCACATTTGACTAATAGATTTGCAGATGTGATGGCCTCTATTGGATCATTGATTCTAAAGGATACCTTAGGAGAGGTACAACCACTCATTATCACAACGATTGCTAAATATACATTATTTGTGCTAAATATATGGATGAAAAGGATATTTGCTTCATTCATTTGGAACCATATGAGCCTTGGTAAAACCAAATAATAGCCTTTCTCAAGTTTAGAACACTCCCATAAAATATGTTACAGACTGCTAAATGCACTTTCAAGCAAAAGGTAGCTCATTTTACTCTCTTGGTGGATGTGTTGTATAGATGTGGTTATGATGGAATCCTCCTGTTGAGTGGTAATTTTACCCACTTGCAAAATTACTCTTGCATTTAGGATTTTTATCAGAAATCCTCTCTTGCAAAGAAACCAAAGTTTCTCCAAGGTTCTTTTGTATTGCTTGTGTACCTGTGTAAAGGATCAATATAAATGCCAAAACAACTTAGCGATCAACAAGCAATTGTTAACAAGGGGCCCGAGCTAGTTTTACTTTGATTTTATTATTGTTATTGTGTATTGATTAAAGGGCTAGATTTATCTTATGTACAGAAATAAAGTGAAGATTAAAACCAAAAATTAATTCCACTTCCTTTTATTTTTGAACTATTAGATTAATTTTCCCTTGAAATCCAGTTAGCAAACTCCCTTTTTATCTTGGATTTTAATGTGAATTTGGAGTTAGCAATTTTGCATTAACAAGTTTCTTTTATCTGAAAGCTTTAGTCGAGATTGGAGTTAGCAGGTTTATTTTATCTGAAATCTTTAGTGGAGATTGGAGTTAGAAGTTTGGCGTTAGCGGGTTCATTTTTATCTAACTCTTTAGTGAAAAATTTAAAATAATCCCTTAAGTGCCTGTTAGAAAAATGAACCAACAAGTAAACAACAAATGAAAGAAAACCAAAAATTCTGGAACAAGGACCAGAATATAAACAAACTCAAAAGAAATGCTTAAGCAAAAATTATGGATTTAGGACTAGAATGCAAATAGATTAGATGCTTCAATGTAGGTTCTGGAACAAGGACCAAAATGTAAATAAATCAGTAGAAAATAAATGCTTAAGGAGAAAAATTTTGGAGCAAGGACCAGAATAAAAATAAATTAAAATGAAATATTTAACTAAAAAACCTTGGAAAAAGTGGACTAGAATGTGAATGAAAGACCAAAGAAAATTTTTGAAAACCAATCCAACTTATCTTTAGAGAAGGGTTAGATCCTAAACAAAGAAACACAACCAGATTAGACCTACATACACACAATATAGTGTCTAGTTATGGCAAGATTCTGAGGAAAAATCATGCATTTAAGCTACCTAATGATGCTATCGACTTAACACATAAACACCATTAAAACAAATTCAAAACATATAGAAAGATATGCAAAGTACTTTATTGTATTCAAAATGATAAACCTCAGTCTACATACAAGGTGAATCTGCACAGACAACAACAACAAGAAGCCTTCCAATCCTTCCTCATAGTTTTGATCCAAAAATTCCAGCCCCCATTCCATATTTGCATGCCTCCTTTAACACTTTCTCTCCAATTGTCATTTCACTTCCTACTTCTATTTCATTTTCCAATGCAAGTTTCAACTTTTGGTCTTCCTCCTATTACCTCTTTCAATTTCTCAATACCCTTATATCCCAAAACAATTATTCCTATTTTAGTTTATTTTCTTTTCATCGTGCATTTATTTTGTTCTTGTGGGCAGTAAGCATAATGAATGAGTTCGTAGTTGTTATCTCCCTTTTGGTAATGCCTCTTCACATACACCATATTAAAATCCCATTGATATATGATTTTAACCTTTCAAAATAGGCTGATGTGCAGCAAACATGTCAGGACATCAGGTGGAAATACCTTGGGATAAGGCTTTACATTACTTTGGGTGACCATTTATTTCATAAAACTAAACAAATGCCCTTCATACACCATTTAGGCATTTGCTTCATCTAATGCACCAAATGCCATGATGGGCATTGTATATGTTGTCAATATGCAACCACCGTTCCTCCACTTTATTTCATAGCCATAAAATTCGCTATATCGTTGACGTTGAATTTTCCCACTATATATATATATATATGTGTGTGTGTGTGTGTGTGTGTGTGTGTGTGTGTGTTTGAACATTCAATACAAGGGATCCATCCTCTATCTTGGACCCACAGTGACATAATTGGATTACTATCCTTGGATAACATTCTAGATTGCATCCATAGGCTCATCCTTTCATCGTCAATCCCATCGAGTCCAACCTCCATCATCGCGATCGAGTGCTTTCTACACTATGGTGAATGTGTCCTAGCTCTCATTACTGCTCACTATAAATTTATTCATTGTGCTTTCAGCTATGTTCACCTCCATCACTTCCAATACGAAGGCTTTCGTCATCTGAATAATCCACTCACCTTCGACAATCCCCCATGAATCTTCTTTAAGTCATGTCAACCACATGATTGTTTACCTGATATCAATGGTTTCATCTCACATATGAGGTTGCACTATGATTCTCGAACCTGCATCCTTCGCTTTATAAAATAGCCACGGTTGTCCTTCATTAAAACTACCATGATGTCCTATCTAATGGTGGCATGTACGTTGATGTTGATATAGGAGGCAAATCATCCCCAGAGTATCTTTGTAATGTGGTCGCACTACCTCTGAATAATGTTACCAAACACACCCCCTTCAATGTCTTTTAAACCATAAAGACATTTCACTTGTCTAGGTCGCTCGCTATACTACACCTCGACTCACTCTCCGCTGTCGATTTCACCATGTAACACACATCCAACAAATAGATATTTTCTATCAAATTATTAAATATCTTCTTTTGTTTTTCGTTCTACCATAAAATGCAATATCTTCACATTGTTTTGCAAGTTATAGCTATGCACATCTATGATGATTATCATCACTATCATCAATGTTGTTGAATCTTCATCGATGCTGCTATTTATTTTATATTTAATTTCCTTCGTGAACTCCTACATCTGAATATGAATAATAGTCTGTGATTCTTTGGCCCTAAAATCCCCATCTCAAAATTCTATGATCACTCTTGTGATAGTGTAAGACCTCCACCACACTACTTTATTATCTGAATTGAGGCCACCCACGATAGCCAATGTTTTCATCATTTCTAATCGAATACCGCATGAGACATCCCCCATTGTCTTCATGATATATGTCGTACGTTATACCTATAGTGGGATTATGACAAACTGTCTGTCAAACTGCATTTAGAAACCTCTGAGGCTCTCTCTCTATGGTGATGTTCACCCTATGTATTAGTAGTATCTTATATGAATGGTATCCAAGATTTTTAGATTGCATGATGTCCATGCTTTACCAGTCATCTAACATATCTAGTTGTTGTTTACAATATTAATTACTTCAAACGTGGCATGCATAATATTCTCCTAAATGCTACGCAATAGTCATGCTGATGATAATTAGTTACTGCTCTCAAGGATAATATCAATATTTTTGATGTCTTTGTACATCCAGTAGCTTGCCAAATCAGAAACCATGTTTCCAACTAAAATTGTGCTCACACTCGAGATCACGGGATTTCACCCAATATCAGTGTGTCTTTTTATATGTAGGCAATGTCTTGGTCCAGATTTTTTTTCATCGGCCATCATGTTGATTTATGATTTTGAACTTGCACCTTGTAAAAAACATACACATAACTCCTTATTTCTATATTCGTTATCTGGCATTGTTATGTGTAATATATTATTGTTCCAAACATACACCTTCCAATCATTCGTCCTTGAATAAGTGTCTTTGTCATCGCCAGTGGGGTAATACAGCCTATCATTATCCACATTCATCTACTCACATTGACATCCAGCTCAAAAATACCTCCACATCAATAATGGCTCACCAGATGGACTCAGCGCTGCCCACTTCATGACCACGTAGCCGTCGTCTCTGCATGATTTTTCCATCATCGACCCGATGTCCACCGGTAAGTCCATCTCAATTGAATCTCCCATAGGTCTGCCATATGGATCAACGTTGACCCCAAACATCGTGCTGCCCAAGGAAGCCACATACCAGGTATACTACCTATTTGGTATACTGTGTCCACATCTTCGACATGCAGTGCATTTCTCTATGACCACCTCACCTTGTCATCATCGTCTCAAATGTATCTGTTGTGTCTACTATAATACTTGTTGGCCAACGTGGTATACATACTCCATAGTCCCATCCTTGATGAAACATTCAAAGATGACTCGTCAAGACAAATTATAGCTACCCAATGCCATCGAATTATACCTAGCCTTTGGTGGTGTCCACATCCAACTTCATTTGCCAAGATAAAAATCAACACATTGTTCGTTGTCCACATAGGTTGCCCTAGGCAATCCTATTCATTACGACTCCATATCATAAGAAAGCTTTGACAACCCACATCACCTCACTACTTCGTATCACCATCTGTTTATGAGTCCAAGCTGGTAGGATTCTAATTTATCCTTGAAGCATCTACCAAGGACCCACCTTTTTGTGACCTATCGGAACACAAAATCGAGCGTCATTACCATTAAAATGAAATTTCAATATAAACTAGAAATATAGAAAAGGATTCACCGTGACCCTTAACAATATTAAATCGTTCAAAACTTTTAAAAAGATCTTAACATGAATGACCAAAAAGGCTTTATTTCAATTATCTATATATATACATGCTTTTATTGATGTGATCAATTTTAACCTTTTAAAATGAAAAAAACCAAAATCCCAAATTGGATAAGAAAACCAAACAAAGAAAAAAACCAAACCCATACCCAGGATGATTTACCAAGACTAACAGAGATAAAAAGACAAAACTGAATGCGAACCTTGGAATGCAAGCTCATGGTTAAGGATCTATGGCACTTCTCACTCAAGTAAAAGAAAAATCCCATCCAAACCAAAATATCAAGGTGGGTCCCCAATTTTGGGGTAAGTTGTGTGCCAATCACAAAAAATGGTGACTCTGCTAGGAAATGCTCTTGAGCATTTCGGGTGAAGAACCCAATATGAAATAAGAACACAAAAATATCAGCGAAATAAACATTATTTAGTGATATCCCTAGAATATGGGGGTAAACAACTTCGAATAAGAACAACTAATCCATCTGCCTTTGCTCAGTGTGTGACAAAGTGATTCATTTTACACCCTTGGAGACCATCCAGATTCCATCACCTGGTTTACCTTTAGGCTATGAAATGTTGCTCATAATATTTTATTTTTGAATGAGGTGTTGCATAGTCTCTTTTGAGCATAATTTGTTCAGATAGAGCCCCACTGCCAGTCAGGCATCCATAGCCCCGGTGGAGATTTTCTGAACTAGGTGACTGATTTGATCAAGCTTTTCAATGCTCATTTTTTTATTTTATCAAGCTTTGTCTAGACAGAGCCCCACTGCCAGTCAGGCGTCCATAGCCCCGGTGGAGTTTATCTAAACTAGGTGACAGATTTGATCAATCTTTGCATAGCTTGTATTCTTATTTTATAGAGAACCTTTGCAAACCTCCATATGGTACTTAAATTTGAGCCTTGTATGATTTAGCCTTAATCAGTTTACCAAAATGATTTCATCCTTCAAAATCCCAATAGGTGCCCTTTAATTATGTGTGTTACATGTGGAGCTTTGGCAAAATATTTCATTGCTCTACCTTCCACCACTTTGGTCCCAAAACCTGAGCATATTCACAAAATAATTCATCTCCCTTTTCATCAGGTTCATCTATTTCAGATTAGGCATTCCCCTACTTAACAAAGGAATCAAAAAAAAGAGAAGAGAAAAAGGTAACAATGAAAAATTACCTCCAAACACAAGGAGAACACCCAAAATGAAAAGTGATACGCCATATAAGACAAACAAGCAGATAAGAAAACCAAAAGCAAACTTGCAACATCCTACATGAAAGCGGGAGAACAAGATGACTACAACACCAAAAGAAAAACTCCAATCCACATACTACAATCCTAGTACAATCTACACAAACATTCTCTTGCCTTAATGGTGAAAATAGTGCTTTAAAAATTGCCCATTCACAGGCAAGTGAACATCCTCTCCATTCAAGGTCTTCAACCTAAATGTATTTTTGCCAATGATTTCAGAAATTTGGTATGGACCTAGCCACAAACAATCAAACTTATTATGATCCCCTTTCTTTTCATGTGCTTTATCCCATAATAACACTAAATCAGAAATCTTGAATGTTTTAATTTTGGCTCTCCTATCAAACCACCGTTTTACAATGTCTTGATGTTTGCTAAAATGAATCAAGGCTTCTTCTCTCTTTTCATCTAAATGCATTAAATGAGTCAAATGAGCTTCAATTTGATTATCAGTTTCAAGATATTCTTTCATGAATTGTAATGTTTGTAACTTCAAATTCATGGGAAAAATTGGATCTTGCCCATATACCAAGTGATAAGGAGATGTCCCAATGGACTCTTTGATTCTAATTCTATCTGTCCACAAAGCGAATTTTAATTTATTATGCCAATCACGCAGGTTTCATTCCAATAACTTTTTAATAATAGACAACAAGTTTTTATTAGAGGATTCAGCCAAACCATTACCTTGAGGATAATAATTGGATGAGAATTTAATGCTCACCTTATTGTCATAAGCCCAATCTACAAAATGAATTGATGAAAATGCAGGACCATTATCGCAAACAATAGAATTAGGTATGCCAAATCTAGTTACAATATTATCCTCTAGAAATTGAATAACAACTTCACTAGTGGAATTTTTGGTAGGGATTGCTTCAGTCCATCTAGTGCAATAATCGGTATCCGTGAGGATGTATTTATGAGAGGTAGAAGAATTAGGATTGATAACCCCTACAAAATCTAATCCCCATTGGGCAAATGGTCTCATTTCCACTACTGGCTGTAAAGGCATAGCTGCATTTCTTTCCCTATTGGATGTTGTTTGACAAATGTGGCAGGAATGCACATGAGAATGGGTATCTTTGAAGATATGAGGCCAATAGTAACCTGCTCTTAGAATCTGGTGCATTGTAGCACTTGCAGATCCATGTCCTATCCCATACTTACCATGGAATTCTTGTAAGATTTGGGTGGCTTCCTCTTTGTTCAAACAACGAAGGAATATCCCTTCATGATTTTTTCTATACAAAATCCCTATGTTGATCATGAAATTAGCAGATTTTAGATGAAGGGCTCTTCTTTGTGTGGCATTCAAGTGCGAAGGACACTTACCATTAAGTAGAAAATAAACAACATCGGTATACCATTCATCTTGTGTGATGTCCTCCACATTGTATTGTTGGCATGAAATTTGAGGATCTATCTCCGCTAGTGCCTTTGTCAAACCTTGGCCTCGAACTAGCTTCATAGGCTGAATCTCAAGATCAAATTCTTGTAGAGTAGCCATCCACTTTCCACGTCTTTCTCCTAGCTCATTCTGCATTAACATATTTTTAACAGCTGGGTCAGGCACGATAGCAAATACTCGACTATGCAAAATATAATGTCTTATTTTTTAATAGTTTTAAATAATGCATAAGCTTGCTTATCTAAAGTAGTGTACCTCAATTGTGCATCCTTCAATGGTGAACTCATAAAAGCAATGGGATTTTCAATATTACCTTCACTCTTCTGAGTTAAAACGCTCGCATATGAATGTTCGGATGCAAAAGTGTAAATAAAGAATGGCTTAGTATAATCAGGACTCACCAACATGGGTGCATTAGAAATAGCATCCTTTACTTCCTGGAAAGCAATTTTAGCATCAGATGTCCATTTAACCTTAACATCCTTTCTTAACATGTCATTCAATGGTTTAACTATTTTGGCAAACCCAGAAATAAATTTCCTAACAAAATTGATTTTACCAAAGAACGACCTAAGCTCCTTTTTACTGCCTAGAAAAGGGATTTTTTTATCGCTTCTACCCTCGTAGGGTCTATGGATATACCTTATTTCGATATTATATGCCCTAACAATTTCCCTTCGGTGACCCCAAAGATGCACTTTTTTGGATTAAGTGAGATTCCATGTTCTCTACATCTTTGCAAGACCTTTCTTAAATCATTGATATGATCCTTACACTTTTTTGAGAACATCGGGATATCATCTACATACACGACTATGCACTTACCTATAAGCTCTCTGAATGCATAATCCATGGCCCATTGAAAGGTGGCACCTGCATTGAGCAAACCAAAAGGTATTCTTTTGTAAGCAAAAGTCCCCCACTTAGTTGTAAAGGCAGTCTTCATTCTATCTCTAGGATCTATGAGAATCTGATTATAACCAGAATACCCATCTAGAAAAGACATCATCTCCGATCCATTGACCATTTGTAAAATGCTATCAATAGATGGAAGGGGGTAATTGTCCTTTTGTGAAGCTTTGTTGAGGTTTCTAAAATCAATACACAATCTGATCTCACCAGTTTTCTTCCTAATAGGAACTAAGTTAGCAACCCAAGTTGAATGATGCATAGGAAATATGATCTTAGCATCTAATAACTTCTTTACTTCCTTTTCTATAAGTGGCTCCAACAATGGGTTGACTACACGTTGTTTCTGTCTAAATGGTTTGGCATCTGGCTTTAGAGGTATGGTATGCATGATGATATTTTGGTCATAGGTCTTCAAATCCTCATATGTCCATGCTATACAATCAATGTAATCTCTAAGCGCATGCATTATTCCTTCCCTTTCTTGGGGTGTACATGCCTTCCCAATAAGAACATTATGTGACTCTTCACTTCCAATGTTGATCGTATCATATGCCTCATTTTCCAATGAGATTTTATCAGATCTTTTACCTCGGTACTCAATATCAAAAATCTTCTCAAGTGCAATAGTGCCTTTTGGAATAGCATTGAATTTCCTCTTTGGTAAATTTCCTTCATCTTCATCATCCTGTAATCTTTGATCTTCGTCTATTACATGATTCTCAAACACACCTGAATTAGTCACAAAGTCAAAAATATGTCTATCACTTTCGAATACCTATAAATTCTTCACATTGTCAGGTATGGATGGACAAGGGACTAATTCTATTGAAAATATCTTCAACTTCCTTTTATCCATGGGGTTTAATGTACTTGCAGCAACTTCCAGAGAATCGACTACCCGATTACTTCTTCTAGAGATTAGAGAGATATTAAATGCTTCAAATTCATCAATCAGATCTCTAACCCTAGTTTTATAGTAACTTAACCTTTCATATTTGCAAGTGAATTCCCCTTTTACCTACTTAACAACTAGCACTGAATCTCCTAAGACTTTCAAGCATTTAACATTCTTATTCAATGCTAATCGTAATCCCAAAATCAAGGCTTCGTATTCTACCACATTACAAGTACATGGGAATTGTAACCTAAATGCAGTGAGAGAAGACTTCCCTGTAGGGCTAATGAGCTCTACCCCTGATCCACTACCTTGTTTAGATCTAGAACCATCAAATTTTAACATCCAAACTAAATGATCATCCTCACATGGTCTACACGATAAAACTTCAGCATCCGATTCATCAGAAATACCCTTGATATCCAATGTGTAAGTACCTATCTCTGTTTCATAATAAAGAGTCTCATTTGGCTTATTATACTCCATGATCATCTCTTTAAGCTTGGGTTCTCTTTCCACTCAGATTTGATTAGCTACCCCTTTCCAAGGCAGCCACATGTGAGAACAATCTATTGAAAAATAACCATTCAAATTCTTAGCCCAATCCCTAGCCAGTAGCATTCCATAGTTGGCAGGAATGTTAACAACATGGATATCAATATGTTGTTGCACTCTAGGTTCTGATGCTACTTGCACAAGGATATTATACAACATACCCACCACATTGACTTGAGATCTATCAAGTTGAATCACGGTTCTATTTGTATGGTGAGGATTCAAACCCAATATTTTACAAATATCATAAGGCATTACATTACCCGATGCACCAAAATCTATCATACAATTGTGCAGATTCTTTTTGGCTATCCTGATTGTTAGGAGAAAAGGAGGAACTTCTCCTTTCTCCTTTCGTAAGGCATATTGCAAAGTTGTAATTACCTTAGTATCATTACCACTTGATCTCTCCAACTCTTCAATCAATATCTCTCTTTGGCCAGGCATCATAGCCACTTCCCAACAACTGATATTTGCTTTTGTTGTCTTCAAATCCTCCACAATGTTATAAGCACCTTTATCCACACTTCACTCCCTTTTCAGATGTTTATATTGATCTACTTGAGGTGGAGGTGGAGGATTATTATTTGCCTTGGTATCAGGTGGAATGCTCAAATTATTGGGAGGGGTGGAAGAAGTATTAGGAGGTTTACTTTTATTCCTCAAGTGATAGTTGTGATTCCCCTTTTGGAAATTCCTAACGACTTGAACTTCTTCTATGGGTTCATCTTCCTCCTCTTCTTCATCTTCAGAACCATAAGTTTCAATGCACATTGCATGTCCTTTACCTTTACTTGAACTGGCTTGATGAGAGTACTCATCAGGTGGCCCATGCTCATCAATGTCTTGTTGGAGAATGTATTTACATGTCTAAAACATGGAGCATTCATTTTCATTATGCTCTTCAGTAGAATGGAACCTACACCAATCATTTCTAGAAAAGTCAGATAGATTTACTATGGTGTGGGATTGGCTAGGACCAGCATTACTCTGATTGGTAGTCGGATTGGGCACACCCCCATTCTTCGGTCACGTATTCCATGGTTTATTGAAACTTCTATTTTGTTGTGGCCTTTGAGGTGCTTGCTTTTGAGAGTGGACCATATCTATGCTTAGATTTTGGACCACCCTTTCCAAGTCTTTTACCTTCGACTCCAAATCATGAGGTTGGGTAGCGGTGGTGTTAGTAATAGTCGAGTTCAAAAAACTTGGGATGTTTTGATTTGGCACAATACTCATATTTTGAACATTAGGATCCGAGAGTGGATTCACACTCTGTAGGGGCATTGGCATGGGAAATGAGGTGAAATCTTGATTATTGGTTGCTACAACTCCCTGAGTTGCCAATTGATTTTTGAGAAGCAAAGGTGTGGTTGCGGGTATGGCTGCATTTGGATAGGTGAGCAATGGAGGATGAATGGGTATGGATGGATAAAACTGACTATAAGGTAAGGCATTTGACATTGGCATCTATGGTGCCATAGCTTGATTCATCATGGGAACCTGATTGTAAGGTCCATATTGCCCTACCATGGGGAATTGGGTGACCCCAATACCCTGTGGTGTCATCTGTTGTTCAATGGTCATGGCCTCTGCATAAGCTAGGGCAAGAGTAGTAACCTGGGGGTTCCATCTAGAAAACATAGTCGTCATGGGGTCTAACACCCCAAAGTATAATTGGAGAGCCACAATAGGATCTACAGGGAAATGACGAGTCAAACTCGTGTAGAGCTTCTAAAATCTAGAATTGAACATCCTGATTGGCTCATTAGGTCCTCTCTTACAGGTCATAAATTGGTTGTAGATAATAGTAGGATCTAAAGGTGACCTAAATTGATTGATAAAAGTAGTCTCTAATTGGGCCCAAGAGGTAATGGAACCAGCAGGCAGACTGAGGTACCAATCATACGTTGTTTCATCTAGAGTCATAGGAAATAGCCTATAGGCCACATCATCATGTTCCACATGCTTTCCTATCAAGGTATCCTTGTAGACCTAGATGTGCTCTTCTGCTGATCTAGGACCATTATGCTTATACTTGGGTAGGATTCTCTCAATGTTCTTGGGTGGTTCATGGACATCCCCAACTATGTTTAATGGAGAACTGTGTGTTCCATACCAAGTAGCATTTTGAGCCATTGTGATTTGATGTGGTATCCCTAAATAAGTACTAGGGACAACTGAGGTAATAGATGAGGACACACCAGGTGTGCTAGGAAAAATAAGGTAAACCAACTTCTAGCACACTAGGTGGGATAACAATAGTTTGACTCTCGGACTTTCGATTTCTATGGGTAGGGGATAGACTCTGAAAAATGGTATCTCCCATGGATTTGGATCTAGTAATGATAAATTGAGGATCCAACTTAACAATACCAACCACAAATGTTTATTAACAATGCATCAACATAAACCATCATATTAAAAACATTCTCATAAAATAGTTAGCATCAATGCATCATCAATAATATAATCCCAAAAATGATTAATTGAATACCCTATAAACAAGACCACGTTAGTCTGAACCAAAACCTTTCTCAATAATACAATAACAATGTTAGCTTCACAATTTCAAAGAAATAACTAATCAGGCCCTCCTTCTAGCACCAGAAATGTTGAGTGATAATTTTACCCAATTGTAAAATTACACTCACATTTAGGATTTTATCAAAAATCCTCTCTTGCAAAGAAACCAAAGTTTCTCCAAGGTTCTTTAGTATTGCTTGTGTACCTATGTAAAGGATCAATATAAATGCCAGAACAACTTAGTGATCAGCAAGCAATTGTTAACAAGGGGCCTGAGCTAGTTTTACTTTGATTTTGTCATATTGTTATTGTGTATTGATTAAAGGGCTAGATTTCCCTTATGTACAAAAATAAAGTGAAGATTAAAACTAGAAATTAATTCCACTTCCTTTTATTTCTGAACTATTAGATTAATTTATCCCTGAAATCCAGTTAGCAAACTCCTTTTTATCTTGGATTTTAATGTGAATTTGGAGTTAGCAATTTGGTGTTAGTAAGTTCCTTTTATCTGAAATATTTAGTGGAGATTGGAGTTAGTAATTTGGTGTTAGTAGGTTCCTTTTATCTAAAAGCTTTAGTGGAGATTGGAGTTAGCAATTTGGCATTAGTGGGTTCATTTTTATCTAACTCTTTAGTGAAAAATGAAAATAATCCCTTAAGTGCTTGTTAGAAAAATGAACCAGAAAGTAAAAAAAAAATGAAAGAAAACCAAAAATTCTGGAATAAGGACCAGAATATAAACAAACTCAAAAGAAATGCTTAAGCAAAAATTATGGATTTAGGACCAGAATGCAAATAGATCAGATGATTCAATACAGGTTCTGGAACAAGGACCAGAATATAAATAAATTAGCAAAAAATAAATGCTTAAGCAAAACATTTTGGAGAAAGGACCAAAATAATAATAAATGAAATTGAAACTAAAAAACCCTAGAAAAAGTGGACCAGAATGTGAATGAAAGACCAAAGAAAACTGTTGAAAACCAATCTAGCTTATCTGTAGAGAAGGGTTAGATCCTGAACACAAAAACACAACCAGATTAGACATGTATACACACAATCTAGTGTCTAGTTATGGCAAGAGTCTGAGGAAAAATCATGCATTAAAGCTACCTAATGATGCTACCGACTTAACGCATAAACACCATTAAAACAACTTCAAAACATAGAGAAAGATATGCAAAGTATTTTATTGTATTCAAAATCATAAACCTCAGTCTGCATACAAGGTGAATCTGCACAGTCAACAATAGCAAGAAGCCTTCCAATCCTTTCTCACAGTTTTGATCCAAAAATTCTAGCCCTCATTCCATATTTGCATGCCCCCTTTAACACTTTCTCTCCAACCGTTCATTTCACTTCCTGCTTCTATTTCATTTTCCAACATAGGTTTCAACTTTTGGTCTTCCTCCTATTACCTCCTTTGATTTATCAATACCCCTATGTCCTGAAACACTTATTCCTCTTTCGATTTATTTTCTTTTCATTGTGCGTCTGTTTCATTATTGTGGGTAGTAAGCATAATGAATGAGTTTGTAGCTGTTACCTCCATTTTGGTAATGCCTCTTCAAATACACCATATTAAAACCCCATTGATATATGATTTTAACCTTTCAAAATAGGCTAATATGTAGCGAACATGTCAGGATGTCAGGTGTAAATACCTTGGGATAAGGCTTTACATTACTTTGGGTGACCATTTATTTCATAAAATGAAACAAATTCCCTTCATACACCATTCAGGTACCTGCTTTGTCTGATGCACCAGCTGCCATGATGGTCATTGTATATGTTGTCAACATGCAACTAGTGTTCCTCCACTTCATCGCATGGCCGCACAATCCACCACATCATTAAAGTCAAATTTACCCACTATATATATATACACATTTCAACATTCAATGCAAGGGATATATCCTCTGTATTGGACCCACAATGACACAATTGGATTAATCTCCTTCATTAAAATTCTAGACTGCATCTGTAGGCTCATCCTTTCATTGTCAATCTCGCGAGGTCCAACCCTCCATCGTCATGGTTGAGTACTTTCTACACTACGATGAATGTATCCTAGCTCTCACTGCTGCTCACTATAAATTCATTCACTATAATTTTAGCTACGTTCACCTCCGATGCTTCCAATATGAAGGCTTTTGTCATCTAAACAATTCACTCACCTTCGAAAATATCCCATGAAGCTTCTTTAATTCATGCCAACCATATGATTGTCTACCAGGTCTCAATGGTTTCATCTTGCATATGATGTCGTGTTGTGATTACCAAACCTGCATCCTTCGCTTTATAAAACAACCACAATTGTCCTTCATAAAAACTGCCATGATGTCCTCTCTAATGAGGGCCTATATGTTGATGTTGACATGGGAGGTAAATCATCCCTAGAGTATATCTATAATGTGGTCGTACTACTTCCAGTTGATGTTACCAAATGCACCCCCTTCAATGTATTTTAAACCACAAATATATTCCACTTATCCAGGTTGCTCACTATACTACACCTCAATTCACTTTGCGCTATTTATTTCACTGTGTAACACATATCCAGCAAAAAAATATTTTTTATCAAATTATTAAATGTATTTTTTTGGTTTTCATTCTACCATTAAACACGATATCTTCATGTTGTTCTGCAAGTTATAGCTACGCACATTTCTGAAGATTATCATCACTGTCATCACTGTTGTTGAATCTTCATTGATGTTGTTATTTATTTTATTTTTAATTCCATTCGTGACCTCCTACATTTGAATATGAATGGTAGTCTACGATTATTTGGACCTAAAATCCCCATCTCAAAATTCTTTGGCTGCTCTTGCGATAGTGTAAGACCTCCACCACACTGCTTCCTTATCCGAACTGAGGCCACCCACGATAGCCAATTTTTCATCATTTCTAATCAAATGCCATGGGAGACATCCCCCCTTATATTCATGATCGACGTCATACATTCCACCTGTAGTGGTATTATGATAAACTATCTATCAAACTGCATTTAGAAACCTTTGGAGCTCTCTCTATGGTGATGTCCACCCTTTGTATCAGTAGTATATTCTATGATTGGTATTCGAAATTTTTAGATTTCACAATGTCCATGCTTTACCAATCATCTGATAGGTCTAATTACTATTCATAATCTTAATTCCTTTGAATGCGATATGCATAATATTCTCCCAAATGCTACGCGATAGTCATGCTAATGATAATTAGTTGCTGCTCTCAAGGATAATATCAATATTTTTTGTCTTTGCATATCTAGTGGATTGCCAAATCAAAAACCATATTCTTAGCTAAAATCATGCAGAAACTCGAGATCACAATATTTCACCCAATAGAAGCATGTCTTTCTATACGCAGGCATCATGACCACGTAGTTGTCATCTCTACGTGATTCATCCATCACTGACCCGATGTCCATCGATGAGTACATCTCGATTGAATCTCTCACGGGTCTTCCATATGGATTAGCATCAACCCCAAAAATCATGTCATCCAAGGAAGCCACATGCCACGTAGACTGCTTATTCAGCATACCACGTCCACATCTTCAGCATGTGGTGTGTTTCCCTATGACCACCTCGTCTTGTCATCATCGTCTTGAATGCATATGTTGTGTCCACTATAATGTCTATTGGCCAATGTGCTATGCATACTCTATAGCCCCATCCTCAATGAAACATTCAAATATGACTCATTAGGACGAATTATAGCTACCCAATGTGATTGGATTCTACCTGGCCTTTGGTGGTGTCCACGTCCAACTTCGTCCACTAGGGTAGAAATCAACACATCATTTATTTTCCATGTAGGTTACCCTAGGTGATCTCGTTCATTGTGACTCCATATCATAATAAAGCTTTGACAAGCCATGTCAACTCACTACTTCATATCACCATCTATTTGTGAGTCCAAGCTGGTAGGGTTCTTATTTGTCCTCGAAGCAATTGTTGAGGGCCCACATTTTTGTGACCTTCCAGAACACAAAATCAAACGTCATTACCATTAAAATGAAAATTTCAATATAAACTAAAAATATAGAAAAGGATTCACTGTGACCCTTAAATATTAAATCGTTCAAAATTTTTAAAAATATCTTAACATGAATGACCAAAAAGACCTTATTTCAATTATCTATATATACATATTCACGTATATATTTATATAGATAATTGTTTTATCATATATGTATATATACATTTGTGATATTATTATTTATTATTTTTCTTTTTATTTTTATTTTATTTATTTATTATATATATATATATATATATATATATTTACATGCTTTTATTGATGTGATCAATTTTAACCATTTAAAATGAAAATAACCAAGATGTCAAATTGGAGAAGAAAACCAAACAAAGAAAAGAAACCAAATCCATACCTAGGATGATTTACCAAGACTAATGAAGACAAAAAGACATAACCAAAAGTGAACCTTGGAATGCAAGCTCATGGGTAAGGATATGTGGCAATTCTCACTCAAATAAAAGAAAAATCCCATCCAAACCAAAATCTCAAGGTGGGTCCCCAATTTTGGGATAAGTTGTGCACTAATAACAAAACCTCCTTCGTTGTCTTAAGTCTACTAAGGCATAAAGAGCCATATCTGAAGCTCATGATGGTACTTGTGGTGGTCATTTTAGTGGAATGGCCATTGGAAAGTGTATTTTACACATGGGTTATTATTGGCCCACACAAAATGTGACTATTGCACATATGTCAAACATTGTAAGCAATGTCAAGAACATGCTAATTTAACTCATGTGCCATCACAAGCATTACATCCTATTCAAAGCCTTTAGCCCTTTTCATATTGAGGTATTGATTTAATTGACAAAATCTTACCTCCTTCCTCGAGATAACATAAATTCATTATCACATCCATTGAATACTTCACAAAGTGGGTTGAGGCAATTCCATTAACCAATACGACAGGACCTAGAATTTTGGAGTTTATACTTCATCATATCATTTTTCGTTTTGGTATTCCCTCAAAAATCAAATCTGAAAATGGCGAGTCCTTAAATAACAAGGATTTTCAAGCACTATGTGATAAATATAATATCCAACATAGTTTCTCGACTCCTTATTACCCACAAGCAAATGGACAAGTTGAGGCTACCAATAAGACCTTAATGACTATTCTCAAGAAACTTTTTAAAGAAAACCATAGAGATTGGCATACATAAATTCCCTTGGCATTATGGGCTTATCGAACAAGAATTCACATGCCTACAAGGGAAATCCCATTTTTATTGGTCTATGGAGCCGAAGCAATCATACCTCTTGAGATTGAGATCCCCTCATTACGAATTTCATTGCAGGAATTCATAGATGATGATACTTCTAGGCAAGAATGTCTTGACCAACTCACACTCCTTGATGAGAGGAGAGTCAATGCTTTAGAGTATTTATGAGCATATCAAGACCGCCTAAAGCATGCTTACAACACCAAAGCTCATCTACATGAATTCCAAGTAGGAGATCTTGTCCTTAAAGAGAATCAATAAAACAACAACGCATTTATGCATATTCATGATAAATTTGCGACTAATTTGTTAGGTCCATACATTGTTACTCAAAAAGTGGGTAAAGAAACTTATAGGCTTTCTAGTCTAGAGGGAGTTGAAGAGCCCGAAAAACTTAATGTTATACACTTGAGAGCATTCTATACATAATGTGATTTGTATATACATATATATACATGGCTATTACACAAAAATAGTTGCATTGCATACATTTTATTTCACACATTTGCATTACACTCATTTCATTTCATAAAATTGTATTTCATACATTGCATTAACAACCACATTTTACATTTCATATTAGGGATCATTTATTCAGTTTAGATAATAATTGGTCCAATATAGTCATGTTGCCTTAATCAAGGGCACATTAAAGTCATCATACATTTGTTGCATTAGTCCATAAAGTCAAATTATCATTTGCAATCACATGTCCATAATTCCTTGGTGTTTTCAGTCACTCAGCCACTCCTAGTGTTTTAAGCAACCTCCAAATGCCTATCAAGTTTTCTTTAGGACCAAGACATTTTTTACTAATAAAATATTAAGTTCTGGGAATTGGCTCCAAAACATTCTTGAACCAAACACAATCACACATCTTAAAAACATCTTGTGTGAAAGAGTGATAAAACCATACTTGGGTTGTACCTTGAAGTAAAAAGGGTAATTCCTGCTTGATTCATCATGCAATATAGTCCATAAAAATAGTGGTTCTTACCATAATCACAAATTTTAAAATAAAAGAAAGAGTAGGGTAAAACCCCTAAAAACTCTAAATATTTTACACATTACACACCATAGATCCTTAGGTTGTAAGGATAGTACTACATTTTCATCCAAACGATTAGGTAGTCATCCCCAAAACTTGGAGATAAAAATTTTGGACTGCGGAATAAGTCTCCATTGGGGCTATAGGCGCTCAAATGGTAGTGGAGTACACTCATATGTGGCAATACGTCTCTTATAAAAAGACCTCTGACCGCACATAAGGACAAGCTAGCTTCTTGGTCTTCTCCATAATAGGTTTCACCCAATTTACTCAAGATGGGTTAATGGAATCACTTGCACACACATTGGTTCTTGATTGCATCAAGTGATTCGGTAAATGAATTCACTGCACACACATTTGGTCTTAGAGGAATTAGGCAGTATTTAGTGAGTTTGTTTGATACCACTAGTATGTCTCAGTATCTGCAAAATAATAAATTTTCCATATCAACATCCATATATTCTTATATATCAACATCCATATCTTCTTTTGTGTTAACATTCATAACATTACATGAGTCTTCCATTTCCATGCCACTAGTTTGGTACCCCTTATTAAATAGTTTTGTTAAACACAGCCAAGAAATTCTAAAATATGAATGATCATTATAACATTTGCATTCATACACATTATCACTAGCATTAATCATTTATATACATTTGTATTCATATCACATTATCAATGCATTAATCATCCATATACACAAAAACATCCACACAAAAGTAAAAGCCATGTATATATATATGTATAAATATCATATGTACAATGAATACCCAAAGGCTATATACAATGGAGCACCAAGGCTAATATACAAAAAGTGCAACTAAGCACTAACTAACACCTATAATAGGACCCCTATGACCCTGAAGGAGCCCTAGACCTAGGGCTATGCCTAGATTCACTAGGCCTAATAAAATCAGATATGAAATCCCAATGTTGTGCTCTATCAACCAATCCTCCAACAACTAGATATATCCATCACAAGTTTGAAGGTGATGTACATCATGTCTCTTTCGATGAATCTTCTCTAAAAATTCTGCTTGGAGCCTCACAATCTTGTCCTCACCTCCATCTATAGTTGATCATACCTCTATCTCTACCTACAAATGAGCTATCTTTGCATCTCAAGATGCTGTCTACATATCCCAAAACCAAGCTCTCTATGTCACGAGTCGCTACCATAGCATCTCATTCTACCACCAACTACTCCACACTTCACCTCCACATCCTCCCACTCATCTTCGAACAATCGACGCAGCTCATATCTCTTATCATGTCCAAACTCGACATGTAAGCCCTTCAATGGCAACTTGAGTATGCAATATACATCCTCAAGTATCATAGTCATCTCTCTAGTAAGGAGCAGAAATATCCCCTAATATGGATCTCATATCTTTGCCAAGGTAGAGATATACCCCTCATATGCCCTCACCACATCTATTCAGGCTACCCTAGCTAGCTCCAGCCAACCCCACAGCCTCCAGCCACTCCCACTAATCCTCTCATACTACCTTACACATCCATGAGACGAGAGGCGAGAACTGATGTCGAGCCTTCAAAATCCTCAACTGCAGAAAAATACATAAAGGTAAAACATTAATGTCAAAAAAACAATTTGCACATTCAAAAAAATCTTCAAGGGCACTTACCTTCATAAAATTCACTTTTGCTCCTACTCCTGCATCTGCACCCTTTATCGCCATAGCTTCCACAATAATTCACCCACTCCACTCCACTCTCTCAGATGTAGCATCATAAATTAACAAACACGAGAATGAACTTGGTTTCCCTTATGTAGGCTATTTATAGCTATTTTAGGTGTATTGAAATGCCCATTCCAGGTGCATTAAAATATCTTCATGTATTTGTAGAACAACAAACTCTAACGGGTGTTTACACATGCAGTAGGTACCCACTAACGTTTCTAGTCAAAATTGACAAAAATATAAAAATGATCCAAAAAGGTAGCTTACCTCCACAAAATCATTCCAAATTGCATCCATACATCAATTTCATCATAATATCATATTTTGTGAAAACCAAAATTGATTTGGATTCATAATTTTTGCTTGCAATCAAAAGTCGTAAAATCACATTATAAGTTACAAAATGATTCAAAATGGTATAAATATTCATAAAATGACTATTTTAATCATTATAATAATCCATCCTATTATTTCATTCAATTTCATGATAATATGAATTGATTTGGATGGCTAAATTTTATTTGCACCCAAAAGGTGTAAAATTATCCAAAATTGCTTCAAAATGCTCCAAATCAATACAAAATTTCACAAAATAACTCAATTCCATCATAAAATATATTTATCATCATCCCACCTTCATTCCAACATCATTTTTATCCATTAATCATTGCATTTGCACATTTTCCAAGTTCATATACAAATTCAAGTGAACCTTGTATATAGTGGTATATTCTATCTCCTTGGTGATTGCAGCGATTTGCATCCATGCAATTCGGTAAGATGAATAAATAATCATAAGAACACTTGGTTATTTTTCATCATATAATATCTCATTGTTCAAAAAAAAATTCAATTTTAGTACTTCACCTTTCGAGTGAAACTATGCCAAGACCAATTTTCTCAACAAATGTCATTGATGGTCTTATCCATGGGGCTTGAAACATGGATAAATTACAATACATAATTCTCCTCAATAATAAGGAATTACGTAGAGTCATCTAGGAGTAGCCTCCTAGAAATCATCTGATTCGAGGGTGATTGGTTCCTGATATTTTGCATTCTTCATTACTTTGCATTTCAATGATGCCATACAATAATTTCTTCAAAGACATGGAATCACCCCAAACTTGGGGCTACAAAAATTGTTTTTGATCTCCTACAACGAGATACATCTTACATGATCATGGCATCAACACTTGGAAAAAAACCATTTTTTGTTTTGTTATGGCAAAAACATAACCAATCACTTGCATTTTACAACAACCCCCTTTTCACCGTTGGGGCAAAAATGACATCACATTTTCAATTATTAATATCATCCATAATTCCATCATCATTTGCACAAATTTATCGATTGACTTGTGAGATTCATTCTTCACTCATTCACAATTGAGGGGGTAAGCTACACATGCAAAAATTCTTTTGTCTTCAAGTTCAATATTCGCATTCCAACAAGAGAAAGTTGCTTCATCATCAGGCCAAAAAAGGTGTCTCATATTTTTGCACCACATTGTGTTTCACACAAAGTGGTACAAAAAGGGGCATCTGTAGATATCAAAATCTATCTGTAGATTAAAAATACAACGCCAAACAAAAGATAAAACCACAATAATGGAATACAGGAAAGTTGCACAAAACAAACGATTATTATTAATCAATGGAGTTTAAAAACTCCTTTTGAGTACAACAGGGCCTGTAACCCTTTATTTGTGATACAAGATTACAATTTATGCTAGGGTTCTCCGAAACCCTAGCTGGCACAAATGGTGGCGCTTCCGAAGAATGTATCTTCAATCCCAACAGAGTGAGTGGGCTTTGTTGTATCCCTTGCTTGGACCACTCCAGCTTAATCAGCTGCCATCAATAAACCGGATCTGCTGTCAAAAACCTGCACACATTAACACTATCAAGGAGTTAGAAATTAATAAGAGGGCTCCACTGTGTGAGCCCTCAGAAACAATCTAAAACCCTAGAAAAATAGAATTCAGGAATTCAACAACAGATCAATAAAAGAAAAGAAGTTACTTGCTTTAAACTAATTTATACCTGTTCTCTGTTAACGCAGCTAGACCAGGCGACACCTGGAAGTAATGTGGCTATCAAATCGGCTGCGGAAGGCGCCCTGGTGCACTCGCTGAACGCCCGCGTGCTTCTGGATTAAGGTTTCAGACGTCGGTCTGAGTCTGTGGCTGTGGGTAAATGCCCGCGGGCACTTGGTAAACGCCCGTGGGCACTTGGTAAACGCCCGTGGGCACTTGGTAAAGGGGTAAACGCCCACGGGCACTTGCGACAAGAATGGGGGATTCTGTAGAATGCTGCAGAAGAGATGGCGACGAAAGCAGCGACGGAAGCGGCGATGGATGCGATGAAAAGGTAGCAGAAGAGAGATAGAGGGGATCAGAAAAGGAGATAGAAGAAGTTAAGAAGATAGAAAAGATCCAGGATAGAAGTAGCAAAAGACATAGGGTTTGAGCCATCAAGGTGACTCAATTTATAATCTACTCTTAGGGCACACTTTAGGGTTTTAACGACACTTTGAACGTGTGGCTAAGATTAAAGTGGATCTAAGGGTAGAGAATAAATCTAGGTTGTGAAATGGATTAAGATGGATGGACGGATGAGATTAAATCACTTAAACTATTATTTAAATATATATATTAAAATATTAAAATATATATATATATAAATATTAATTTAAATAAATTTGGGGATGAAAAATGGCGGGAAAGGTGAAATTGGGCCAAATAATGGCGGGAAAGTGTGGATTTGGGCCAAATAATGGCGGGAAGGTGGATGACCGACATGTGGCTGACAGGAAGGTATAGATGACTTGCAAGTGGCTGGATTTTGGTGTCTACAGATGCCCCTTTTTGAGCCGCTTTGTGTGAAGACACAATGCAAGCACAAAAACTTAGGACACCCGAAAAGTCGGATCAGACGCAACTCTCTCTCAAGACTAAAGCACAACTTTGAAGACCAAAGAATAAAAGAATATTTAAAATTTATCAGCTTACCCCCTCAATTGGCGAGCGAGAATGGTTCTCACGAGCCAATTGGAAGAAATTCGAAAGAAAATGAACCGTTTTTGCCCCAACGGTGAAAAAGGGGTTTGTGTATGAACCATCTGTTTATGTCCCAATAGAAAAGGGGTTGGTGTACAAACCAGAAAATAATATGATTGAAGACGATATGAGTGATGTGAAAGATGAACCGTTTTCTGCCCCAACGGTTAGAAAGGGATTTTTGCCAAATTTTAAATTCCATGATCATGTAAGATGAATTCTACTATTAGGAAAGTTAAAAATTGATAACGGATGCCCCAACTCCTGTGGGTGAATCCATACTGTTGATGAAATTGCCTTGTTGGCGCCATTGATATGCAGAGATGCAATATGAAAGAGTCCAGAACTTCAGAGATGCTCCTAGTGACTGTATGGATAATTCCTCGGGTCGGAACCAATCAACCTAGGTAGCCTTAATCTCTAGCAAGACTCAAAATAATGATGATATTGAAGATTGTCCACGTTTAAGGCCCCATGAACTAGGCCATCAATGACAACTGTTGAGCAAATTAATCTTGGTATGAGGTCACTTGAAAAGTAGGATACCCAAAATTGATTTCCAATTTTCAAACAATGAAATAATTGATGATGATAAATGGTAAGTGTCCTTATGGTGGTTTAATCCTCTTACCGAATTGCATGGATGCAAATCGCTGCAATCGCCAAGGTGATAGAATATACCACTAGATACGAGGTTTACTTTAATTTAATTTGGCAAAAATATGCATGATGAAAGAAGAATGAATGAAATTGACGATAGATCAGAAGAATTGATGAATGTTGTTAATTTTGTGAAGGTTTTGAATGTTTTTAACCCAATTTGTAAATCAATGATGAATGATGCGCTTTTTGAGAAAAATGACAAAATTTGTTTCCAAAACTGTTGTAACCTTCACAAAATGTTTTATTATGATAAGAAGAATGGATGGATGCAATTTGATGAAATTTGGAGGAGGTAAGCTTCAATTTTGTAAGTTTTGTTCTTTTATTCAATACTGACACCAAACGTCGGTATGCATTTGGAGGTGGCAAAAATGCCCGCCGGTGTTTGAATGCATCATGAAATGCCCCACTACGTCTGAATGCGCCATGAAACGCCCCACTGCGTTTCAGGGCGCCAAAACCAGCTATTTAAACAGTTTCAACGAGAATTTCGCTCATTTGTGCGTTCGAGCTTGAGAGAAGTGCGTCTGAGGGAGTGGAATGAAGTGAAGTGAAGTGAAAGGTTGTGTGGGAGAGTGAAGCACGCGGGAGCTATGGCGGAGATGGGAGCGGACGCGCCAGTGCAGCCAACTGAGGTATTTGTTTATTTAAGCAAGTACTTTTATTTGTTTTTTTTTTTTTTTGTGTTTTTTTTTTTTTTTTGAAAAAAATTTGTAACCAATTTTTGTTTTGTTGTTTTGCAGCTTAGGGTGTTAGAGGCACGACACCGATTCTCCCCTATCATTTCGGGGATGAGGAGGTCATTGTCCCAGGCAGACTGGGAGATATTGGAGGTAGTAGGGCTAGCGGAGGCAGCCCGGTTGGAGGTAGTTCGGGCAGATGAGGGGTACCTCTCGGCTTTGGCAGAGAGGTGGGATCCGGATCGGGGGACGTTCCGGCTCCCGACTGGAGAGATGACGGTGACGCTTGAGGATGTATACCGCATCCTCAAGGTGCCCGTGGAGGGGGCGCGGGTGGAGGTTGGACGAGATAGGGCCACGGAGATGGCCAAGTTGTTTGGGGATGACTGGAGGGAGATCCGGACGGAGAGCGGGGGGATTCCTTACTTGGCCATGTATACGGCCAAGGAGTTGGTAGCGGTGGAGGCTCTGATGATGTTCGTATTGGCCAACATTGTGGCCCCGAATAGCATCGGGTGCAGGTTTCCATGGAACCTGATGGGTGTAGTGAGCGAGATGCTCACTAATAGGGTAGTGTATGCCTGGGCGCCCGCTTTATTGGCGCAGGTGTACCGGGAGTTGTATGAGGTTCGGAGACGGGGCCGAAAGGGCCTAGGCTGCAGTTTGGTTCTCCAATGCTGGGGCTGGGAGCACTTCAGAGTGGCCCGACCGGAGGGGTTGCCATGTGCTTACTGGGACATGAGCCAGGCTTATGGTAGGAGATGGCTAGTGGCGGAGGAGAGACAACCGAGCCGCCCCGTGAGATCGGGGCAATGGTATAGGAGTTTATGGGCAGACTTGACAGATGCCCAAGTCATTTGGAGGCCCTGGCGGGAGGCAAGGTGGATCGGGGATGGAGAGCATCTGAGATGGGTGCGACAGGCTAGATGGGTAGTGGGTCGGGGCCACAGCGAGGCGGAGTACATACAGATGTCTCGAGTGCTCCGCCAGGTCGGATTGAGACAGGATGTCCCCGGTGAGCCAGTGCGCTACCGAAGGCACAGATCAGAGGGGGATTTGCCGTGTGCCGAGCCATGGAGGGAGGCGACAGAGGACGATGAGGACATGGAGATCCTCGACGTGGACGACGTCGGGGTGACAGCTGAGTATGCAGCATGGATGGCCGCAGAGCCGAGGTGGGAGCCACCATTGGTGGCTGTTGGAGCTGGAGAGGACGAGGGAACCGTAGAGGTTCCCAAGCGCAGGGAGGGTCCCCGCCTTCGATCTGACAGTCGAAGGTGAAAGGGGAAGATGGCGCGACAGGCACCGAGGAGCGGAGATGACGAGGAGGATGATGGCGAGGGCCTAGGAGAGGCCGTAGGAGAGACTAGGGAGGTACCCCCTAGCGGGCACGAGGATGATCTGGCACAGCTACAGCAGCAGATAGCAGAGCGCGATGCTATGCTAGCTGTCCGGGATGAGAGGATAGCTCGGCTGGAGCAACAGGTTGCAGAGCGGGATGCCCTGATAGTTGTTCAGGAGGAGAGGATGGCCCAGATGCAAGCGGACTTGGATGGAGCGACTAGGGTGCCCCAGGATGACAGGGTGACGAGACTCCAAGCAGAGCTAGCGGAGCGAGAGCGACGACACGGGATAGATATATCTAGACTTAGGTCTAGGACTCGTTATATTGAGGCTCTGGAGGACACATTGTTTAGGCATCACATTGTGTTGCCTGATCCTCCATCCTCCTCTGTCTCTAGGCGTAGTGAGTCTAGGCACACCACTAGGTCTAGGGCTCCTACTAGGTCACAGGGATCCTCTTTTGATGGTTAGCTTAGTGCTTAGATGCACTCTTTATGAGCCTTGGTGCTCTATTGTATTTTGTAGCCTTTTGGCATTCACTGTACGTTTTGATCTTTATACATATATATACATGGCTTTTATTTTTAGTGTTTTACTTTCTTTTGTGTGAATGCCTATGTTTTTGTGATGCATGTTTTTATATGTTTTAATGCATATGTGATGGAATGGAATGCAAAGTTATAGATGATTAATGCGAGACTAAGTAAATGAAATATGCACTAAGAAGCACTCATACTTTTAGATAGTTAGATTTAGCCATCTGTTATCATAATTGTTTAATCAGGGGCACCGAACTTGGTAGCTTGTGAATGAATGACGTATGGAATGACATGAATATGGAAGAAGATATGGAGGTTGATATGGAAGAAAATATGGAGGAAGACTGTTTTACAAAGACTCAAACATGCTAGTGGTATCAAACAAACTTACTAATACTGCCTAATTCAACTAGGACCAAATGTGTGTGCATGTGAGTTCATTAACCAAATCAGAAGCATGGTAGTGACTCTAGGCAATCAAAAACCTGTGTGTGCAAGTGTGTTCATTAACCTCATCTTGCACAAATTAGGTAACCCTGTTATGGAGAAGACCCCAAAGCTAGTTTGTCCGTATGAGCATTCAGAGGTCTCTTTTTGAGGAGAGACATGTCGCCACGCAATGAGTATACTCCACTGCCAGTCAAGCGTCTATAGCCCCGGTGAAGGTTAACTCCATAGTCCATGTTGTTTTTGACCTTTGTAAGCCTTGGGGATGACTACCTATCCGTCTGTCTGGACAAGTAGTACGATCCTTACAACTTATTTGGGATCGGTGGTGTGTGAAAAATGTTCATTTCCTTAGAGCTTTGGGGAATCGGATTCTCAACCGAAGTATGATGAGAATTTTACCCTATCCTTACTACTCTGTTTATATTTATATTTTGTGATTGCTTGTGATAGTGGTAAGAACCACTGTTTTATGGACTATGTTTGCATGATAGGACAAACGAGGATTACCCTTTTCACTTCAAGGCACAACCCAAGGATGGTGTTATCTCTCTTTGACACAAGATGTTTTTAAGATGTGAAAATGTGATAGGTTCAAGACCGCTTTTGAAATCATTTCCCAATACTCAAGATTTTATTTAGTGTAATTTGTGATATGGCCCTAGAGAACTTTGACATGCATTTCAAAGTTTGCTTAAAACACTAGGAATGGCTGAGTGACTGAAAACATTTTGGCAATGTAAATATGTGCAAATGGAAAATGGGTGTACGAATGACAATTCGGTTTGATGGATTTTATGAAGGTGCCCCCGATTAAGGCAACATGACTTTTGCTTGACCAAATTTTATATCCAAAAGATAGAATGGTCTCTAACATGATATGCAACTATGGCTGAAAATGAAATGTTATGGTTTTCAATGAGATGTATGCACATGAAATGCAATGTTTTTGAATGAGATGTATGCAACTAACAATGAAATGCAAATTCTTTTTATTTTATTTGTTTTTTTTTTTTTTTTGTTGT
This sequence comes from Wollemia nobilis, assembly GCA_028583015.1. Lineage (NCBI taxonomy): Eukaryota > Viridiplantae > Streptophyta > Pinopsida > Araucariales > Araucariaceae > Wollemia > Wollemia nobilis. The sequence continues at coordinate 738,957 of JAQPPZ010001766.1, read as the reverse complement.
ACAAGCCATGTATATATGTACATATAAAATTCAAACTATGCGTAGAATGCCCTCAAGTGTATAACATTAAGTGGTTCGGGTTCTTCCTCTCCCTCTAAACTGGCAAGTCTATAAGTTCCATTACCCACTCTTTCGGTGACCATATATGGACCTAACCAATTAGCCGCGAATTTATCTCGAAGATGCGGCAATGCATTGGTGTTTTGTTGATTCTCTTTAAGGACAAGATCCCCTACTTGAAATTCTCTTAGATGAACTTTGGCATTGTAAGCACGTTTCAATCGGTCTTGATAAACTCGCAAATGCTCTAAAGCATTGATTCGTTTTTCATCTATGAGTGTGAGTTGATCAAGACGTGCTTGTCTAGCAGTATCATCATCGATAAATTCCTGCAAAGAAATTCGCAAGGAAGGGATCTCGACGAGGCGGAGCTAAGACTGGAGGAGACGCTAAGTACTGCTTGATGTCATCAAAGGCTTTCTGACACTCATCTGTCCATGAAAATTGTACCCCCTTTTGTAGTAGGTGGCAAAATGGCCTACATTTATCGGAAAGTTGTGCAATAAAGCGACGGATTGAATTAATCTTTCCTTGTAAACTACGCAACTCCTTCAAATTAGTTGGGGGACACATTTCCATAATGGCTTTGACCTTGTTTGGGTCCACCTCAATACCTCGTTTAGAGATAATAAAACCTAGGAGTTTGCCTGAGGTAACACCAAAGACACATTTCTTAGGCTTATCCGGATCATATGGATTATGGAGCGGGGTGAATAAGTCTTCGAAATTCATTGTCGACTTATGGAAGAAAGGATGGGCGGAATGGAAGGGAAAACCGGTGAAGACCTCGGAAGACCTGAGATGCAAAACAACATAGTTTTTGAGTTTTTTTTTTTTTTTTTTTTTTGAGTTTTTTTTTTTTTGTAGTGGTGAAAACCACTATTTTAGTATATACATATAATACAGGTTTGGATTATGGCTTATGGATGTGGCGGAGGGGGTGGTTCACCTCGTTCTTGTGGAAGAAGCAAGCGAAAGATGGCCTCTTGGAGAGGGAACAATTGGAGATAAAACTCGTCTTGTTCAGTGAGGGGAACAATGGGTGCCGACTCTTCTTCAGATTCATCACCATTTGACATGACGTCAAATTCTTCATAGGCTTCATCTTCGGATTCGTCGGGGTGGAGGATTTTTCTTAATTAAGATTAATTCTTTGAAAAGCTTGTTCAAAAGAAGAAAGGGATGGGAGTGGTTGGTAGCCCCCCGAAAGGGAGAGGGAAAACCCCCCATCCTTGGGGGGGGGGTCTAGGTTCTAGTATGGTGGTAGGACTAAAAGATGACTCTATTCCCCCATATACAAAATTAATGGAATTTGGCATAGAACCCATGTTATAAACCGATCCAATGGATAAATGTTGGTCATGTGGACGACCAAAATCTTTAACTATTTGCACATTGAACGGTGTGATGTGGACATCTTGAATGGCATACTCACCAATACCTGCATCAGTGAGATGGACCTTGACTTGGGAGGGAGATGGACTAGATGATGGAATAGAAGAATGTGGGATAGAAGAATTGGAAGGATTTGGTTGGGTTGATGCTTCACTAACTTGTGAAACATCAACTGGTGATGGTTGGGAAGATGGAGGAATAATAGGTGATGTTGAAGAAGGTGTAGAAGAATGGGGTAATGACGTGGAAAGAGATGATTGGTCATGGCCACATGTGCATGTGGTCACTGATGAAGAAGAAGGAAGATTAGGTGATGAAGAAAGTGGTGAATGAGATGGAATAGCGGAAGAGGAAGATGGTTGTGATATGATGGGTAGCTCCTCAGGAATGGGAGCTTTAGAAGAAGATGGTATAGAAGAAGTAGATGGGGTCAAGAAAAGATGAGTGGATGGCAACACAATCTCATAAGGATTTGAGACATAGTTGCAATGTTTGAAGGGTTCAGTGTCAACAGGTACACAATGAACCTGTCCCTCATATACATACTTTAGACATTGATGCAGTATAGAAGGGACACATCTCATCTCCCTAAGCCAAGGCCGTCCAAGCAATACATTGTATGCCATGGACCCTTCCAAGATGTGAAACAAGGTATGCAAAGTTTGGGCCCCTACCTCAATGGGCAAGATAACCGTGCCAACCGTGGAAGATAAAGCATCATTGAATGCTTTAAGAGTAAAAGTCGACTTTGTGATAAGGGATGGCGACAGCTTTAGATGACTCAACGTCGATGTTGTAATGATATTGATTGAGGAACCGGTGTCAATTAAGACTCTCTTGAATGGCTTGTTATCGATCTTGGCCATGATATGCAGTGGAGGATCTATACTTTCTATTGACATAGGTTTGATTTCAAAATCATAGAAAGTGATGGAGGGCTCCATGCATGTTTGAATACTCCCCACAAAGTTGTTGAAGGCATTAGTATCTTGAGTTTGAAGCTCGATTGACTTTAATATTTCCATTAATGCCTCTCTATGCGGGGGAGATTGTTGAATGAGGTCATAGATCGATAACTTGGCAAAAGCCATTTTTAAACTGGTAGTTAACCTGCTACTCAATGACATGATGGGTCGTTGGCATTGAGTAGAATGATTTAGCGGTTGTTGAGAAGTACTAGCACGTCGTTGGGTCACTGTTACCTGAGGTGGACTGGGGGTTTGTACAGTGGTCGTGGTTCGGCTCTGATTTGGTTGGTTCGCCCTTTGACCCCGGGTTACTACGTTAATAGTACCCACAAAACCTTGGTATTGTTGTACATGGTTGACTTGATTAGGAGGAGTTACCTGAGTTACTCCCCCTGAAGTTGTTGGAGCTTCCTCCCGATGTGGAAGGGGTGTTTGAAATATACCAAGATTTTGATTTTGTTGGGCTAAGGGGCTATCCAATTTAATGGCTCCAATCTCAATAAGATCTTGGATCACATGTTTGAAAGTTGTACAATTATTGATATCGTGCCCATTTTGCCTATGATAAGGACAAAATAGGTACTCCTTGTAATACTTCCCCCTTCTAGATGGGTCTAAAGGTTTAAACTCAGGTAAAGTTAACCGATTTGTGCTATATAACTTGTTGAATATGACCGCATATGGTTCATCTAAAGGTGTGAATTGTCGCTTGGGACGATTGTTTTGCCAAGGTCGAGTTTCCATGGTTGGCCCCAGTATTGGGAGCTGGTTGAGTAGGGGCGGGTACCGCATGATAAGCAATTGGTTGCGGTTGACTTTGCATTACTTGTTGTTGTTGAGCCATTACGGGCTGGCTCGCCACCACTTGATTAACTTGGTTAACATTTGAGGTTGTATTAGCCTGTGCTTGTTTGTTTTGGCCATAATTATTATTTCGTTGTTGGCACTTTTGTTGCCATTCTTTTCTACGGGGTTTTAAAACACCCTCTTGGACTTTAATGTCTTCTATGATACTTGCTTGGTCAAAATTCCTGTATTGTTGTAATTGGAGTAACCAAGAGATAGGTTTTAAACAACTCTGGGTGAACATTTTGGTTAACTCCTCCATTGGTAGGGAGAATGGCAGTTTATTAATGATAGCCCTCCAATGGTTTCCAAAGTCATAAACAGTCTCATCGTCATGTTGCTTGAGCTTGTATAAGTCGGACAATGAAACTCTCTTTTGTACATTCAGGGAGAATCGTTCTAAAAATAGATTAATCAATTGCTCATAAGCATAAATGCTATGGTGAGCTAAATGATTGTACCACTGTACAACATCTCCTCCTAATGTCTGAGGAAAATTTCTGAGCATAAGAGCATCATTATTTTGGATTCTAAAGCAAGCATGCATGAATGAGCTCACATGTTCATGAGGATCCTTAGTTCCTCGAAATTTGTCAAACTTCGATAATGTGAAATCAGTCGGATATGGTGGTGAAGGTACCGAAGGATGAATTGGTTGATTGATCAATGACCTTAGCGTAGGTTTCTGACTAAATGAGCCAGGCACGTTAAGCATAAGGTTGTCAATCTGTTGTTGCATAGCATGGAGTCGTGGATCTTCATTAAAATTTTGACTTGTTTGATGATTATGAGGATGCAATGGAGGAGTGGAAAATTGATGAGATGGGATGAAATTGCCTGAATTAGGTGGTGTGGAATGGATAGGTTGTTGGTATGGATGATACCGGAAAGAAGGTGATTTGGGTAGATGATGAACTGGACTAGGTTGGGAGAAAGGTGGGGTAGGAATGGACACCACCGAAGATTGGGGTACCCAGGTGGGGCCTGAGCTAATAAAAGCTGGCTGGGTAGAAATTGGTTGAGGTGTAGGATTTACTATGACAGGTGGTTGAGCATTTTGTTGCTATTGTTGCCGAAGCAAATTGTCGAGGTACAACGCCAAACAAAATATAAAACCACAATAATGGAATACAGGAAAGTTGCACAAAACAAACGATTATTATTAATCAGTGGAGTTTAAAAATTCCTTTTGAGTACAACAGGGCCTGTAACCCTTTATTTGTGATACAAGATTACAATTCGTGCTAGGGTTCTCTGAAACCCTAGCTGGCACAAATGGTGGCGCTTTCGAAGAATGTATCTTCAATCCCAACAGAGTGAGTGGGCTTTGTTGTATCCCTTGCTTGGACCACTCCAGCTTAATCAGTTGCCATCAATAAACCGGATCTGCTGTCAAAAACCTGCACACATTAACACTATCAAGGAGTTAGAAATTAATAAGAGGGCTCCACTGTGTGAGCCCTCAGAAACAATCTAAAACCCTAGAAAAATAGAATTCAGGAATTCAACAACGAGATCAATAAAAGAAAAGAAGTTACTTGCTTTAAACTAATTTATACTGTTCTCCGTTAACGTGACTAGACCAAGCGACACCTGGAAGTAATGTGGCTATCAAATCGGCTGCGGAAGGTGCCCTGGTGCACTCGCTGAACGCCCGCGTGCTTCTGGATTAAGGTTTCAGACGCCGGTCTGAGTCTGTGGCTGTGGGTAAACGCCCGCGGGCACTTGGTAAATGCCCGTGGGCACTTGGTAAACGCCCGTGGGCACTTGGTAAAGGGGTAAACACCCGCGGGCACTTGTGACAAGAATGGGGGATTCTACAGAATGCTACAGAAGAGATGGCGGTGAAAGCAGCGACGGAAGCGACGATGGATGCGGCGATGGATGCGACGAAAAGGTAGCAGAAGAGAGATAGAGGGGATCAGAAAAGGAGATAAAAGAAGTTAAGAAGATAGAAAAGATCTAGGATAGAAGTAGCAAAATACCTCCGGTTTGAGCCATCAAGGTGACTCAATTTATAATCTACTCTTAGGGCACACTTTAGGGTTTTAACGACACTTTGAACGTGTGGCTAAGATTAAAGTGGATCTAAGGGTAGAGAATAAATCTAGGTTGTGAAATGGATTAAGATGGATGGACGGATGAGATTAAATGAAGGACGAACGGCTCAGATTAAATCACTTAAACTATTATTTAAATATATATATTAAAATATTAAAATATTAATATTAATTTAAATAAATTTGGGGATGAAAAATGGCAGGAAAGGTGAAATTGGGCCAAATAATGGCGGGAAAGTGTGGATTTGGGCCAAATAATGGCGGGAAGGTGGATGACCGATACGTGGCTGACAGGAAGGTATAGATGACTTGCAAGTGGCTGGATTTTGGTGTCTACACTATCCACTTATCATCCATCCATAGTTTCCTACCACATTATCCATTATTTATATATATTTATATATTTTTTAAATATATTTTTAAACCTTAATGTTTTATATATTATATTTATATATTTAATAAATATATGTATATATGTATGAATTAATCCCAGCCATCCATCATGTTTTAATCCTAGCCATCCATCCACCTTAATCCATGCCACTTGCCTCACTTTAATCTCCACCCTTCCTCATGTTTTAATCTCAGCCACACATTTCATGTCGTTGAAACCCTAACATGCCTAAGGGAATATTATAAAGAGGAGTCATTTTGACGACTCAACCCCTAAGTTTCTAGAGTTTTTGAATGCCCTAATTCCTATAAATTCTTGAGGTCCTAAGTATTCTCAAGCATCCTTGCAACTTCCATCCTCCATCGCTCCCTCTCGCATCCTTCACTTCTACCATTGTATATACTGTGTAAAATAGATATGGTTCTGCGACCTTCCCCTTAGTCGTTGAACGCACATTAAAGCTTATCAAGCGCTCATCAAAGTTTGTAGAGTGTCCACCACAACCTACCATGAACCTATGGGAACTTCTGGTTAGGACTAAGCATCCAAGGGTGTTTCTCATCCCAGTTCTGCAGCCCTATGGTCCTCGGGTGCCACTAGGGCACATCTGCGTAACCATCCTTTGCATTAACAATGAAGACAAAAATGACAAGTTAGCAAAGACAAGGTAAATCTATTTTGTCACATCATTTTATGTTCCTACAATTTTCTTATAGATTTTATGCAATATTAGGGTTAGTGATCTCATTTCTAAGGGTCTCACATAGTGGAGCCCTCACAGGTATTATTAACTCTTGTCATTGTTTGCTATGTATAGGTGTGAGAGAAATATTCATTGAAGGTTGTTGAAGCTCAGGTGGCCTTGTCAAGTATATCATAAGCCCATACACAATATGTTGGGATCAAATATGAGCAAGAAGACACCACCATTCATTGGATTAGGGCCTCGAAAACCCTAACATTGTAACAATTGTATCAAGGGCATTGTAAAGACCCCACATTGGGACACATTATTTGTACAATCGAGAGATCTATCCCATTCAATAAAATAATATTTATTTTGTGCAATTTTGTGTGATTATGGTGCATTTTTTACTTTATATATTGCATTGGTCTTTCATTTTTACATTCATAATATGATAATACAAACATGTAATTCTTCAATAAATAGTGGCTTGTATAAACTTCCAAAATAAATTAATTCAATGATATATAGATTAAAATAATGGAACAAACCCAGGTGTTGTAGGTGAGTTGGAGAAGAGAGGACAATCCTCCAAGGGAGGTCCCAGGTTCAAATCTCAACCCTACCAAAAAGCTGAATTGGGTATCTAAAATCCAAATGATAATGTTGGTGCGGGCAGGGTCGGGTGCGGCCCCCAGGTGAATTTGACGGTGTAGAACCCCCTGTTCGTGGTCTCGCATACCAAGGTGGGTCCACAAGGGGTTTTTTGCTTAAAAAAAAAAATGGAACAAGATTATTTTTGAATATATATTTGAGAAGAAAGAAGAATTAAAAGAGAAACTTTTAAAATTCTAAAAAGGTGAGAATAATAATCCAAGCTTGGAGGAAAGGGAGTTTCTTAGTGAATATCATAATATTTTGAGTAAGAAAGAGAAATCGGAGATTAAAATCAATAAAGACTTGGTTAAAAGGAGATAAAAACATAATTTTTTTTCATAGGATGACTATAGTTAAAAGAACAGCATCCATAATTAGTAGAATTAAATCAGTGGAAAGGGTTTGGATTAAAGACCATAGTGAAATCAGAAATAAGGCAAAGATTTTTTACTAAAATATTCTAGGATTGGAGAATTTTTAAGTTCTTAATGATAAACTACTACAAGAGTACCTTTAGTTATAACAAATGAAGACAATAGGAAACTGATAGAGCTTATTGCTCTGGAAAAAGTTCATTTAGATCTTTACTCTTTTGATAAGGATAAATCCCTAGGTCTGGGGATTTCTACAACATTCTATTACCATAATTGGGAAAGAGTGAAGGATTTTTTATTGGTGGTAGTGGAATAGTCTAGGGTAAAACAATCCATACCTTACATAATTCATGCAACATATCTTACCCTAATTCTAAAAAAGAAGAATGTAGAATTATTTGATTCATTTAGGTCCATAATCCTATTTAATATGTCATATAAGATAATCTCTAAAGTGATGGAAAATTGGTCAAGACCACTGTTAGAAGAAAATATTTTAGAAAAGCAAGGAGGATTTAAGAAAGGAAGACAAATTCTAGACATCATCATAGTATCTCATGAGTTTATGCATTCAAATTTAAGTAAAGAGAGAACAATGATCTTAAAAATTGATATGAGTAAAGCCTATGATAGGGTTAAATGATATTTTCTCCTTATAGTTTAGAAAAGTTTAGTTTTTGGAAGAAATGGGTGAAACAGATTAAAGTTTGTGTCTCTACAGTATCATATTTAGTTTTGGTCAATGGGTTAGTAACAGAATCATTTAAAAACAAGAGGTCTTAGACAGGGAGATCCTCTATAACCATACATGTTCATTATTATGGTAGAGGATTTGGGTATAAACTTGAAGAAGGCTAATGTATATGGATAAATAAGCGAACTTAAGGTTAGTAATAACATTGACAATATCACCCATCAATATTTTTTAGATGATACAACCCTTTATAGGAGGGTAGATATAAATGAGGCCAAAGCTTTGAATAACTTATTAAAGGAACATGAGAGAGTGTTAGGGTAGAAATTTAATAGGACAAAATCCATGATAGAGTATATTACATCATTTGGGTCATGTAAATGTGCCACCCTTGGTACATAAATAGAGTAAGAGATTACTTTAGAAGGTAGTTAGCTAGTTACTTCAAGAAATAAATGCACATTTATGTGCAAGTTGTAAATATGCAAGGTGTCCTCTTGTACATCTAGGTAGAGTGTTGGCCAAGCAACTCATCTTTCTTTATAAAGGGCATCATAGTGAGTGATTATAAATTATTGTAGGTAGTAGGTATAGTGGGTGGATCACCGTGTAGATTGGTGAAGGGGTACAATGTAGTTATTTAGTATCAGTTCTAGAGTGTTCATTTCCTCCATATTACATTGTATCATTTTTGTCACTTTTCATTAATAGCATATTTCAACATCTTACATTTTTACATATTTCATATCCTACGATTGTAATCTCCCTTAGCATGCACAATCAAAATCCAATAATGGTATCAGATCCATGGTAGATCAATAGGAATAAGAAAGCCACAGGAAATATTAAGAGGAAAAGAAAATCTTAGTTCTAGAATTTTTGAGATTGCATTTGGCTAGAGTCTTTCCACAAAGTTATAAAAAATATGTGAAGACTAGGAATCAAAATTCATTCCACTAGATTGACAAATCAACTAGTGAATATTCATCATTGAAAATATTTATAATCATCTTACTAAAATCTTTTTGCAGGAAAACAAAACTGAAGGGAGCCTTGTTGCAGACCTGCACATTATAGAAGAGAAGGCCACACCAACTTTATTGCAAAATAAAAGGCCACATAAGCCTTATTGTAGAATAAAATATCACATAAGCCTTATTGCAGAAGAAAAGGCCACAAAAACCTTATTCCAAAATGGCCATAGAAGCTTTGCCAGGTTAAAATTATATTTAATTATGAATGTGATTGAACTCCATGATGGTGGAAGTGGGAGCAGGCGTAGGCGCTGGAGCAGGAGAAGCAACAGGAGAGGGAGCAAGACTGGGGTCAGGTTCAAAGATTGGTGTAGGTTTTTGGGCAAGATCGAGATTAGGATTAGGATTGGGCACGTCTGGGCCCAGGCCCAGGTCAGCAAGGCTCTCGACAAGCCCATAGGATGGCTCTATGCCTGAGATGAATGGGGGCCAGGGTGGGGATGACATCTTGGGCCCGGGCCCCTAGTCCAGCCTTGATGCGAGCACAGGCCTCGAGAAAAATCCTCCTGATCCTAGGCAGGTTTTTGTCCCTGGCAGACCCAAACCCTCCTATTAGTAGATATTGGCAGGCTCTAGGGCCCCTTATTAGGCCCTGGGTCTAGGATTCTCCCTTGAGGGCACCCACATTTCTATCCAGGAGGAGGTCTACTCCTCCTTGGTCACTGGATCCTCTGCCTCCCTGGTAGGAAAATTCCTAGGAAGTCATCCAGACATGGAAACCGTCTGCATATGGGCAACTTCCAAATGGAAGGTTTCTAGGCATATTCAGCTGGTTGCCCTTACCAAGGGCTTCTTCGTCATCAAACTAAATAACAGCAAGAACATCGAAAAGATCCTGTCGGGCGGGCCCTAGTTTCTAGGATGCAAAATCCTCTTCCTTAGGCGTTATGGAGTTGAATTCCACCCCAACACCCAAAGCATCAACTTTACCCTAGTCTAGGTCCGTCTCCTAGAACTTCCCTTCCACTTGTGGCACCGTCCTTAGACTCATTGCTCAATCGTTCGAGGACCTGGTGGCCTTCGACCCTGCTACCAAGGTAGGATCCTAAATGGTGCATGCCAAATTTTGCATCAACACAAATCTCAAATTTGAACTCCCCTCTTCAGTGACCATCTCTTATGGGTCCTTCTTTTGGTGCCAATATCTGATCTACAAAAACAAACCTACTTTTTGTACCACCTACTGCACTCAAGGTCACCTCTCCTACCAATGCCCGGTGTCACGAAAGGTTGATGGCCCTATCCCCAAACTCCCTTCACGATCATGCAGGGCCCCATTCCTAGGGCCCCCTCATGACGGTCACAGATCCTAAGCCTTGACCAACAAGGAGGCCCCCCCTTTTGCCCCAAAGTACTCTCATGTGGACCCTGGTCTGGAGGCCGATCTTCCTCAGGTTTCCCCTTTCGTTGCTCCCTCCCCAGAGTCGTCTTTCGGGGCCCCGATCCCAAGCTCTCCCTCCCCCCCATTTTGAATCCCTCCTCATAGGCCCTGACTTGTGCCCCCCTAGCTTGTGAGCCACTCGAGCTCCTTTCCCTGTCGACCTTTTTTGGGGTTCCCTTCTCCCCCTCTCACTCCCACAGTCCTGCAGTCCCCCTCTCGACCCCATCCCGCCCCTCCCGGTGGCCCCTGCTAGGCTTCCTCCTTTGGAGTGCAGATCTGAGAGATCAGATGAAGAGGTTGAAGGCAATTCTCCGTTCGGTCCCGATGAAGTCAACCCCAAGATGACTCGAAGTAGATCTTTTGCCACAGAATTTGGCATTAAACTCAAAAGAGAGCGGCCCACCCTGGGAAACCAGTAGACAAGGATCACCGAATATGACATAGTCAATGGCTCCCAGGCAACTCTCTTTGACGTTGGCATGAGCTTCTCCAAGATGGATGCCCTTCGACCCAAACCCCCTGCTCAAGCCGGGAAGGGGGGCAAGCGACCCCACAAGGGTGTCAAATGAAGCTCATCACCTAGAATATCATGGGGCTCAATGGGGCCCCCAAGAAAATGATCCTCAGCTAACTCTATAGGGATCATCGCCCATCCTTCCTCCTGCTTTAGGAGACCAAAATAGATGACGCTACTGCCCGACACGTAGCCCAAGCTACCTAGCGCAACTGCAACTCCCTGTCCACCCCTGTATCTGGCTCAGTTGGGGGTTTGTTGTGCATGCAGAATCCCTAGTATTTCGAGGGGAGAATCATATCTTCGTCTCCCAGAATAATCAACATTCTGATCCATTGTGTGAAATCAAGGTGCTCATGGATTCTATCAAATGTCTACACTCCTAAAATCCCCGTCGAGAAAGTGACCTTATGGAAGGAAATCAGCTCGATGAGAGAAGCCTTTGCCCCCTACCCTCGATCCTGGCAGGGGACTTCAACAGTCCCCTATTCCTCTCTGACAAAAGTGAGGGCTCAGTAGTTTTGGGTAAAAGTATGGAGGACTTTGGAGCCTTCACCGCCCTCAACGAGCTCATGGACGTTAGCCTAAAAGGATCCAGGTTCACTTAGACTAATAGAATAGAGGGAGCAAGTCATATCTAGGTCAGGTTGGATAGAGTTTTCTTGTCCAAGGAATCCCTTCCCATGTTCTTCGACGCCACCTTGTTGGCCCTCCCCAAAATCGGGTCCGATCATAGTCCCCTCCTTGAAACCAATCATCACCCCTCCCCCAAGCGATCCTTCTGATTCGAGTCCATGTGGCTACATTATCCCAAATTTTAGGCCCAGGTTGGTCACTGGTGGGCTCCCCCAGCCCTTGGGCACCCCGTTGAACAAGTATTTCACAAGCTTAGGCGCCTCAAAGAGCAACTCAAGGTATGGAATAAAGAGGTGTTCGACAACATCTTTGAAAGCAAAGTGACAGATAAGGAAAAACTTGAAGCCCTTGAATCCAGATTTCAAGCAGGTTCCCAAGACCCAGGGCTCAGGGAAGAGGAACGTCTCACTCTCAGTGAGTACCATAACATCCTGGCCAGGGAAGAAACCTTTTGGAGGTAGAATTCAAGAGCCTTGTGGCTCCAAGAGGGTGATGCAAACACAAAGTTCTTCCATATGTCGACGCTCAAGAATAGGGGGTCCAATAGAATTGCTAAGCTAGTGGGCAACGACGACAGAATTATCAAGGAAGAAGAGGACATTCGGGCTGAAGCCACCCACTTCTTCTAGGAGCTCCTGGGCGACAGGACCCCCATGTCCTCAGAAGTGATAGATTCACTTCTAGAACACATCCCTTCTTCTGTCTTGGCCATGGAAAATGAGATGTTTGTGCAGCCCTTTTCTGACTCTAAAATCCATGATGCCACCTTTTCTATGAAGGCTGAGGCGGCCCCAGGCTCGGATGGGTTTCCCCTTCAATTTTTCCAATCCTTCTGGGACTTCTTCAAGCAAGAAGTGTGTGCTACCATCCGGGACCTTCAGACTGCCAGCTCCATCCCTAGAGGTATCAATTCCACCTTCATAGCCCTGATCCCCAAGACCCAAGCAGCCAAATCCCTCTCAGACTTCCACCCCATCAGCTTGTGCAATGTCCTGTACAAAATCTTGACCAAATCCATGGCCTCCCGCCTTAAGGATATCCTTCCCCGGATCATTACCCCTATCAGGGAAGTTCGATCAAAGGCAAACTGATCACAGACGGTGTCATAATCATGCATGAGGCCATCCAATCAGTCGTCCTCTCCAAAAAGGCCTCCTTTCTTTTCAAGCTAGATATGAACAAGGTCTTTGAAAAATTTGACTAGGATTTCCTTTCCAAGGTCCTCCTTAAGTTCGGGTTCCACCCCTCCTGGGTTAGGCTCATTAGCAACTGTGTGTCCTCCCCCTGGTTCTCTATCCTTGTCAATGGATCCCCTGCTGGATTCTTCCCTAGTTCTAGAGGCTTTCGCCAAGGTGACCCCCTGTCCTCAATCCTCTTCATCATCCTAGCTAAGGCCCTGGGGCGTACCATCTTGAGTGTCATTTCTTGTAGTCTCATTTTGAGCATCAGGCCTACATAGAGCCTACCCCTCATGTCCAATAAAAAGTTTGTGGATGACACCATCCTCACCACCTCAGCCTCAATCCCTCAAGCCAATGCCCTCAAGCATATCTTGACCCTGTACGAGGAGGTGATCGGGCAGAAAATCAACCTCCAAAAAAGCAATATTTTCTTCATCCATACTCCCTTGGCCAGGAAAATCAAAATCGACAGTGGCCCTCCTTATCCGCCCCACGTGGAAGTCGTTAGTCACGCCCCCTCAGCCCATTCCCCCTTGTGTCAGACCCGTCCCATAGCACTCATTCTCGACGTCGATGACTCCCCTCCATCATGGCCCTCTTTTTAATTCTACTACATGCTAAGTTTTCCCGCACTCTTGTCTACTTCCTCCTTCCCCTATCCCCGCATCTCTGGTGAGGTTTCCCTTGGTTCCCCTATCCCTGGGTTGTTAGTTTGACCCTCATGGCTGGAAAAACTATCTTTTTCGAGCCTTCCACACTTGAATTAAGTGAGTCATCCAGGATTTTCTCTAATGCCAAAAAATTCACCTCGTTCTTCAACAAATTTGCAGGAGTCGATGATGAAATTACCTAGAGCTTTTTGGATTCATGGAATGATGGTGAGGTCACGGTGAAGGGTCTCCACTTCAAAGTGACCAAAGAGTTCTTGACGGAAGTTACAGGCCTGCACCATGAGGAGAAAGGCCAAGTTGTTAGGCGGGATAAACACAATTGGGAGGAGGAGTTGTCCCGCTTCCTAGAGCAGCAATGGGACAAGGCTAATCTATTCTACTCCAACCTCTTGACCCCCTTTGATGAATCCATCATCCCAATGATGTAGTACATCACCTACGATGATCCAAACCAGCGGCTGTTCAGCTTTCACCTCAGCTACTTCAACCACATTTGGGGGGCCACATTGGTCAGCACCCCTCGATTCTTATTGTACTCCCTGGGACTTTCCATCAACCATGCTTGCAGAAGCCACTCTCGGCCCTCCCACCAAGGTCTCATGGTCGTCCTGTATTGGCATGCCCTTGCTAATCAGCTATAGCTCCACCGCATTCCTCCCCTATCCTCTATCCCCCCCTAAAGTGGATAACTCTCTCGGTGCCTCCCCTACAGTTTCTAATTCCAAGGAGACCCCCTCCCCTGAAGGCTACCATACCCCGAAGCAACGCAGACCCACTCAAAAGTGCAGGACTCCGACCTAGGGCCCAGGTGGGGCCTCGACTCCTGGTGCCACTCGCAAAGGCCCATTCCATGGCAGCAGTAGGGTTGTGGGCAACACCAAAAAGGCCAAGGTGGAGGTCTTGGATCCCACTAAATTCAGTTTCGACTCTAGAAGTAGGCTACAAAATTTGGCTATGAGGGCCCTTCTCGACATGGTAATTGGATCCCTAACTGCGTCTGCCCAAGCAATCTCCTCTGCATCCAATGCCCTGGTTGAGCTCCGACGCAGGCTGGGCGATGGGTTCGATAGGGAGTAATGTCATCCTACCAGGTTGGGCCCTGTTCAGGCTAGGCCCAGGTGCAGGGCCCACCGATGCAATGGCGTGCAGTTTCTATGTTTTTGACGGTTGGCGTGTTTTAGCTTTTTTTGGTTATGGTGGCCTCAGGCCAAGTTTTGATGTTATGTTTCCTAGTCGGCTCTTTTTGTAGGCATCAGGGCCCCGGGCCCCGGATCTTTGCCCATGGGCGCTGCCCCGACTTTTATTTGTATTTTCAGCATCGGATGGTTATGTAACTAAGGTTTTGGGATCCTTCTCTAAAAAACCTGCTATAAATATATCGCTACTTATCAAAAAAAAAATGGCCATAGAAGCCTTGAACCAGAAGAGACTCGAGAGAAAATTCCAAGAAGATAGGAGATTGGTGATATCCATTGAAAACTAAAAATTGTAGATTAGCTAGTCTTTCCACAAGATAGTTAAGACTAGGACTCAACACAGAATACATACCACTAGTTTCAAGAATAACTAGTGAAGTTAAAGCGGTCTAAGAAAATACCCCATTGGAAATAACATATTGAAGATATATTCCAGAATAAGCTAAAGAGACTCATAGAAAGTCTCATTGAAGAACTTCCATTCTAGGAAGAAATAGAGGACTATCAAAAGTCCTATTCTAGATATTCATGAAGAATAACTCATTGCCAAAACTTTCGTAGTTGAAGGTTGAAGGAAAGGTCTCATCAAGAAGACCAGAGAAGCTACAAGATTAAAGACCTTGGATAGGTCTCAAAAAAGAAGAAGGCTTGGAGAGCCTCATTGCAGAAATTGAAGAAGCTATCAAAGAAGTTCTTAGGAAAACTCATTGGATAAATTCACTACAAACGATAGTGAAAATTTGAGACAATTATCGAGATCCAACAACAAGTCCAAGAGGAGAATAATTTGGTAGGGAATGCCAAATTTCAAAGAAGAATATTGAAGACCTCAAGACATTCAGAATCTTGAGAAGAAAATATTGTTTGAGGAAGAACTTAAATAGAAGAAACCTACCAAATCCAAGAAGATTTGGAGATTGCTCTTCATAGCTAAAGAAGGCACATATAGAGATTTTCTAGATTCACAACAAACTACTGAAAGGGTTCTAGAAGGAAAATATTTTAGTGAATAGATTGATTGCTAAAGGACAATAATCAAGATAACATTACTAGCTATAAGACTTTGAAGTTCGAGGCTAGATATTGAAGGAGAAGTTGAAAATCATCTACTACAATTTTAGAGCAGCGGACTAGAAGCATTCACAACTACGAGCAACCAATATTATAAATGAAAGACTTGGTGATTCAAGTCATCAATATAGTCATCATCAAAGGTAAGCAACTTAGGTACAAAAGGTTCATTACTTGAACACTTATTCAAATTACCACTTAACTTCATTGAGCATATTATTAGAATTTGAAAATTGTAAAATAGAAGGTTGCATTTTAAGTCCTCAAATAAAGTGCAGAAGATAATTTTTGTTAAGGTTCATTACTTACACATTAATAGGAGTTAGATACATTCTTCCTATTATCTAATTATTGATAAAAGGACTACATTAATAAATTTGTAGATATTAGTAAGTGCATTTGAAACTACTTTGAGAACTTATTAATAGGAGCAATAAGGAGAGATTATTAAAGTGCATTAAATTGGAAATATTATTGGTTCATCGCATTTTACTAGTTGTTCATTAAACTAGTTACTCTCAAAGGATTATTTTATGTATTGATTAAGGGTACAAAAATATGCAAATAATCAAAGTGTTTAAAGGCACTATTCAAAATTCAGTACCTGCAAGGTATTGTGGCCTATAGAAGCCACCAAGCAGATCGAAATTCCTCCAAAGAATGAAGAAAAATAAGGTAGCCATTAAATCAGTGATAGAAGCAAAAATTCAAGACTTGATGAGCCTCAAATTCAAGGTGCACAAAGAGCTCATTATAGGTAAAATATTAGTGCAGCAATTACTCCTTCAAGGGCACATTATATACATAATTATTAGCTTGGATTCATTACTAGATTAACCAAACAAGTGAGATATTTATCTAGCAAAGAAGACAACATCAATCAGTGCTTGCCTACAAGAAATAGTACGGAGAAGCTACCATTAAAATCAGAAAAGAAATCTTGAAAAACAGAAGGTGCAAATCAAGGTATTCTATTATAATTCTATTTACATTATTTTGCACCATAACATCTTGTCCTACATAGGAGAAAGTACATAACTTGAGTGTCTTCAAGAAACATCCTCCACAAGAGAATAGCCATAGAGGAGCATTATCCGAAGCAAGAGAGAAGATCTAACAAAGAGCTCTCATTATGATGTCCAAAGACACCCTTACAACCATGAAAGCAAGCATTCTCGATAACCAATCTGAATCAAAAAATAGCATAAAAGAGTCATTATCTATTTACGTTGGTTGTCATCTATTAAAAATTGCAAAGGGATCATTCAAAACAACATACTCAAAGGAAAAGCATAGTTGGAAAAGGAGTATTCAAACCAGCAAATTGAAAAGGAAAAGCATAGATCAATACCCAATCCCTTGCTTGGAGAAGATGTCCATCGAAGGAACACTCAAATCAGCTCTCGAACCACCATAAAACCACTCTAAGCTCATAAGACCTTCATCGAATCAAGTGCCAACTCATACTCGCTTAGAAGAAGCCTTAAGGGATAATAAATAATTGGATTTACATTGGCAATCAAAATATATAGAAGAAGAGAAGCATTGGAGGGAAATACATGTAATCTGCCATTTGTCATCACTGATAAGAAGTGCTCAACCCATCTCATTAGAAAATTTTTGAATGTTAGAGTGAAGGGAGTTACAAAAGTATATTTTCTAGGAAGGAATTTTATAGCATCTCCATTCATGATTGGATCTCATAAGCCACTTGGAGAAAGTGTTAGGATCAGCCATAGGCATTACAAAAGAAGCCCCATGCTTTTTGGAGCTCAAAGGCCATTTGAACATCATTCAAATAAGGATCAAAAACATATCATACATTAATAAAGATGCGCATGCCATGTAGCTACATAAAAACTCAAGACGCATGTACCACATGGCTACATAAACATTCAATTCCAAGGCGTAGACAAACAACGAAGGTAAAGTGAAAGAAGAAAAATTACAATGTTCAAGTAAGAGCACGCTGAAATCAGATTCAAAGGAGGCAATGAAGACTGTCATAAACCAACATTCAATTCTTGCGGTGATAAGCACCCATTAAGGAAGAGACCAAAGTAAAATAGGTACTAGAGAAGTGCAGAGCTTGAAGGAAGAACATGTAGGACATTCCTTGAACAACAAGGCCAAAGTAGCATCGAGATACGTACCAATCAGTCATTGAAGTATGCATATCTACTCGAAGATACGTAGAGCATCAAGCCTTACAAAGGTAACAATTAAATTGCTTTCTTTAATTAAATCAGAGTTATAAGGTGATATAGACTATTACATTGTTAAAAGATGATATATTAAATTAGAATAAACCTAACAAGCATTAGTGATTATCAAGCAAGAATATTTCAAGATATTGAATATTCTTATTTGCAATTAATCAAGTAGGAGAATAAGGTTGCCAAATTTTATTAAATCAGTATTAATTTGCAAATATCATTATTTTCTAATATTCCAAAAAAGTAGGGAGATATAAGGCATACTACTTCAAAATAAATACATATAATTGGAATTTAGAAAATTAATCTATTTGAAAGAGAATCAAATAAATTGCCATCATATAGAGTTGGAAATAATTGGTAAAAATTATCTCATACTAATTATAAGGAATCAAAAGAAGTCCAACCATTAAAGCATACTTCATTAAGTAGATAAGGCAAAATTAAAAAGTTGATTATTCTCAATACATTACAAATTCAACTTAGAAGGTGAACTAAGCATATTCTAATTATTAGGGAGATATAAGGAAGCCTACAAAACCTAATTCTAAAAAATGTTTCATCAAATTAGTTCACATATCTTAACTAGGGAGACAAAAGGAATTCTACAAAATCCAAGACTTAAATAGCTTTATAAAATCAACTCATATACTCTTGACTAGGGAGTTACAAGGTATACTACTACAAAGGTCCTAAAAATACTTCATATTACAATGGAAAGAAGAGCATATTATCACCAAATAATACAAGAACAAAATACACATAATACATCATGTCTCAAATGCAAAATGAGTTCTAGCATAAACAAATCTAAAGAACAGAAGAACATCTGGTATATTGACTCAGGTGCCAGTCATCACATGATAGGAAATCTACAATGGTTTGAATGTCTTGAAGTTATTAATGGTTACAAATTGAGAATATTAGATAGCAAGACTTATCCTTTCCAAAATTTCTACTACAAAAAGTGTTGTATGTTCCTGGATTAACATTCAATCTTATTTCAGTAGGCAAGCTAGTAGATAGAAATAGAATGGTTGATTTCATATACATAAATGGAGTTAATACATGTCTTATTGTGAATCAAGATAAGATAGAAGTTGGAGGATATCTCCATGAAAATACATACATCCTAGACACTATTGATAACTCACACAACATTGTTGTATTCCAGAACAATACTAATACATTTCTTGAGGAACAGGTTGCAGAAAATAAAGAACCTAGTTATCATAAAAGCCCACAACAATATGCTCTACTCAGTCATCTACAATCTAAAGAAGAAACAAAACCTGATGAAGATACTCATCAAGATTCAAACAAATAAAATTGGATGGAAAAGGATGATATCCCTAATGAAGACAATGACTATTCAAGAGAAGAAGATTCATAAAGAATACTAAAGTCTTCAATACCCAAATAATGTAATACTGGGGGGTGCTAGAGTATATTACATCATTTGGGTCATGTAAATGTACCACCCTCAGTACATAACTAGAGTAGGAGATTACTTTAGGGGGTAGTTAGCTAGTTACTTCAAGGAATATAATAAATGCACAAGTGTTTATGTGCAAGTTGTAAATGTGCAAGGTGTCTCCTTGTACAACTAGGTAGAGTGTTGGCCAAGCAATCTGTATTTCTATATAAAGGGCCTCATAGTGAGTGATTATATATCATTGTAGGTAGTAGTAGGTATAGTGGATGGATCACCATATACATTGGTGATGGGCTACAATGTAGTTCTTTATTATAAGTTTTGGAGTGTTCATTTCCTCCATATTGCATTGTATCATTTTTATCACTTTCCATTAATAGCTGCATCTTACATTTCTGCATATATCATATCTTGTGATTGTATTCTCCCTTGGCACCATCAAAAGCTAACAATCCAAAATTTACTTCCTAAACGCTCTAGCTAGAATCAAAGCAAGGATATGGATGTTAATTCAAATGGAGGAAAATTTACCAACAACTTATCTAAGGATGCCCTTATTTGAGAGGCAAAAAAGTATATAATTGTGGAATCTAGTTATAAGTAAAGTTCAAAATAACTACTAGCATGGAAAGGTAGATGATTTTCAAATATAAGGAAGAGTGTAGTTAAATCAATCTTAGAGGTCATTCCAACATATTTTAAGTCCTTGTATACTATGCCAAAATCTATAGAAAAAAGTTTAATCTATATTATGTGGTTGTAATGAACCTCTTCTTCTCATGTGAATATTTCACTTTGAAATTCTTAGTGCAACTGAGATAAGAAATTCAATTCCAAAAATAATTATAACTATGATTGCACAAAGTATTGATAAAAATAACACTAATATTGTATATCCAATAACATAAGCATTCATCAAATGAAATAAGGAAATACAAGTAACACCAATTGTAGAAATTTTAGACAAGTAATATTACTATCATGGGCCATTTTTAGAGGGCAACATTCTTACAATATATGCAAATTATTCTCTAGCATGTGAGAATTACATCCTTACCATTTTATAATATTTACAAGCATAATTTCTACCATTTTATGATTATATTCAATAACACTCTACTATGACAATATTCCTAACAACCTATTCTATAAAAATTACATTCATAATGCCAAGCATTTACAAAGCAATTACATTCATGATTCTATGACAATAAAACAATTACATACATGATTCTATGACAAGGCGGTTACGTACATGATTTTATGACACATTCCTAAATTAACACATGGCCCACTTCTAGCTAGATACATGGTCCACTTTACATAAAATATTATATGCCCCTATGAGTTACAAGTGTTGGGTATGTAACATGCCACCCCTTAAAGAATTTTTGTCCTCAAAGCTAAAATATGGGGAAATGTTATTGAAAGTCCTACAATAGCTCCCATGTGGCATCTTCTGGTTGCAACCCTTGCCACTACACCAACACTTCAATGATATCATGAGAGTGCAGATGTCGAGTTCTTTGATCTAGAATGGTTGTTGACTACAAAAGAATTGATCCCTCTTCATACAATTTAGGAAGGACTGTATGTACTTAAGTATACATGCCCACCACTTTCTTTAAGCAAAAAACATAAAAATCTAGATGAATCTTGGATGTTGTTGGCAACTCCAACTTATAAACAACCTCCCCTATTCATTGTAATACCTTGTAGGTTCCATAAAAGTTGGGTGCTTACTTAGGTCTTCCCTTTTTTTTGAGCAACATATGCTTATAATATTAAAGATAAAAGAAGACCATGTCACCCACTACACATTCTATTTTAGTTTTATGTCTATCTTCCTATTGTTTCATATGATTTTGAGTCATAGCTAAATTTTGTTTGAGAGATGCTAAGACTTCCTACCTACAATGAAGGACTATGGCAATCGCTTCCACTTTCAAGTTGCTAGGTAGGTAAAAAGTGATTTTTGGGGGTGGTTGACCATATATGTTGCATAACTTTATTATCATAAACATAAATCATTCACCAATATGCAAAAATATCAAATCATTCATCCATAATACATTATCCACAATAAAAATCCACAAATGATAGAGATAGATAATACCCTTAAGGTAGGGAAACACCAATAATAATCCTTAAGGAAGGAATAACTCCACAAGATAACCTAGGGTGAGAGGCCACTTCGTGGGCATGATGATTACATAAGATTCTTCTTCAATGATATGAATGATTACAATGACAAATATCTCTTCTTTATATATCCATATTCTTATTCTACTTTGGAGAGCCTACTACTAATATAATATTATATTATAATACAATCAACCTTGGGTTATGTGTGGCCCATGTCAACCCTTATACAATATAATAATATATCCCCAAATATCTATTCCTAGGTACCCTCCCATGCCACCCTCCTTACAAATGTTTCATCCTCAAAATATATGAAGAAACCTGATAGTATGATTTGCTAAGCAATGTTAGCAATTGGTACCAATCTCGATCATCCATCCATCCAAGTGAAACCCGATGATGCTGGTATGCAATTTTGTTACTTGAGTATCCAAATCTGCTTCGTTGGCTCCACGCTTCTATTGATGTATTTTGATAACTTGAATGCTGGGTCCACTTGTTCCTTGATGTTGATGAACCATGTTAAAAACCATGATCACTATGCTTTCTTTACCAAACACTACCATAGTTGGTGCCCTTATGATTACATGTAGAACCATAATATTGTTGCCTTGAACCATGCCTCCAATATTATTTCCGCTTATGGTGGTGTGGATGGCAATATGGTGCAACCTTTACTTGATGTTCTACCTTCTTTTACTTTTCACCCTTTGGCTTCATTGTTTTAAATTCTTCTACACCTTGTTCTTTCATGTTATATTTGTTTTGTGTGTCATTGTGCTCTTCTATCAAAGCTTCCTTGGACTCTATTACTGTTATTTCCACTGAATTAGTTATTTCTACTTCTTCCATGGACTTTGTTGTCACTATTGCCTTCTTGGATTCCATTTTATGTTCTTAAATTTGTTCTTCTACAACCACTTCTTGATTTTACTTGTATCCTTGCTCCTTAAGCTGAGAAATATCCTGTAATGTTATGTTCTTTTTCCTGTACCATAACTTCATAAACTTATTTTGCACATTAATGTTAATAGTACCCAAAGAGTCTAACCAAGGATAACCAAGAACAATATCCTCCTCATTCATCTTAGTAGCATAGAAATATGAATGTAAAACATATTTATCCATGGTGATCTTCAAATCTTCAAAAATATGAACATGCTCACCCTCTAGCTGTATGTCGTTAATTTTTGTTGCTTAAACTTGCAACTTCTTAGCCAAAGCAATATTAATAAAATTATATCTGCTACAAGATCAATGGAAATAATAACTTGTTCCTTTTGAATGCTTCCATGAACATGCAAAATAGACTTTTTGGATTTAAACAAATTTCTTTGTCCATTTTCTAATTTATCTTCTACCAAAGGTATGATTTCCTCTATCTGCATACTGACATATTTTTTATCTTCCTTGACCTTCTTCTCTTTCTTCTTGAGTAATTTTATTTCTTTTCATAATCTTCATTCTGTTTCTTGAAAACTTCTCATTCTCCTTTCATTTCATTTCGCTCATTTTGAAATCCTTGTAGTTTCTTTTTAAGGTTTGTGATGACATCCATCAAGCTATCTATCTTTTTATCCCTTTCCTCAACCACTTCTTTAAAATATATTTTTAGTTCCTCTGCATCTTCCATCATATTAGCTATCTTTTTATAGGGGTTCCAATCACTTAAGAATACATGCTCCACTTCTTCCCAAGACAACTCATTATGGGTGCCATTAAGACTATAAAACCAAAGGAGAGCAACTTTATCAAGAAATTGATGAAGCATATTTTTCCAAAGAGGATGTCGATGATACAAGGATTTAAATTTTTTCCACCAATCCCTAGCATCAATATCATATGCTCCAAAAAAAAATTGTAGTTCCATAGTTGATACCCTAATGCAAACTAGGGTTTTTTGAAAATATATATCATGCCCTAATGCAAACTAGGGTTTTATGGAAATAAATATCTTCCCACCACGTTGAAGCTAAAAATCCACATAGACAACTAGATCTACAATTTTTCTTCCGAACAATATAAAGTGCAACTGATTTGCTTACCCGAACTAAACAAAATTTCATCTTTTGAAAAATTCGTGACTTGAAAATTCATCTCTACCCTTATTCTATATGATTGAATTCAAAAGGTCATATCTCCATCAATACTACTAGGATTCCTTCATATGACCACTCATTTAAAGCTCTTCAAGTTATGCACAAACAAATCCAAGAATCACCTGAATCGGATACAATCTCGTAGAGATATGGCTTCTGAAAGATGAGATATTTTTCAAAAAAAGTCTATGAAATTCGTCACTATCCTTGTTCTGGATACTAAATTTAAAAGGTCGTATCTCTCTCATTACTACTCATATTCCATCATATGACCACTCATTTTAAAGCTCTTCAAATTCTGCACAATGTGATCCAAGAATCACATGAATTGGATAAACTTGCACATAGATATAGATCCTCAAATATGAGATGTTTTTCCAAAAAAAATTGCCCTAATTCTAGGGTTTCACACAAAAATCCCCACTTTTCCAAAATCATTGCTCTGATACCACTTATTGCAAAACTTTACTTATTATTAAACATAAACCATTCACCAATATGCAAAAATATCAAATCATTCATCCACAATACATTATCCACAATAACAATCCACAAATGAGAGAGAGATAGATAATACCCTTAAAGTAGGGCAATGCCAATAATAATCCTTAAGGAATAACTCCACAAGATCTCCCAAGGTGAGATGCCACTACGTGGGCATGACGATTACATAAGGTTCTTCTCCAATGATATGAATGATTACAATGAAAAATATCTCTTCTTTATATATCCATATTCTTATTCTACTTTGGAGAGCCTACTACTAATATAATATAATATTATAATACAATCAACCTTGGGTTATGTGTGGCCCATGCCAACCCTTATACAATATAATAATATATCCCCAAATATCTATTCCTAGGTGCCCTACCAATATACTATGTCATATGATGTCATCTTTATGACTATGATTGTACGACCATTTAGCTAAGGGAAGCCATTGACTCCATTTGGATTGGTTATCCAAAATAAAACAATAAATATATATCTCAAGACATTTATTAATCACCTTTGTTTGGCCATTAGTCTATGGGTGATATGATGTGCTTATTTTTAATTGATTCCCCTAAATGCAATAGAGTTCCTCCTCAAATTTACTAGTGAACACCTTATCACAATCACTAACTATGGAGTGTGGGGTTCCATGGAGCTGATAGCTCTGATCCATGATAATATTTGTCATTTTCCTGGTATTATAATGGTGATCTAATGAGAAAAAATGAGACTATTTGGTCAGTAAATCCATGATCACCATTATAACTTATTTACCTCCAAATAGTGGAATTCCTTCAATGAATTCCATGCAAATATCTATCCACGATAACTCTAAAATAGGCAAAGGTTGAAGTAAACTTGGTGTATTGATTGTTTTCCAATTATCCACTAACAAGTATCACAACTATCCATAAATTTTTTAACATCGAAATTCAATCCTGGCAAATAGAAATTGTGCTTTACCCGTTCATAGGTTCACAAGAAACTTGTGTGTCCCTTTATCGAAGAAGAGTGAAGCTCTATGAGAATATATGATTTGAGTTATCAAGTGGGTGGAATAAAAAAATGATGCTTGTAGCAAAATTTCCCTTGCTTCCATGAGTAACTAGGATGGTCCTTTGCTATTTTTTGTAAGTCCTAAATAATATTTGCAAGCATGGGATCTCCCAACGATTCTAAGTAACTCTAGTCAGTCAACCTTAATGATTGATACTACATAGAGAATATACATTGTTTTAGGCAGTTTAGAAAGAGCATCAAAAACCGCATTTTCTTTCCCCTTGTGATAGACTATCTCATAATCATATCTTAAGAGCTTAGTAACCTATTTATGTTGCTCAAGAGAATAAATCCTTTGTTCCAAGAGATACTTAAGTCTACGATGATCTATCTTGATGATTAAGTGTCACCCTAACAAGTATGGTCACCAATGAAGAATGAAAAACCATCATCTTCTTCTTGTAAGTTGATTTGAAAAGATTTTTACCTTACAAGATATTGCTTATGAATGCAAGTGGTTGACCTTATTGCATAATTATTACATCCAATTCCACACTAGAGGCTTCACTTTCTATGACAAAAGTTTTGGAAAAATCAAGTATGTCTAAGATTGGTGTGTGACACATGGCATCCTTCAAGGTAAAAAAATCCTATTTAGCTACACTATTCCATGTGAATACATCCTTACAAAACATAACTATCAAAAGGGTCACTATATTCCCATAGTCCTCGACAAATATTTGGTAATATCATGTACGGTCGAGGAATCCCCAAAGGCTCTTCAATGTCTTAGGTTTGAGTCATTATTTCATGGCCTCAATTTTTTTTGGGTCTACATGGATATGATCTCTAGCCATAATGTGCTCCAAGTATTCTACCTTAGTTGCCCCAAAGGTGCATTTAAATTTTTTGACATATAACTAGTTTTGTTTCAAAAGCTTCAACACTTAATCAACATGTTGTAGGTGTTCTTCCTATATTTTGTTGTAGATCAATATATCACAAAAAATACTAATGCATACTTAACCTTATAGAACCGTACTCATCAAGCCTTGGGAAATTTGATGGTGCTTTAGTGAGGCCAAAGGGTATGACCAAGAAATTGTAATACCCCTCATGGATCCTAAAAGTTATTTTTGGGATGTCCTCCTTATGAACATGAATCTAATAATACCCTGACGTGAGGTCCAACTTAGAAAAATATCGAGCACCACATAATTCATCCAGCAAATCATCAATCACATGGATAGGAAACCTATCCTTGATAGTTATATTATTGAGTTCACAAAAGTCCACACACATTCTTCATGACCCATACTTCTTCCTAACCAGTAATTCATGAGTTGAAAAAGGACTTGTGTTTGGTGGGATTAGTCTTTTGTCCAATAGTTCCTTTACCAATTGTTCAATATCACTCTTCTAGTGATAGGGGTACTCGTATGACCAGATTTTTGGAGGCTGACTTCTAGGAACTAAGTTGATTTTATGATCTTCCAACTAACTGGATGGTCGCTATTTAGACTCAATGAAGACCTGTTGATTCTTAGTTAAAATGGCTGACAAGTTCGAGGGAATCTATTCATCCTAGATAACACACAATTGCATTAGATAAAATTTACCCACAACTGCCCAGTGACCCTTATTATGTAGCCTCTACATCCTATGGGATGTTATAATATTTAGATTACCAATTGTCAATCCCTTAAAGGTGTGGGTTTGTTATTGATAATGAATTGCAACCAAAGCTCTAAAAAATTATAGGACACCATTTCCAACACTAGGGTCAATAATATTATCAGTGCTATCAGAGTCCAATAAGATCAAAAATTTGTGTTCTTTGATAAATGCTTATATTTTCATGCTTTGGAGTGTCAATATTACTACAATGGCATTCAAGGAAAGAGTGGGGATCTCTTCTTCCTGACTATTAATTGGAGTTTCTACATCCACTCAATCTAGTTGCTCTTCCACTGAATCTCCAAGGTCCTCCCTTGTGTCTATAGAAGAAGCTAAAGTACTTCTCATATCTAGAAGGTAGAGGCATTAGGTTTTGCACTTGTGTCCCATGGCCCATTTTCATCATAGTTATAGCAAAGTCACTTGGCTTTGTGATTGGCCATCTCCTTTGGTGTTAATATCTTAACCATTGGATAATTTGGAGAATTATTATTGGTGTATGTAAAGGCTATATTTTAAAATGGAAGGGGACAAGAAGCCTTCTCTTGAGCATTCTATTTGTTCTATGTGAGTTTAGCTAGCCCTATGGTCGTGATTTAGGTGGCTAGATTAAGCATTTGAACCTTAGTCCTTATATTTTCCTTAAGGTCATTAATAAAAAAACTCTTGAAGAATTCATCGAGAAGAGCTTCTATTCTATCGATGAGCTTCTCAAGAGTAGTAATATACTTGGGCATAATGCTTGTTTATCTAATCTTCAAACTTAAATGACCTGAACCAACTAAGAAGTTCTCTTGAATTGTGTTCATTGAGGATTTGCGACTTGTTTTCACAACCGTTGATACCAATGTAGTTCTTCTAGGTCAAAATGAAATGCAGTTATAAAGATATATTGGTCAAAAGGAGTTTCATGGAGCTCATACCATTACTTGGCCTTAATCAACCAACTTTATGGCTATGTTCCATCAAACTATGGAAAATCCATTTTAGGGAGTCCTAAAAAAGTGTATGGGTGATATATACCAAAATGATCAGCTTGATGAGATGATTGTAATGGGTTATATCTCAAAATGATATTTTCTAACAACCCAAACTTTTTTATATAACAAGGGTTATCAAGTTGTATATTTGCTTCAAAACTCTTAGAATTTCACTTTTTTTGTCCCATGAGCTCTGCTCCTGATAAGGTAAGTAGGGAATGGATGTATTTTAGGTTAGGCTTTATGTACTTTCCATATAACTCTATTAGACCATTGCAATGATCGATAATTCTCGAACTAATATTTTAGATCACTACTCAAAGAGGATTCCACACATAACCTTAAGCACACTACCTACCTCTTTAAATAGTATGGGAGGATGATCTTCCCAAGTGTTGTGTTTGGTGCAAACGAATACTATATGATAAATTGATTTCCTATATATGAAGGTTTAGCTCTAGATTTCTAGATGTATCTCTCGATATATGTGAGGTATGTGGGAGCTTAAATCCATTTATGGGTTTTGTCTAAGGCCTGGGTATTGGAGCTTAATTGTCCATCTAGCTTAGCTAATAATGACAACTCCTCTATATTATTTAAAATGGATGGAACAATGTTTCTAACCTACAAACCTAAGATTAAAAAAAAAAGTTGCTCACAACAGAAACTTACCATGCCCTAGAAAGAGCTCTGCTATCACTTGCAATGAACCTCTTCTTCTCATGTGAATATTTCTGCTCAAAATTATTGGTGCAAAGTTGTATTGACATAAGATTTTTAGTGTTAAAGATAATTCTAACTATGATTGCATAGAGTATTGATAAAATAAATAGTAATATCATATATCTATTAACATAAACATTCATCAAATGAAACATGAAAATAAAAATAATAGTAATTGTAGGAATTCAACACAAGTAATATTACTATCGTGGACCTCTTCGAGGGGCAACCTCTTTACAAAATATGCAAATTCTTCTCTAGCCCATCAAGGTTACATCCTTACCATTTTATTATATTTATAGACATAATTCTTATCATTTTATGACAATTTTTCATGATAGTATTCTATGACAATATTCTTGACTACTTATTCTATAAGAGTTACTTTAATAATAAAATAAGTTAAAAAATAGTTACATACATGATTCTATAACAAGGCTGTTATATACATAATTTTATGACACACATTCCTAACTTAATACATGACCCACTTCTAACTAGATACATGGTCCACTTTACATACAATATTATATGCCCTTATAAGTTACAAGTGTCGGGTATGTAACAATGGTCATTTTTGTGGCCAGTATTATATGATAAAAATGAATTTTTCTTTGGTGAAATGAAGGTATGTGATGATAAAACTAGGGAAGGTCTCAGTTTAAGAGTTCTTATGAAAACAAAATTAGCTCTAAGGGGAAAAGTAATTTTGATATTGTACAAAGAGAGTCAAAGACAATGGACAAGAATTATTCGTAGAGGAATTTGGCAAGGGGACCCTATTAGCCCTATGTTATTCATCATTGTGGCAGAAGCTTTAGGCAGAACCATCAAAAATGTTTGCAATTCAAGGCTAATATCGGTAATCAAGGCAACATCTCTCACTAGGGCTATTTTTCATGAAAAATTTGTCTATGATACCCTTCTATTGACTAAGGCATCGGTGGTTGAGGCCAAAATAATTAAATACATCCTGCAACTCTACGAGGACACTGCTGGTCAGAAAGTTAATTTTAGTAAAAGCAAGTTATATTTCTTGAACACCACCATTAAGGAAGGATTGCAAAAATTTTAGGGTGTTATATAGCAAACCTCCCCACTTCGTATCTTGGTCTCCCTCTTTTCATTGGTTCTCCGAGAGAGTCAATGTGGGACAAGGTTATTGAAAGAATTCAAAAAAAACTTGTTGGATGGAAAGGTCATCTTCTATCTCAAGAAGGAAATTTGACCCTCACTAAGGCCTCTCTTCAGAGCATTCTAGTATATTTCCTCTCTGTTTTCAAAGCCCCTGTGAAGGTTTTCCAAAAAATTGAGAAAATCCAAAAAGAATTTTTATGGACTGGATCAGAGGAGAAAAAAAGGATACACCTTGTAGGATGGACCAAAGTGTGCAGACCCAGGGAAAATGGGGGCTTAGGTCTAAGGAGAATTGCTCATATAAGTTTATCTTTGCTAGCTAAGCAGGCATGGCACCTCATTTCTGGTGAAGAAAATGAATGGACAGCTATCATCAAATGAAAGTCTTCAAAATATGGAATTTCTAAGTGACTCAATTCCAATTAGAGGTTCTGCTTTTTGGAAAGCAATTCTCGATTGTAAGGAAATCATCAAAAAAGGTTTAAGATGGGTTTTAGGCAATGGTGAGAGGATAAATTATTAGAATGACAGGTGGGCTAAGGACGAACCACTGACGCAATATCCTAACTTAGCCCGAATCAGAGATATCACAGAAGAAATCATTGGCAGAAAAGTCTCCAATTATATGGTTGAGGACAGAGGTAGAATGAAGTGGAAACAAA
Organism: Wollemia nobilis; assembly: GCA_028583015.1. Lineage (NCBI taxonomy): Eukaryota > Viridiplantae > Streptophyta > Pinopsida > Araucariales > Araucariaceae > Wollemia > Wollemia nobilis. The sequence continues at coordinate 708,569 of JAQPPZ010001766.1, read as the reverse complement.
TAAGGATTCAGGGATTTCAAGAGGAATCAAATGATCTGTGTGACATTCTTGAGCAACAGTTTATCCCCATGAGACCCAAGGAAGATCAAGTGACCTAGGCTCCTACAAAAAATGGGCAGTTCACTGTTAAATCAACTTACAAGCTTCTACTTGATGACGAGGATTTTGTCCTCCAAAAGGACTTAGTTTGGATAAAAAAATTAATTCCAAAAATTGCAGTCTTTTCATGGCTAGTTATCCAAGGAAGAATTCTAACCATTGATAATATGATGCGTAAAGGTATTTGTATCACTAATCATTGTTATCTGTGTAGGGCTAATTGGGAGACCATTTATCACATTTTTCTTGAGTGCCCTTTTTCCTTGACTTTCTTAAGTGGGGTTTTTTAGGCCTTCAATATTTCATGGGTTAAACCATCCACCGTGCTTGATTTTTTTTTCCAGTGGACTTGCCCTTTTTCAATCCAAAGACTTAGATACATGTGGAAAATTTATCTCAATCACTATCTTTGGTAGGTGTGGTTAGAAAGGAACCATAGAGTCTTTAATGAGTCTATCCATGATCATCAAACTATCATTTCCAGGATCCTATCCTTTGCCAACGAGAATGTGAACCTTATCCCTTTTTATAGTTGTAAAACTCATCTGCAGGAGACCACGATTGCTCAATATTTAAGCTTAATCTTGTTAGATGAGTCTGTGCCTAGGGTAGTCAACCCCAGATTCAATGTTAAGTGGTCTCCACCTCCTACGAGTTAGTTTAAGCTAAATTTTTATGGAGTAGCTAAGGAAAATACTGGCAGAGCAGGTGCTGGTGGCATTGTGTGAGATCATAATAGGAATATGATGCTTGCATTTTTTGAATATTTGGGAACAAGGACGAACAACAAATTTGAAGCTAGAGCTATGTGGAGAGGCCTTCAAATGACTCAAGACTTAGAAGGAAATTTGATCATAGAAGGAGACTCTATGCATGTTATAAATCTCCTCAATAATTGGAAAACACCTCCTTGGAGGATTAAAACAATTTTTGAAGAGGCTAGGATCCTTTTCCAAGGAAGACAGGACAAAAAAGCCCAACATGTCTTTCAATAAGCTAAAAAAATTGCTGATAAGCTGGCCAATTTGGGTGTCGATGGTGATAGACTTTTCAAATGGGAACACGATGTCCCGAGTGAAGTAGAGGAGCTTATTCAACAAGAATGACAAGAATTATAGTCAAATTTACCAACAGGGAAGGCACTATAAGTTCGAAGGCTAGGAGTATTCCCATCTCTTTTTTGAATTGGACTCACAATAAAAATTATCTAAGATGTCAGTCTTTGTGGATGTTTCTTGGAAATACCACAAAGACTAATGGGGATAGTCACATGTCAGATAACATGGCTCCTAGTCATCTTAGTAATTTGAGGTTGGTTGATAATCACAGGGAAGGAAAGAAACAACAATATAAGACTTCGAACCAAAGCCACGTGGACCACCAAATAGCCACCACCATAAATCTAGCCAACAGGTTCACTTCTCCAAGGCTGATTGGCCAAGACAATATGTGGTACCAAAGCATGTCATATACGGAAGAAATCAATTACCAAAGAATTATTAAGAGTAACTGTCAATACAAAGCTTGTGGGATTTTTTTTTAGTACTCTGCTATGTGTGTCTGCAGCTTTTTGTTTCTCCATTGTCTCAAGGAAGGGATCCGTGTTTGTTTCTATTTTTGTAATTATGATGCATGTGTGTTTTCTTGGGGTATACCCAAAATATTGTATGGAAATTTTCTTTTTGATAACAGACTATGTGCCTTAATGGATATAATGGCTTTGGTGGCATGTAGATTTTACATATATAGGATCCTTTGTAAGGATATGTTCATCAACAACCCTGGGCTGATTTTTTTAAAAGGTTTTGGGTCAACCTGTAAAACCCGGTATTAATGCTATAGTATCTTATCTACCAAAAAAAAATAATTCTTCTAAGTACATTAAGCCCAATAACCTAAGCTTAAACTTCATTTCACTCTCATTATCAAATGGTTCTACACTATGGAACGATTTAAAAAAATTAATTGATCTAGTGTTAAAGGTCTAATATGGGTGGTGGAAACTTGAGAATTTTTTTTATTTGGATGGACACTTGGTGTGATAAAAAACCACAAGATCCATATCCAATTTTGAAACCACAAATGAGATTACCTCAAGATAAATATGGTGATTGGGTTTCAAACATTATATACAAGGATTAGAAGGAAAGATACAAATGGAAAGAATTATTTTTACAAGTATACAAGACATTGATGCTAGAAGCGGTTGAGTAGAAAGATAACAACAAAGATGATTCTGAGGGAATCTAAGGATAAGTTGATTTGGGAGCTGAACTGCTTGGGAGAATATACAATAAGAGGTGAATATAATGTAAGGCACCATCATAATAGGAAATTTAGACACCTAAAATGTGTAATCACAAGGAGACTCTCCAAAATATCTTCTTCTAACCCCTACAACCCATCTAGGGCAGCCTTAGGGTTAATTTGGCATCTTTCTCCAGAAAAAGACACATCTCCCCAAGGGAAGCATGGTCATCTCGACTTGAGATGATTTCTATTCAGGATCGTCTCGACCTAATACAGTTTCGTGCACATAAAAAAAAGAATAATTAGGCAACGAAACTACCTGTCAGTGCGATGATTAATTTCTCATTGTACCAGATGACCTACAGTCACCCCTACCACTTACTAACTAGAAATCAATCTACCCCTGATTTCCACTTGCATATTTTTCTATGTGCTAAGGAGGCTATAAAATGGAGGCACCCCCCTCCATTTGCTAATAGAAATTCAAATGTAAAAGGTAATGAAGTGTTGCCCAAATCATTTACCAAACCTTCCCACTGCTGCCATACTACCGGATTGTCATGCAAGCTTTGAAGTTGCCTTCCATCACTTTGCTTGATCAACACTGTTGATCCAAATCATTCAAATCAGCTAACTTTTGTCCTCGTTTATGTGAAAATCCATCAACAACCCCTCTTGGATCAACCCAACATTGCTCGAACTTGGTTTCACAAAGTTGCAAGTCTATAACTACGATCACCTCGCCCTAAGACTATCCATAGATAGAGATCGTCTCTACCCAAGATGGTCCCAATCAAGTGATCAATTTTATCATACTTGCTACATATTATCTTAGATTTGCACTTTGCATGTTCATTATAGCATTCGATCTTTTATTTTATGTATTTTATCCTACTGCATTAGCATAGATAGTTTTCCTTTATCGAATGCATGCATCTCCTTTGCATTTTATTTTGCATTTCTGGTTTCAAGTATGGGTCCAACCTCGATGGACCCTACAAATGATATTAATCCACTTCCGTTTCCATTGTGTGCAGGTTTCAAGCTTCAAATACAGTGCAATACTTTGGATCTAACCTTAAAGAGGTGGTCTTGAAAACTCGCTCCCCAACGACTGTGTTGGCACAAGAATCTCTCACATTGCACCAAGATCCTTTTTGGATAAAAATTGGGATAACACCCTTCATTGTATTGATTGTATCATTGAATGAAATCCCTCAAGAGGATTCTCTTGTAATACCTTAAAACTATTGATTTAATAAAAATATTTGTTTTATTGATTATGAATTGTGTTTCAGTTATACATTTGCTTTTGTATGGTGCAAGTTTCCATGATTTCAAATGATGATCATGGTGTGACCCCCTATGGACCTCCCTTTTGCATCATTTATTGTTTTGATAAATCAAATGACTAATTTTTGCTTGCTTTGGTGATTTGCAGGTACATAGTCATAATTGTCTTAGATCGAGATGGCCCCTCTGCTGCAACTATCTCAGATCAATACGATCCTTGTTCTACAACCGTCGTAGGGCGAGATGATCTCCAACTAGGGACAAAATAACACTCATCTACAAAAGCGACATCAAACAAAAGGATTCCTAGGATAGTTTATTTCATTTTTTGATAGAAAAAACTAAGAAAATAAGAAAAACACATAGTCTAGTTACATGCATGTTTCTTTATTTTTTCTTTTAAAATTGTCAAACCGTGATCATCTTAGATCAATATGGCCTCTAGTCTGTGATTTTATCAGGTCAAGAAAATCCTTGTTTTGTGATTGTCTTAGGTCGAGACGGTCTTTGTGCTTCTACTTTTTTCTTACATTACTATCTAATAAAAATATGGATCATTATGTAGTGAAAATAGATGCATTTTTACCTCATAATCTACATTAATTAGAATCATTTATATGATTTTTATTTCCTTTTTCAACAATAAAAGGAAAATCACACACTCACGTATCACATAAAAATTGGTATGGTTGGACTTCATCACCAACACCCAATAGAGACTAGCGGCATTGGATTTCACCTCCTTCCACTAGCTCACCCCTCTAAACACCATAATAGCAAGAAGTTTCTCAAATTTCATCACCTAGAGACCCACTACTTTTGGCTATGTATCAAGGTAGGTTAGGATAAGACACCCCTTAACCACATAACCTATGGAATGCAGCTATCGTTTGTATCCAAGAACGCTCGAGTGTGAAGTGAAAGCCCAACTAGGTAAGTAGCAAGATTTAGATAGTACAACCCCTCCTTGGGGGAGTATTATTCGCATAGCATCAATTATCGCCTATATGTTACCTATAGGAAGCTATTTTTACCATTTGTGTTGTTTTTCTCGACAAAGGTTGTGCAAAAACTACCTTTGATCATTTCATCTTCCTTAATTTCTTAGGAGTAGAATTGCAAAACAAAAATACACAAAAATCCAAAAAAATCAAAATCAAAATCAAAACAAAAAGAGTGTTTTTTATTGTTTGGTAAGTGTTTGCATAGTTTACAAAGTGCTTGAAAGCATTGTCATGATTCTTTATGTATCATTTGCTTTGCAGATGGTCATAACACATAGCTAAGCTCATTCACGAGCATATGCTACTGATCCATCACCTAGATCCATGGATCATTTTTGAATAAATCCATAGGACCTCATCATCCTTGAGTGGTGATGTGACCATCCTAGCTTAAATATCATCCATCACTCCATGGAGCCTAATAAATTGAGCATCCATAGTCACAATTCACCCACATGTCATGACTATGATCAAGATATGGATAATCTGGAATATGATACCTTGCATGCCTTTTATAGGGATAATTACACCCAAGATGAAACATCTAGTAGATCCCTACCGTGCATTCATATCCCAACTTGACCTATGAATATCATATATCAAGATCAAGAGTTCACCCCACAACAAGATAAGGATGTTCAAGCTACTCCAACGGATCATCCTTGGATGAGTCGTAAATATGAGCACTTGAACATATACACCATTCAAGGTAATAAGAATGCTATCATGTAAACTCATGCATTTTTCATGTTGGCTCGTTGGCCTAGGGATGATGATATTAATCCTCCCATAGCTTATAATAGGTAATACGATCAAGGACGGTGTGCTTTAGTGCCTCTTAATTACATAAAACCTATCCTTCAACAACAGTATCAAGTCAATTTAGTCTCTTGTGACTCTAAAAAATAAGTTATTGATCTCTCTAGGGCCGAAGAAAAAATACGCCTATTCATGTCACTCACACACATGTGAATAGGCCACACAACACTAACTTGGAAAATGAAACTAGGTGCCCAAGACAGCCCTGGACAATCAATTGTAATGGGTGATGAATTAGAGATTGCCCATGCCTATGCAACAAAGGCAACTGACTCAATAGCACATAGGGTGCCAAGCACAACATCACAACCTTCCACCACCCATATTAAAATCTTCCACCTTACCCACACATGAATCAAATTCATAATCAACATCCTAGATCACCACCCATCCATCATCATCAACCCCATTCACTAGAAAACTATCAAGCATACCCATATCAACAAGATCATGAAGCCTATGAGGAACAACAACCTGAGTATCAAGAACCAACATATGGAAACATGCCTATTGAAAACACTCGTCAACCACCTTATCAACAATAGAATATTCAAACTAATCAAGACCAAAGGCAAGTGGACACCATCATCTCACCAAAGACCTATGAATTGTTGATAGAGCACCTCAACTCTTTACAAAAGCAAGCCTTAGGTTTGGTATACTAGAATTCTACCCTATGATAGCTCATCAATCAACCTCTCCATCCCTCCATTCCATCACTACCCTATCTTGATCACTTTGAGATACCAAAATTGGATAAATTCAAGGGTGATTTTTGGACATTTTGAGTCCCTAAGCTGAAATGTTGTCATTGATGTCAATAGAGCAATAAATGTCAAAAGGATCTATGAAGGGTTTTTGTGAAAACCAAGGCAGGGAAAATAAAAGGTTTTATTTAAGACCATGGACATCAAAATTGATCTATTTTTTTTTTAAACCCACATTGGGCTTTCATTTCATCGAAAAAGGTACCCCGGTGATTGAGTTTTAATGTTTGGTTTAAATTTTAATTATTTAAAATTTAAATTCAAATTTAAATGGAAATTTTCCCGTCGACGTCATCATGCAAATACAATTTTAATATTTCCACTGATGTCTTCAAAGTGTTATTAAACACTATATAAAGGGGTGGAAATTAAACCAAATAATCATCCTTGCTCTCGTGTGTTAATTGCCTTGGAATTCGAAAGAGCTCGTGCGAATTGTTGAAAAGGAAGCAGCGAAGAAAGTGCAACGATTTGGAAATCTCAAATGTGGTATGAGGCGTGGCACATTGGCATATCGTTTTTACTAAGACTATGGGCAGTGCAAATATCAAGGACCGAATCCCCTTGATGGCAGTGTGTGGGAAGCGCTTTGGCGCTTTGTCCTTTTCGATAGGCGAAGCAAGATTAAAGGTCCTTTTGGCTTTTGCTTTTCCAACGGGCGCTTTGGCTCGGTTGGAATCTTAGTCACGGCTAAGACGCTCGTTGTGTGTGGTGGACGAGGGTTCGAATCCCCTTGAGAGGTATTTACGTTTTTGCCTTTAATAATTTTTATTAGCCCTAAAGTTTAGAATTATAAGGTATTTAATGGGAATTAAATTTTATCATTAGGGCTGTGATTATTATTGCAAAAGTATATTTGATTTATGTTTTATTTTTATGGAAATGGAGAATTGATTTTAGGAGAAATAAGGAGTTGTTAAAGTGATTTTGAGATATTTATTGTGGGTTATTCTTAATAAGGGTTTTTATTAAAATAGACTTTGGTGGATGTGTTTATGAAGTTGGAGTGAAAAGGGTGTAAATTAAGTTATGATTTTATTGTGATTATTTAAAATACCACTAACCCTTATTAATATTTAAAAGGAATGTTGTGATTAAGTGTGGCATATTTTGTGGATAACTTATTGGCATCAAAAAGGTATGGGCACATTCTCCTATTGATTGTTTGTGGTGGTTGATTTATGAAATATCATTAGAGTGAAAAGGATTAATTGAAGTTTCCTTTGTGAAGATGGTTGGTTGAATGCTTCAAGGTTTTCTGATTTGTGAGTTGTAATTAAAGTTTGATTCATTAGCATTGTTGTTGAAGCCCATTGTTGATGAAATGAACTTGAACTTGATCTAGAAAAGAACATGAGTATCATTGTTATGTGAGACTTGAGATAAAGCATTGTTGGAAACATTTTGAGATGGTTAATACATGCTTGAACTAGGGTTTGTGATAAAGGGTTGTTCCTTGATGTGATTGGTTGAGTTGAGTTGGTTAAGCCTAGTCAAGTGGATGTGTGAAATGGTTGTTCAAGTTCCATAAAACAAACTATTCTATATTCTGATTTGAGTTGAGATTGAGATTGAAGAATAGGACATATTGAGTCTCTAACAATTCTCTCTATGCTTCTATTGAGTTGAGATTGGGATTTGAGTATAGAATATATAGAGTCTCTAACAATTCTCTTTATGCTTCTATGATATTGATTTGATTTGAGATTGAGATTTAAGAATAGGATATATTGAGTCTCTAACAATTCTCTTTATGCTTCTATTAAGTTGAGATTGGGATTTGAGTATAGAATATATAGAGTCTAACAATTCTTTTTATGCTTCTATGAGATTGAATTGAGATATTTATTGTACTTTGAGTATAGAACATATTGAGTCTAACAATTCTCTTTATGATTCTATGAGATTGAACAAGTTTTGTGTGAGCTTGTTAAGCAAATTTGAGACAAGTCTTTGAGAAGGCTTGTGGACTGTTTTGAGTTAAGCTTTTGTGAAAGCTTGCTAAACAAATTTGAGCAAGTCCAAGAGAGGACTTATTGAGAAGATTTGAGAAAGTCCAAGAGAGGACTTATTGAGCAGATTTGAGCAAGTCCTAAAGAGGATTTGTTGAGTAGATTTAGACAGGTTTTGTGTGAACCTGTTGAGCATATTTGAGCAGGTTCTGAGTGAACCTATTGAGCAGAATTATACTAGACTGACTGTACTGTGTTTAGTGTAAGATATTGAGCAGAATTGTGCTAGACTGACTAAAATGTGTTGGTACAATATTGAGACAGAGCTTTGGAGGTGACAGAATATAGAGGACAGAGTCTCAGTGGATAGAGATCCAGCAACCAGGACAATTGAAGACAAGATCTGAGTGAGAAGTCTTTAAGTGGAGAGAGGTCCACCAGTGAGTGCAGCATAGAGACAAAGTCTTATAGAAGATCACCAGCCAGAGAAAAAAGGGAAAGAGTTCTCCTATGGAAGAGATCCACGAACTTGAGATTAGGGGATCAGCATCTCCTTTGGACCGAGGTCCATAAATATTGTAATTTGGTAAGGATTCCCAAGAGATCATTTGAGAAATATTTAGAAGAAATATTTTCTCTGTGGAGGTAGCCCACATTGGGTGAACCACATTAAATTCGTGTCTCTATTATGTGTAGTTTTTTGTGCATTGTTTTGATCACTGCTATTGATACTGCTATCTATACATTGTATAATATTTATTTGAGAAAAAAAGCAAAAAGTGGTCTTATACTGTTCACCCCCCCTCTCAGTATAAGTTTGTGTTCTTCATTTATGAAGATGCACAAGAGCATGTAACAAGCTTCATGATAATTGTTTTCATATTTAGGATAGTGACTCCCTCATGCTATGAATGTTCCTTATAAAACTCACTGGGGGTGCTTTGGAGTGGTATAACCATTTTCCATGCCATACCATTTTCACCTTTGAACAATTGGCAGATGATTTCGTGGAACGCTTTACCTTTAACATCAAGAAAAAGGCCACCCTAACTAATTTATATAATATTTACCAATTCAAGGGTGAACCAGTCATGGACTATGGAAACATTTGGATGGCCATTATAACCAAATTACCCTTCAACCTACCCATCATAAAGCTAACTCGAATGCTTACTAGAATTTGCACCAAACAAATGTCATTATTATTGCAACTTTAGTAGTATAGGACTTTTGAGGAGGCCTTGGCCCAGACAATGGTAATCGAGGACATCAAGGTCCAAGAAGAAGAAATCAAACTCCATAAGAAGGAATGGTCTAATAAAAATGCAAAGGGTGGTCAAAGGCAACTTCGATGAACCAGGTTGTCTTGAGTACCCCAAGGCCCTCAAACTGAGCTCCACTACAACTGGCTAATTATCAGGACCAACCTCCACCATCATAGTACAACACTCAAACAACCAATCCACCACGACAAAAACAACTAGAAACTCAACCTCATTGACCGCCTCACTAATATACACCATTATCAGATTCTTTGACATCTATCTTCAATTGATTATGCAAGGTGCAAGTGATTACTCTCCTTGAGATCTGACCATTGGATCTGAATCATCCTAAACCTAAATTTTATAAGGAGGATCAATACTACACATATCTTCGACAAAAGGGTCATGACATTTAGTCATGCTATGCATTTAATAATATAGTGCAAGACATGATCGAGAGACGAGATTCAAATCGATAATCCTCTTACCTCAAACAACCAAAATATAGGCATATTCCAAGACCCTTTACCCCAACATGGAGCAAATGTAACACCTTCTATCAAAATAGAATAACCTAAGTAGGTCAATCAAGTGCATACCACATCACCTAACCAAGGTTTCATGGGAATGATCAACATCATGATAAGAAATAGATAGCACCCGACACAACCCACACAACCTGTGGATCCTACCAATATTCCTTCAACTTTGTAGGTACCACCAGTATCAAATCTGATCACACCTACTCCACCTTGTCTAGTACTCCTACTAAGAAACATACTCAAAGTCTAAAAATGTCATCAACGAGGCTCTCCATCTATGAATTGATTCAATAATTGACCCCACATCGAGAGGCTCCAATGGAAATCTTAAGACCTATTGAACTACAACCACAAGACCCTAATTCTTTCATCAACTTTGTGAGGCATGTTCAAACTTGTCAAGATCTTGAGATTACATTTCAGGATCATAAAATTCAAACAATACCTACTGAGGTACCTAATCCACCATTGCATATCATCACTAGTATGGATAGGATCCTCTTCAAATGTGTCTTGACTAAACTAGGATCGTCTATTAACATCATCACCTCTATCACCCTCTAACATTTAAAATTTCTACCATCATGCATTGCATCATCCACTTTCACCCTTCGATATTTCAATGATGCCCTATGTTCCACCATTGATACAATAGTTCTTATTCAGGTTGGACAAAATACTATTCATGTACTATGTCATATCTTGGAAGGTGTCATGCAATACAACATATTGCTTGGCAGGCCCTAGATTCGAGACATGAAATGCATACCTTCTACATTGCATCAGTGCATAAAGTATATACATGAATGCCAAGTTCACTATGTCCCTACAAACTTAGAGCCCTTCAAGTTTTGCAATATGGTTTTGCATCCCCAGAAGTCCACCTTGCCTTCCACACATCTAGACATTCGGCCCAACAACCCCATCCAAACCACAACTTTCACACCACGATCATCTATCACTCCACCATCACCACCTTCATCTCAACCCTCACCATTGGTTTCTTTAGAAATTTCTTCATCATCATCATATCCTCCCACTTGAAATCTAGAAAAGGCATTTATGCCATGACCTTCATCGCCACCCTCGTCAACAAACACATCTACACCTCAACCATCTATAACACCTCCTACACCTTCAATTTCAACCATCTCCACAACCTCTACCCATGCTTCTCCTGTAGAGGAAAAACCACCCATCACCACACAGATCTCATCATAGCCCACATCATCATCATCTCTCCTAGTAGAGTCGCCACAAATCACAATTTGCATGATAAATTTGAGTATTGGTGAATATCTAGTACAATATGTTACATTCACCCCACTTGTAGAGTCAATCCGAGACTTTGATCGCCCGCACAACACACTGCTGCCCACAGGTACCATAGTCCCCCTTGGGTCCCACCTAAGCCAAACAAATTTTGTCTATTGTGGTGTTGATGCCACTACAGACACACCTCCTATACTAGAGGAGAAAGGACCATTTTAGGTAAATATTGATTATCTCTCAAACTCATCCTTGGCTATGTAGTATTTATATTGCCATCATTAGCACGAAAATGGCTTAAAGTGATACGAGAAAGGCCCTCAAATCCCTTTGGAACAACATTATCACTTCCAATAGATAAATTAGGCTTGGGGTACCATACGCGCATGCCTGATGAGCTCCTTTTTTATTCCCTTCAACACCTTAACTTAAGCTTAGAGGGAGACATTAATGGCAATGAGTACGTCGATCCTGGTAATATGTATTTACTTAGTTACCATTTGCATATCACTACATTATCTATTGCTAAATCTGATGATTCGGGAGATGATCAAGATTTAGAACATGACTAGGGGTCAAAAAACTATTGGGAGACCTTATCCATTGCCTCATTTAGCTCTAAAGAAGAATCCTCTCCCATTAAGCCTCTCACAGATCTAGATAATTTCTATCTTCATCTCTTCCCCCATCTGGTACCAACTTCTCCCACCCGAGGATCCAGTCATCCCAATACCACCTAGGGGACACCCCATCATCTCCATTTCACCTCAACCACCCCTTGTACATTTGCATCCACCCATATTTGATCATCTTTTCCCACTTGTGAATGGAGATTATCTGTCAACCATCAACATGATCTATATTGATCTCACTACTCCTCTCCATTATCCCAGTAACCCTTCTCAATCATTGCCTCTCAATATCAAGGCTATTGATTTTGATCATGCTACCCTTCCATCATCATCGTTTGAGTTCCTCATTTCTAAGGACATGTTGCAACTATTACATTTCTTGTCGCATCCACATTTAGATGTCTTGCAAATTGATATTGAGCCTAATGATGTATCCGACTCATTCAATCCAGTTGATGACATTCACTTGATCCCTAATCCTCATCAATTGAAAGAGGGATCTCATATGTTAATAGAAGAGATGGTTGATATCGATGTTAGTGACGATCCTGAACACCCCCAGATTCTCAAGTTAGGGAAAGGTCTTTCAGCTACAGAACACAAGGCATTCTTCGCTCTTCTAAAGAAGTATAGAAAGGTTTTGTCTTGGTCATGTAGAGATATGCTTGACCTAGATCCAAACCGAGTTGTCCACAACTTGACACTAAATCCAATCATTAAACTAGTTAAGAATAAACTTCAAAAGTTGCATCCAACAATTGCCATCATGATAAAATATGAATTATAAAAATTGTTGGATGTAGGATTTGTCCAACCTATCGATTATTCCAACTGGGTGTCTAACATGGTACACATTATAAAACCAAATGGGGGGTGTGCATATGCACTGATTTTCATGATCTTAATAAAGCAAGCCCTAAGGATGAATTTTCGTTGTCAAACATCAATACGTTGGTAGATGCAGCCGCAGATCACAAAATGCTCTCCCTCATGGATGGCTTCTTAGGATGCAATCAAATTCGAGTCAATCTTGAATATTAGGCCAAAATGAACTTTACTACACTATGGGGGGTTTCTTGTTATAAGGCCATGCCCTTTGGCTTAAAGAATGTTGGCACTACCTATCAATGGGTAATGATGTATATTTTTCATGACTACATGCACAAGATTGTTGAAGACTATGTTGATGATATTTTTACTAAATTTGTATTACATGAAGGACCCTATCGATGTTCTAGAAAAATTCTTTGATCACCTCTTGGAGCATAAAGTATGCTTAAACCCTAAAAAGTGTATTTTTAAATGTGACATTCGAAAAGCTTTTAGGTTTCATTGTGTCTAAACAAGGCATTGATGTTGACCCAAAGAAGGTTTAAGCAATCACAAGCATACCTCCCCTCACCAACCTTAAGCAGCTTCGTAGCTTGCAAGAGAAGATATAGGCCATTTGGTGTTTCATCGCACAACTAATGGACAAGTGTCAACCATTTAATCATATTCTCTAGAAGGGGGTGATTTTCATTGGAATAAATATTGCCAAGAAGCCTTCAAAGATATCAAACAATACTTGGATTCAACACCAGTATTGTCTCCTTCGAGATCTGGTGCACCTTTTCTACTATACATATCGACCACTGACTTTACCTTAGGGACCATGTTGACCCAAAATAATGAGGTAAATAAGAAATATCATTTATTACATTAGTCGCACCATGGTCTCGTACAAAATCAAGTATGCTTATATCGAGAAAATTTGTCTAGCAGTGGTTTTTACCATCAACAAACTCTGTCACTACATGATTAATCAAACAATGTATGTCATTTCTAAAGAGAACCCTTTGAAATATGTGATGAGTCAAACTTATCAAAACAATTGTACCATAAAGTGGATCATGCTTTGGATGGAGTTCGACCTAGAATTCATTGGATAAAATTCTATCAAGGGTCAGGTCATCGCATACCAATTAGCATACGCACCTCTTCATGACGATAAGCCTATTACAATTGAGCTACTTGATGATGCAATCTTTGCATTATCAAGATCAGAAGAACTAGAAGAACTAGAATACAAAGAGCATCTCATGTTGTTCTTCGATGGTTTTAAATGCGAGCAAGGGGGTGGTGCAGGAATCATGTTTTTCACACAAGGGGCTCCTATTTCCTTTTCATTCAAATTTGATTTTCCATGCACTAGCAATAACGATGAATACAAAGCCCTTCTTTTGGGTATTCAAATAGCTCTTGCCATGAATGTCAAGAGAATCAAAATCTTTGGCAACTCCTTGCTCATACTCAACCCAGTAAAATAAATCTACCAATGCAAATACTCAGTCTTGAAATCTTACAAAACCATCATGGACAAGTTGCTTGTAGAGTTTGAATAGTATGACATTGAGTCCGTGCCTCATTCTTCCAATTTTTTTAGGGATACAATGGCTTCCTTAGGATCCCTAATCCCATAAAACCCATCAGATTATTTCACCACTACTCATGTCAAAATGCTCTTGCAAACCACAATTTTGTGAGGTGTTGCTACATAAGAGTGAAGCATCTACATGGTACAAAATAAACCATACCAAGATTGGTTTTTACAAATTCAATACTTCTTGAAACTTGCTTCCTTGGGATCCTTATCCCGTAGGTTCCTTATGATAATGTCACAACCATTTATCTTAAGGTCCCCCCTCAATCGACATTATCGTGAGGTACTTTTGAAGAGGAGCAAGTTGTTCATTTAGTTCAAGTTGAGCAATATCAAGACTGGTTCTCCTAGATTAAAGATTTCTTGAAGCTTGGAAGCCCTCTCGCAGGCTTGTCACATATCGCCAAATAAACATTTAAACAAAAAGCAATTAAATATGTCTTGTGAGGAGACATATTGTACCATCAAAGTTATGATGGTGTCTTCCTTCAATGTCTAGATCCCCAAGAGTCTACTTGGGCCATTTTGTAAGCTCATGATGGTACATGTGGTGGCCACTTCAACAACATGGTCATCGCAAAGTGCATCCTTTACATGGGATATTATTGTCCTACGATGGAGCATGATTGTTGTGTTTATGTCAAAAGGTGCATCAAATATTAGCATCATGTTAATTTGTCCCACATATATCTACAAGCGCTACAATAAATACACTCATGTTGGCTTTTTTTGCAATGGATATTTGATCTAATTAGAAAAATCTCACCCTCATCCTCAAGCTGAGACATGTATATTCTAACAACCATTGCATATTTCACAAAATAGATTGAAGCTATCCCACTTACCACTATGATAGAAGCACCAATCATAGAGTTCTTACTCCATAATATCATATGTCGTTTTGGTATCCCATCCAAAATCATCTCAAATAATGGGCTACCATTTAAAAATAAGGATGTTCAAGCTTTGTGCAACTAGTGTCATATACAACACAAAATTTTGACTCCTTATTATCCGTAGACTAATGGGAAAACAAAGGCATTGAACAAAATGGTTATTGCCATCCTAAATAAAACTATCATTAATCATCACAAGGAATGGCATATTGAATTGCCTCTAGCACTTTGGGCTTACAGAACGAGTATTAGGATGCCAATAGGGACAACTCCATTCTCATTGGTATATGGCACTGAGGCCATTATGCCCCTACAGCTTGAAATTCCCTCATTGCGCATCTCATTACAAGAATTCATTCTTGATGATATTGCGTGATAGACTCACCTTAATCAACTTACGCTTCTTGATGAAAGAAAAATTAAAGCTCATCATATTAAATGAGCTTATGATACAAAGGTTCATCCTAGGGAATTCCAAGTTGGTGATCTTGTGCTCAAGGAGAATCAACAAAACTCTAACTTGCTTAGCCATTTACATGATAAATTCTCTACAAACTAGTTAGGCCCATTCATAATTAAGCAGAAGGTGAGACCAAACATGTATCAATTAGCTTCGCTTGAAGATGTTGAGGAGCTTGAACCCCTTAATATTCTCCACTTGCGAGCATTATATATATATATATATATATATATATATATATATATCAAATCAAAAAAGCACAAAAACAAAGCATCTCATTGCACCTTGCATTTCATTGCACATTACCATTGCATTGCATATCATCATTTATTGCACCATGCATTTTGATATCTTCATTTTTGCATCTTGCAATATCTAGCGACATTTGTTGTCTAGTTGCATTAGGCCTATATTTCATTACACTAGCATTAGTTCATCCTAATTCTTACACAATAAGCATAACACCATGTTTCTATGATTGTCATTCGTATTGATCAAGCTTTTTATCTTGTCATCGCTTAGAGTTTTCCTTGTGGTCTTTTGACTATTAAGCAGTCCACGTAAGATAGGATAGATATCGTATGACCATTAGCAATGGTGTTCATACGACCACTGACTATATTATGCACATCTCTTAATTTTTGAAAGTTCATAAGGAAAACACCCATCTCATTGTTCATTTCCTACCACATTTCCTCTTCTTAATGTTTGTTTCACTCTCTCCTACTTTCCCTCTAAGTAGTTTTCATAAGGTGTCTTATAAGGTATTTCAATCATACAGTCGTTCCTAGTTTCCTTTCACACTTTGTGGAACGCTATCTTGATTTCTAATGGTAGGGCCTTGTTTTGATTGTACCTTGCTCATCTCAAAGTCCCAACACATCTTCACACTCTTAATCACAATTTTCAAACAATGAAAGATGAAGCTACAAAGGGGTTCTTGCCTCTTAAGAAAAATGTTTTCCTTGCTCTCCCATTATGCGCATGGTCTATAAAGTTGGGAATTGACAAAAGGACAAGCTCTTCCTCTCCCCCCCCAAAAAAAACCTTGCTCCTCTAAAAAATGAGCAAGTTCCCAAAAGCAATAAAATCCCTTGCTCTCTTCTAAAATGAGCAAGTCCCCAAAAGCAAAAAAATCCCTTTTGCTCTTCTCCAAAATGAGCAAAACCCTTAAAAAGCAATAAAAATCCCTTGCTCTCCTTCAGAATGAGCAAGTATCCCCCCCTTATCAAAAAAAAAAGAGAAAGAGGACAAAGATATTGAATACCTGAAATTCTTAGTTTTTCAAAAACCATGGGGCAATCTCCATCGCCAACAATGGGCTATATACATTGATATGGTAGTGGAGTAGCCTTATGCATGGCGACATGTCTATCACATTAGCGGACTTTTGTACAAACCAATGTCAGCTTGCAAATGAGCTAGTTTTTTTATGGCTTGCATTACCAAGTAGTTGAGTCCAACCAAGGACAAAATCGAAGTAATTAACTTCATGCACACACAAGGATATTAAATATCTTGGTCTTCTTAGCAAATTCTTATCTTTCAAGTCCTTGCATGGTTAATATACAACTTTTGACTGGTCAACTAGGGTGTTTGAGTCTCCTAAAAGTATTATTGTTCCCTTGTGACTTCTCATTTATCACCATCCAATACATTCACATATTATCAATTCATATTTTATTTCACTCAATATATGTTTTAGTGAATGTCTTAGATGAAATTGTTTCAATCTTGATTCATGATTTTTATACATTTTGTGGTGCTTACACTTAGTTGGTTATTGCATCTTAGATTAATTCATTATGTTTTATCATTTAAACATACATTCATATTTCATACCATTTAAAATCATCACATGTCATTAGTACATCACATACATATCTAGGTCTATGCACAAATAAATCATATCCCAAAGCATCCATCTAACATATATGCATAATCATAACTACAAGTCTAGGCATACATTCATAATCATACATCATTTCATTCATCATTACATAAAAGCATGAACCATAAACACAAGATAGGCATCAATAAACATCATATCATATATATATATATATATATATATATATATATATTCAAAATCATAAGTAAACCATGATACAAAAATGCTCACAAGCTACAATAATAAGTGGGTCCTCAAACCTCACATCCAAAAATAAAAGTTAAATAAGGAGGATTCATCCTCAGGTTGGCCCTGCATCGTCGCTCTCACTACTCTCCCCACTACCCTCAGTCTCATATCTACAAGTCTGTTTGGATCCGTTGGCTCCTGACATCTGAGAGGTACCTAAAAATACAAATCGTGGCACAGTTTGTCTCATAGATGGCTCTCTTGAGGCTCCACTACATCCTCTTTGATGAAACTGAGATGACCCTCACGAGGGAAGTACCCCACCAAGTTTTTTTCTCATCCTCCAGTCACCCCACATACTCCCTATCTACCTGGTGTCGTGAGAGGTATCTAGCTACCCTAGCATGTAGTTGTGCCACCTCTACCTGTAGTCTAGCAACCTCATCTCTAGATCCTAACATTTGAGAGGTCCCTAAAGCTACAAATCATGGCACCGACTATCTCACAAATGGTTCTCTTGAGGCTCTGCTACATTCACTTTGATGTGACTAAGATGACGACCCTTACGATGGAAGTACCCCACCAAGTTTGTCTATCTCATCCTCCAGTCACCCACATACTCTTTATCTACCTAGTGTCATGAGAGGTATTTGGCTACCCTAGTCTATAGTTGTGCCACCTCTACCTTTAGTCTAGCCTCCTATAAGTCCCTCTCTCCTCCTATAAGTTCGCCACTTGTGCCTGCTGGGTGTCCCTCTCCTTTGCCCAACCTTGCCATCTCTATCTATCTATATCCCACTAGTTTAGCATTGTAGCGTGGGCTATGTCCCCCTCCATCAGTTGCCCCTGGAGAATCTAAACCTATTCTTTCAGAGCAACAATCTGCTCTCAAGGGTCATCCTCCTTTGGCCCCTCATCCCCATCTCTCTCCTCACTCCTCGTGAGAGACTCCTTAGTATCTCCCTAAGATCCACCCTCATCCATTCGATGATGCACTTCTCACTGAGATAGGTTTCTTGCTGCCTTGGTCTCCCCTCCAACCGCTACATATCTCTAAAGTTATTATACTACGAACCAAGCATCATAATCATGTGTAGTGCTCAGGTCCTCTATCTTTGGGTCTGCTAGGGCCTCATTAACCTCCTTCCCCAAAGGCTTTACTCACGGCCAAGCTAGTTGAGTCTCGGGAGTTCGCTGCTTGTAGATCATTGGATCATGAGGCACGTCCTATCTCACCCCGAATTGGTGGGTCACTCGTGAGTACTAAAATTACTCATGCTTTATCCAGTGTCACCCTGTCAATAACCTACCTCGTCGCACCCACCTCAGATGCTCATCTATCCCAATCCAGGTCAGTGCTCCCCTTCATGGTCTCCATGTAACCTAGCTTGGCTATAGTATAGTCCAAGAGTTTGTGTAGTGCTCTAGGCAGCTCTTCCAGGGATGGCTCTTGCCCTGATCCCACTCATGTAGCCATCACATGGCATAGGGAATCTCCCTATCTACCATGTCTCTCTGCGTAGCCCATGGTAGCTCAATAGGTTGATCCACACTGAAATGCTCCCAACCCTAAACCTGAAGAAGAAAATTGCATCATAGGCCTTGTCGGCCTCCCTCCTAGATTGCATACAACTCTCTATAAAGTTGTGCTAGTAGAGTGGGGTCCCATACCATAATCTATGGCTGCTCCACAAGCCTCCTTACAATGGTTTGGGAGATGATGTCGAGCTCTAATACACCAATAAAAAATAATTCAATCAAAATTAAAGAAACAACACACACGATCGTCTCAGGCCGAGACAACCCCCAAACATGATTATCTTGACACGAGATGGTCACAACATGAGATCATCTCGACACGATATGATCACGACACAAGATCATCTCGATACGAGATAATCCCCAAAACAGGCCAGCTCAAGCGAGACAACCACAAAAATGAATTGCCTCAGCTTGAGACGATCCCCCAAACACATTAGTAAAAGCAAAAAAAAACAAACAAACAAAAAGGAAAATGCATTAAAAAGCTAACTACCCATCACCCACCCACTTTTTCATTCACCTAAAACTACCCATTTCTCCCACCCTGCTCGTTCATTTCCATTTAGTTTAGTTTGGTTCATTTTACTTTTAAAATAAAAATTTGGATTTGTGTCCTTACCTTTCTCGCATCGGCTCCTTCACTCGTCAATACGTTGGATGGGTCCATTGTAGTAGTAGGTGGGTTTTTCTACAACGCTTCGTATCACAAGCTTGGCTGTCCTCCTCTTCGTCTTACTCTCCTCTCATCTCACATGGTGAAAATGACCCATTTTTTATTTTCGTTACTTATAATTTTCAACAATCGTGACCGTTCGAGACGATGTGTGGTGCCACATGATCGTCTATGACAGTCTCTATTTTGCAAAAAAAACTAATCAAGCACAACCATCTCAACTCAATACGGTCTCATCCTAGCACTTTTTCAAAAATAGTTATGCTAACAGTCTCATTCTTGTCAAGTGCCTTGTTATCATCAATTTTACATCCCCTCCATCGATTCATCGCTTAAGGGGGTAGCGTAAAATTTACATTTCAAAATCAAGTCAACAATCAAACACTCAAAAGTGAAAATTGCGTTCGTTCAAGAATCATTGCCAAAGACTATCATATGCCCCTTTTGTTGGGGCAAACAAAAAACAAAAATTTCAAAAAAACATTTGGCATTCTCGAATCCTATAGCCCGTAGACTAACGATGTCTACCCATGGCTGAAAGGGTAACAAACCTAAATTAAATTTATCAATGTGTTGGAAGCAATGATTTGATGATGTGTGTCCTTTTTCTGATTGGTCTCACTTTGATTTTTTAAATTAGCATCATCCATCATCAACTCAACCAGTTTAGGTCATTCTATTTTTGCTTCGTATTGTGCTTAGGCACAAAGCAATACAAAAAGGGGCATTTGTAGACACCTAAAATGCATAATGACACAAGGAGACTCTCCAGAAGAACTCCTAACCCATACAACCCATCTAGGGAAACCTCAAGGCAAATTTGGTGTCTTTCTCGAGTAAAAGACACTTTTCCCCATGGGAAGCATGATCATCTCGACCCAAGACAGTCTCCAATTTAGAACTGTCTCGACTCAAGACGGTCACTCGCATGCAAAAACAAAAAGAATTATCAGGCAATGGGATTCCCTGTCAATGTGGTGGTTGATTTCCCGTTGCGCCAAACGACCTGCAGTCACCCCTACCACCTGCTAATTGGAAATCAAGATACTCTTGATTGTGTGCCAAGGAGGCTATAAAATGGAGGCACCCCTCCATTTTCGGATTCGATTTCGGACGTAAAAATAAAAAGTGCTGCCCAAATCACTTGCCAAACCTTCTCGCTACTGCCATGTTATCGGATTGCCATGCAAGCTTCAAAACCACCTTCCATCACCTTGCTTGATCAACATCGCTACTTTGGATCATCAAAACCAACCAACTCGCATCCTCATTCATGAGAAAATCCGTCGACAACCCCTCTTGGGTCACCCTAACGTCGTCTGAACCTGGTTTTACAGAGTTGCAAGTCTACGACAACAACCATCTCGTCTCCGCAAACAAATATCATCTCAACCCGAGATGGTCTTGATCAGGTGACCAATTTTATCATCCTTGTTGCATATTATCTTAGATTTGCACTTTGCATGTTCATTCTAGCATGAAATATTTTATTTTATGCATTTTATCCTACTGCATTAGTGTAGATAGATTTCCTTTATCACATTCATGCATCTCCTTTGCGTTTTGTTTCATATTTCTAGTTTTGAGTATGGGTCCAACCTCGATAGGCCCTGCAAATAATATTAATTTGCTTCTGTTTCCATTGTGTGCAAGTTTTAGGCTTCAAATATAATGTAAGATCCTAGATCTAACTCTTAGGCAGTGGTCTCAAATGCCAGTCCCCAATGACTATGCTATCACAAGAATCTCTCACATTGCACCAAGATCCTTTTTGGATAAACGAAATCCCTCAAGGGGATTCTCTTGTAACACCTTGAAACTATTGATTAATAAAAGATCTATTTTATTGATTATCCATTGTGTTTCAGTTATACATTTGTTTTTGTATGGTGTGAGTTTTCATGCTTTCAAGAATACCACAAGAATATGGAGAGATATTTGGGATACCTCGAGCATTCCTAAAGTCAAACTGTTTTTTTGTCTAGTAGGTCATAGAAATTTTTTTATCTCGGGATAACCTTATGAAAATGGGATTTTATGGCCCCTCACAGTGTGTTCTATGTAAAAAGGAAGAGGAGATGATAGACCATCTCTTGGGACACTATTCAATAGTATGGAAACTATGGTAATGGATTCTTAATATGTTTAGTAAATGTATGGTGATGAATGGGAGAATTGAAGAATGGTTAAAGCAATGGCAAATTGGGATATATCAACAGATAAAATACTTTGGATTGTATGACTAGAAAGGAATAAAAGAATATTAAAAAAAATGAAATCTCTTAAGAGGTAATGAAAAGAAAGATTTGTTTAGCCATAGAGGAGTCTAAACCAACCCTATCAACTCATCTAATTACTAATTTTGAAACAAAGAGCCTTGATAAATGGAGTCAAGTCATCAAATGAAATTATGATGTTGTGTATAAGAGAAACAAAGAGAAGGCAAACAATATAAAGTAGAAACCACCATAAGTGGAGTTGGTCAAATTGAATTTTTATAAAGCATCTAAAGGAAATCTAGGACCAAAAGGAGGAAGAGGATTAATTAGAAATAATAGGAGAGATTTTGTCTCATTACGCTTTCAATAATGGATTTAAAACAAATAATAAAGCTAAAGCTTAGGACATTTTGAAAAGGTTAACAATATACAAAATATCCAAGCTTTAGCTTTATTATTTGTTTTAAATCCATTATTGAAAGCGTAATGAGATAATGGGTCCAGGTGGATTGGTAAGTTGGGGTGCTTACCGAGAGGAGACCTAGGTTTCAATCCCACGGGCGTGCCCATGCATAGCCAGTAGCTCAATACGACTCCTTTGCGTGTTGCACCTGACTGATGACGACGATATGTTTCTTGCTTGTCTGACGGTCCCCCTTCATGCCACGTGTTGAACCAAACTGATGAAGATGGTGCAAACCCTGTGCGTCCGACGGTCCCCATCTCACATCGGGTTACCATTAACAAGACGATGGGTGTGTTGGAAACCTTCGCTGATAGTTTGAACCCTGCCAACTGCGTTGATGAGTTACTAAAAATTGTGATTGTAACCAATTCATCTATGTAACAAAAAAAAACAATATACAAACAAATGAAATGGAATAGAGGATGGATGGAAGGTGACTCACTAATAGTAATAAATGTGATTTGGAGGAAAACAAAGTCTCCATGGAATATACAAGAGATAATTGTGGAAATAAAAGATCTTGCTATAAAGTTTGAAGGAATTAGATTTACGCATACCTTAAGAGAAGGATACAAATGTGTTGATAAGCTAGCCAATACAAGGGTTTTAAATGAGGATCGTGAAGTTAAAAAAAAAATCCATGGTTAGAAGAGCTGACAAGAAAATATTGACTACCTAAATTAAATAATGATTGAGATTTACTTTAATATTTTCCATTGGTAATATTTTTTCATAGAGTTCAAACAAGTTTTTATGAGGGGTCCCGATCACCATTGGTAATATTTGTTGTATTTCATAACATTAATGTTTTTTAATAAGTTATATGTGGCTTCTATTGGGGGCCATTCCCATCAAAATACCAAAATATTAAATTTGTTGCATTTCACATTTTTTTAATTTATTTTTCTCTTAAATATATTCTTCAACTTCCTAAGTGCTATGTTTCTATAATCAATTCCTTAACATCATTTTGATTAAGAGATCAAATCTCACTTGCCAATTTTCTTCTAATATCACATTTTTTCATTTCTTTTTCTCTTAAATATATTCTTCAACTTCCTCGAAGTGATATGTTTTAAATTTCACTAGGATGAACCACAATTCACTAATTTATCTACTACCTAATTTTCTTCTCTATAAATATATTCACACTTCCAAAAGATTACCTCTAGTAATAGATGATAAACATCAACAACAATATGTCTCCACATCCATTTTTGTTAATAGCATTGATGATAATTTATGAGTCCCCTTAATTGAAAATTGTTTCTATTTTTTTTCTAATTTTAATTCCTAAAAGAAGTGCCCTAGCCTCCGCATAGTTGTTAGTTGAAGTTCCATATGATTTTGATTTCTATCTTTTTCTCTAATTTTAATTCCTATAAGTGCCCTAGCCTCCGCATAGTTGTTAGTTGAAGTTCCATATGATTCTGATTTCTATCTTTTTCCATATGAAAACACTATCTTCACCAACTTTTCATGGATTTCCTTTAAACACACCATCAAAATTAATTTTAATAAACCCAATTTTTGGACATTTTCATTTTAAACATTAATGTGTTTTCATATAAACTATTTATTACAATTCTTATGGTTGCACTTATGCTTTAAGAAGGAAACTATCAATCCAAATTTGGTGAATCAAACTATGATAACCTGAAGTTTCAAAAATATTACTCTACTAAGATGCCAACCTAATGCTTGAGCTAATGCTTGCTCCTAAACCACATATAGCTTATTAAATAATAATAATAATAATAATAATAGTAATAGTAATAACCACCCAGGTGTTGTAGGTGAGTTGGAGAGGAGAGGGCAATCCTCTAAGGGAGGTCCCAGGTTCAAATCTCCACCCTACCAAAAAGCTGAATTGGGTATCCAAAATCCAATTGATAATATTGGTGCGGGCAGGGTCGGGTGCGACCCCCAAGTGACTTTGACGGTGTAGAACCCCCTGTTCATGGTCTCTCAGACCAAGGCGGCTCCGCAAGGGGTTTTTCGCTTTATAAAAAAAAAAAAAAAATAGTAATAACCTTCCTCTTTTGTTTGTTGCGTCCCTAATTAAGGCCAACTAATTGCTACTGCATCACTAATTAGCACCAGTTGGCAAATCTGTATTATTAACAACTTCCTATTTTAAGATTTATTCTTCCACTTTAGTTGAACTACTACCATTTAGCTGAATTGCTGCCAACTGCCAACTCGCTTATTACTCTACATTTTATTACACTCTTTTCTGCCACAGCTGGGTAGAATGGACTCCACTTATGGATATGTCAAGAAGGGGATATTACATGAATAATAATTATATACGGTTTTTCAATGTATTTATTGGACAGATAAAATGGACAATGTTTGTTCATAATTTATGGGGCACTATAATACATTATAAGAACCATATTTATTTATTGGACAATGTTTGTTCATAATTTATGGGGCACTATAATACATTATAAGAACAATATTATGATCATGATTAAACCTTTAATTTGATTGATGACATTTAGATGTATACTTTATTAAATGTATTAATCAAGTGTGACTATGATCTAATTATAGATCAAGTATTATTTCAAAAAAATTAAAAGTTTTAAATGAACTTCATCTCCTCCCCTTAAGGACTGCTCCAAAAAATACATGAAAAGACCATGCTTGAAAGAAAATTTATTTTACTTATAAAACGTTTGTATAAGAGGAAAAGAAAAATATATATATAATATTTGTATAAGAAAAAAAAAAAAGCAAGGCTCATTGTAAGCTTGCAAGAAGAAAAAAAGTTAGAAAAGGGAGATTAATTTTATGCTTGGAAGAAGAAGAAATGTTATGAGAGAAAGAACTATTTTATTGAAAGAAAACTTGATCAAGTGTAAATTTTTATTGCGCTGATTGAAGGTAGGGTTTTAGAAGAAGAAAAGTTAGAAAAGGGATGTTAATTTTATGCTTGGAAGAAGAAGAAATGTTACAAGAGAAAGAACTATTTTATTGGAAGAAAACTTGATCAAATGTAAAATTTTATTGGGCTGATTGAAGGTAGGGTTTTAGAAGAAGATAAGTTAGAAAAAGAAGTTTAATTTTATGCTTGGAAGAAGAAATGTTACAAGAGGAAGAAGTATTTTATTGGCGGAAAAAGAAGTTTAATTTTATGCTTGGAAGAAGAAATGTTACAAGAGGAAGAAGTATTTTATTGGCGGAAAACTTAAACTTTTATTGAACTGATTAAAAGTAGGGTTTTAGACCTATTTTCTTTCTATGCGCATCATGATGGGGGATGATGAGACATAACATGTAAGTTTTTCACTAGATTCCGATCCTAAACAACCCAAAACCATTGATGATTTGGATGACGCTACAAAAAGAATCCAATATAGACTTTCTTTGTGTTGGCATACGACAGGGTTTCAAAAGGTAAAGGTAAACCCATGAGACTCCATACTTGCATGAATTTAACAAAAGGCTTTTATGTCACATAACGACTATAGCAAAGTTGTTGAACATTGATTATATATGTTTCAATGATCTACTTAAGCACTAATTAAGAACATTTGAAAATAAAAAATAAAACATAGTTGAACTTTTAGAAAAGTTAAATTCATTAATCTCCACACATTTATTTCAAGATTTTGGTTATTGTAATAAAAAAAGAGGCTGCTTCCCATAGTTTCCTGCCTGTGAAGAGTTCAATGAACTGTATATATACTAGCTCCAATTGAGAAAACTACCATAACGAATGCAAGGGATGAGCAAGAGTCGACCAAACAATCCTTTACCTTGTTAAAAGGGATAAGAGTCTGAAATGAATCAATAGGTTGCAATCATAGTTTTCCATATATATATAGATAGAAAGAGTGCAATCAAGGGAATTACAAGTATTATTGGAGTATTGAGTCCTTAAATTCACATAAGAAATTTTGAAGAACTGTAAAGCACATACTTATAAAATATTCAGAAAAGCAGTTTGAAGTTAGTTGAGAAGAGAAACAACAAACTCTGCCCTCTAATTTCTAAATATGGTCCAAACAAAAGCATATGCCTAACTGTCCTTAACGGATTCCAACAACTCTAAACCTAATAAAAAGACACTAAAAAATAAAAAAACTTCAGTAGAATAGAATTAAATAATATTAATTTAATAAATAATAAAAAATAAAAAATAAATTTAAATTTAAATTTTATTAAAAAATTATATATAAATATTAAATTGTTGTAATAGATAGTGGTAATGATTATGAAACAGTTGATTCCAGGAGATTCTGAAACCCTCGTACTTACCTTGAAATTTTAGGTAATAAAGTTGTGCATCAATGGTTAGGTAATATGAATAACCTAATTCACATTATGGTTCAAATTCAAGTAATACTATATAATTAATATAAAAAGACAATCTTTCAAAACCTCAATACTATATTCAAATTCTGAAGATGCCCTAAACATGCAATCAAACCTTAAATTGATTTCCAACAAAATAAAAAAATTCAGGCTTCTCCATTTTTGAAAATTGTGTCTGAAATGGTCTTGGATGCCATTATTTTGCTTAAGAAAAATTGCCACTGTTTCTAAGATTTGGCCGTAGTAGAATGAATATATATACCATGCTCTATGACTAGTGATTGAGAAAATGCTTTTGCTATAAAACACACAAAGAGTACAAAAGTTATCACAGAGAGAGTACCTTTTTTATCCGCATATTCCCTAAAAATATTTTGCAACGCCTAATTCATGCCTTTAATATAAGGAAGCAAAGCCAAGATATTAGCGTGATTGAAATTATTGAAGAACTATAACAAACCATGCATTCTACCACAAAAACAAAAGAGCTTTTAATATTTCCATCTGATGCTATGCTTGTCAAAAATCACAAAATACATTTAAGAAAAATCTTCGCCCTTAATTTTTTGCATGCTTTGATACCCTCTGCAACATGGCCAATTTTTGCTACGGATCAAGAGGCTAGCATGCAACAGTTGGTATCAGAGCAGGAAAGGAAAGGATGACGAGCCTTCCATTGACATTTCACAGAGCAGATGAAAATCTGCATCTCTGGAGTATTTCCACAGTATAATAATGGAGCAGACAACGATTCTCTACGAAGGGAAGGGAAACCGCCTCCGGTCACATAAGGTCTTCACGCCTTCAAAGTTACTGTTTATTGATGAAACCCTAACCCTAACAAACTTAAACTTAACATGTTTAATTATGTCATCTAAAATTGCCTAGCATTAGATCTCATGCCATAAAAACGCTTAAAAAAAATTTCCTACGTTTAAATTGAAATAAATTAGGAATTCTATGGAGATGGAGATGAGGTTAAAATAGAAGTGAGAGGCCATTTAGTCCTTACATTTAAAAAACAAAAAACTTACACATGCCGTTATGGTTTAAAAAAAAAAAACTCAGAAGTGAGAGGCCATTAAGGTTGACCTAGAAGTGAGGCCATTTAGTGCTTGTATTTGAAAAAAAAAAATCACACATGCTTCGTTATGGTTTAAATAGGAGTGTTTGGTTTTGTTTTTTTAGAATTTAAATGGTAGTTTTGTTTTTGTTTGTTTTGTTTTTTTTTTTTTTTTAAAGTGTAAACTTATAGATATATTAATGCGATTTTTTACATTCTTTAATTTTTTATTAATACTTTATGAATTTTTTTTCAATTCAAAATTAATAGTACAATTGATAAGTTATCGTTAGGATTTTTGAGGGGTTTTCATTTTACATAGAGCATCTCTCCAAAACTACAACAAATAATGAATGTGCTTCAGTTCCATCTACACATTTTGAGCTTGTATCAAAATCTATAGATTTAGAGAATAGATGAGATACAAAACATCTTTCCTTTTAAACTTAATATTTTTTTAACATTTTTTCATTTTTTAAATTCTATAAGAAAAAAATAAAGGAATTTCAACTCAAATCATGTGTCAAGCTTTACGCTTGCATCATTTCCAATAGCCATCCATTCTTAGAACAATCAAAGCCCAAGTAATTTTAGGGATCTTCCAAGTTTTGAGAAAAATTTTGACACTATTTCTAGGGTTGATGGTGAGTAAGACCAAAATTTATGCATTAGATTTTCCGACTACTAACATGCAAAGCCAATTGAGGGAGTAAGGCCATGATGACTGAGCCAACTCTCCACTAGGAGATCTCCCAATAGAAGAGATCGTGCAAACCGTCTTCGCTCTACTGGTGGCAACTAGATTGTATGTATATATTTCAACTAAGTTTTCTAAGAAAGATTAACTTCCCGATATTGTTAAGTTAGGGAGCTAAGCTTGGGGTTAAATCAAGTCATTTGTAGGCTTCTTTAACAATGTATGCACTAAATTTTTTATGAACAAACCCATACCAATCTTGGATCCCCTCATAGTTCATTACAAATGGGACAAGGGCTTTAATACATACAACATCGTTGAAGAGATGAAGAGGATCCCAACCAAGGTGAGTATATATGATACATTGCAATTGTCTGGACAAGTTGACTTGTTGCAATAATTGATGAAATTTATGAAATATAAGAGGAAGAATCCGACTCAGATAGTGTTAACTAAAATACTGATGACTTCTACCATGGAAAATAATAGAACACCCCCTTTCTACTTGTATCTTAGGATGGAAGGCTATATTGTGCACAATTGCATGATCGAATCCGGTGCTATGATGTATGTCATGCCAAAGGTGGTCCGTGATGTTATGGGCATGGAATATACAAGGAACAGCCCTAGAATTTTGAAATTGGATGGAACCCCTATGAGGACAGTAGGGGTTATCAAAGACATCCCCATTGTGTTGCATAAAATGCCTCAAATCACTGTAATCCAAGAGGTGGTTATGGTTGATCTAGAGTTGTACTTTAGCATGTGCCTATCATGGGAGTTCACTACCAAGTTGGAAGGCTACCTTTCATTGGACTATTATCATTTGGATATTCCTATCAAAGGAAGGAGAATATGAATCTATAATGAGAAGCCTTCGAATTATCACATTGAGAAGTTTGAAGAGGAAGATAAACCCATGAATTCTATCAACTTGATGATTGAATTGTTGGCAATTTTGGGTTTGAGATCCTAGCTTCTTGTCTATGAGTTGTCATTGATGTCAAAAGGAAATGGCATTAATGTTAAGAGGATGTGTTGGCTTCAAAGGTGGAAGATTCCAAGAGAATATTTTTAAGAGAATCCGGAGAGATTCCATTGGCAAGGGTTTTTCATTAAAACCAAACCGGTTTTATTAAAACCAAGTTGGATAGGGTTTTTATTAAAACCAAGTTAAATGGTTTTTATTAAAACCAATGGAGGTTCTCTTTATTATTTATTTAATTATTATTTAAAACCCTTCAAGGTTTTAATTAATTAATTATTTAATTAATTAAGGGAGAAATTATTTTTAATTTATTAAAAATACTTAAAGGTTTTTAAACCTTTTTTTATTCTTAATTTATTAAAATTATTTAAGGGTTTTTAAACCCTTTTTGAAAAGACTTTTGATTAATTTCGAAATGGTCTTTATTTTCGTCGACGTCAAGGTGTCTTCGAAGAGACTATTTATTCTCCAACTCCTAAGGTTGGAAGGCTAATGAATTCGAAATTCCCCGAATGCAATTTGCGGTGTTTGTGCTCTGTATTCGCTGCGATCGAAGGAAGACTTAGAAGCACGTGCGGTTGAAAAGTCTTCGGGAGTTTTTCGAGGGTGAAGTGGAGGGAAGTTCACTTGTGAACTTCGTAGCCCGCGTGGGCTAGTGGCAGCGAAGGCTGCTGTTGGGCATTGCATTGGCGGAGGTCACCGTTTCGAGTCTCGCGGGGGTGCTTTGCTAGAGTAACACACGTTTTTATTAAAACGTCTTTATGCCACGAAATTCGGAGTTTCTTGGACAGCGATTTATAAGGTGTGATTAAATTTTATGAGTTTTGGCTTTTGTGATTAGCATTGAATAAAAGCTTAGGAGAAATAAGGGCATATTTCTTTGGATGTATTTTTAAGATTATTCTTTGCTATGCTAAAATTAAAAATGGAGGTATAAGGTGTGAGTCTGTGATTGTTGATTTATTGGCATGTTATGGTGGTTGTGTTTAAAGAAGTGGAGCTAAAAGGTGTAATAAAGGAAGTTTATATTATTGCTCATTTCTTTTTATTCTAACCCTAACTTGGTTGGAAGTTTGAGAGTTGTGTGTGGTGACGGCTTGAAGGTTCAATTATCTTCTACTCCAATAAGGTATGGGCACATTCTTCTTATGAGTATGATTGGTGTATGTTTTTGAAATAAGGTTGGAGTGAAAAGGTATTCTACTAGGTATCCTTTGGCTAGGTGTAAATCCTATTTTCTGGTTTGTTGAAGACTACTTATGCATTGTTATCCTTAAGGAGAGTTTTTGGTGAATGCATAATTTTTGGTTTGAGATAGTGGAAGCTTTGTGCACTAGGGTTTATATTTGTGAGTCTAGCTACTTGCATTGAGTTGGTGGAACCCTTGGTTGGCTGTTTTGAGTTTGATGGTTGAGTTGCTTCCATAGAGGTTGTTTGATCAAGTTATTGCTTTACTTGATTCATGATATTGGGCTTACTCCATTGAGTTGATTTGAGCAAGTTATTCTTTGCATTTGGTGATATTGTGTTGGTGGCTGTTTTGTTCAAATATCTTTGGAGGGAAAAGGATTTCTACTTGTTTCCTTTTCTTGTGATGATTGGTTGAATGCTTCAAGGTTGATGTTGAGTTGAATGGTGTTGGTTGACTAAACCTTGTTTGATGAGCATTGTTGTTGAAACCCTAATTGATGGTGAAAAGAACATGAGTATCATTGTTATGTGATTCTTTGCATAGTTGGCAATTGTTGGGGTTTCATGTTCTTGAAAGAAAACATTCTATCCTATCCATTTCAGATATTGAGTTGAGTTTTCAGATTTGAGATTGAGATTGAGTGAGTTGATTTGAGTTGAGTTTTGAGATTGGGATTTGAGTATAGAACATATTGAGTCTCTAACAATTCTCTTTATGCTTCTATGAGTTTGACAAATCACATTGGGTCTCTAACAATTCACTTTGTGATTTCCTACTAAGAAAGTTTTTCTTGGTGAGCTTCCTGAGTTTTTGGAAAGGTTCCGATGGGGACTTGTGAGCAGTTTTGGACAGGGTTCCGAGTGGGGACTTGTGAGAGTTTTGGATGAGGTTTCGTGGGGGACTTTGTGGCGATTTTGGATGAGGTTTCGGTGGGGACTTGTGAGAGATTTGGACAGGTCCTAGCAGAGGACTTGTGAGCTGAGTTTGATAGTTCTATCAGAGAACTTGAGGACAGAGGTGCATTGGTTCTATGAGAAGAACCTGAGGACAGTTGGCAAGTCTTTGAGAAGGCTTGTATGCAGAGGATTGATTTGTTCAAGAGTTGGACAGATTCGATAGACAGAGGAAGACTTGTACTAGACCATTGACTATGTTTGGTACAGGTTTTGAGCTACTGTGGACGTGATCATAGAAGGCAGAGGTCTCTTAGGCTAAGCATTGAGGATAGGAAGTCTTTTGTGGAAAGGAGTTCCACGTCCTGGCAAGAGGTAGAGGTAGTTGATCTTCGAGGGATCATTTCTAGAGCTAGAGGGAAGGTATCTCCTTTGAGCAGAGGCTCATAAATTTTGATTGGGGAAGGTATCTCCTTTGAGAGAGGCTCATAAATTCTGATTGGGGGAAGGTATCTCCTTTGGGCCGAGGCTCATAAACATTGTAATTGGGAAGGATTCCCAAAGAACTTTGAGATAACTTTTAGAGAAAAGTTTTGTGGACGTAGCCCACCATTACGGGTGAACCACGTTAAAATTGGTGTCACTTTGTGGATGATATTGTGCATTGCTTTGATATTGCTTTGGGTATATTGCTTTACTATTTTGAAGTATAAAGGAAAAAGTAAAAGGAGGTCTTATCTTGTTCACCCCCCTCTCAGTATAAGCTTGTGTTCTTCAATTGGTATCAGAGCGGGTGCCTTCCAAAAGTTTAACAACTTGAAGGAAAAGCTAGTAAAGAACACAATGGATCATTCAAGTGGCAATGCAGCACCTATTCTTGATGGGTCAGATTTTGGTCTTTGGAGTGCAAGGATGAAGGTTCATCTAATGGCACTTGGGAATGAGGTTTGGGAAGTGATTGAAGATGAGTACACTATTCCTGAACATGGTCCTAATACTAAAGAAGAAAGGCTCCTACATCACAGCAATTCAAAAGCAATGAATGCAATCCTGAAAAGCAGATCTCACCAAAGTGATTCACTGCAAGACAACTAGTGAAATGTGGAAACAGTTGAAGGTGGTTCATACGGGTGATACAAATGTCAGAAAGGCCAAGTTGAGACACTTCAAAGGTATGTTTGAACAACTCAAGATGAATGATGATGAAAATATTAGTGACTACATGCTTCGTATGGATGAGGTTGTTAACTCCATGAAAGACTTAGGTCTTGAGCTTGCTGAAAATGATGTTTGTGATAAGATTTTAAGATCTCTTCCTAATAGATTTAGTGAAAATATTTTTGCTATTGAGGAAGCTAAAGATTTGGATAAGTTGAAAAAGGATGAGCTCCATAGTATACTTGCAGCATTTGAGTTGAGAACTCAAGTGAAGGTTGATGTCAAGAAAGAGGCGTCTTTCAAGGCTACCAAGAATTCCAAGGGTAAACAACTTCAAGATAGTGATGAGTCTTCTAGTGATGAAGAGGCATATTACAACAAGAAAGGCAAGTTCTCTAGAAAGCACAAAAGTATGAAAAATATAAGATGTTTCAATTGTGGAAAGTTTGGTCATTATGCTACTGTTGTACTTGTTCCCAAGAATGAAAGTGATGAAGATAAACAGGATTCTAAGAGCAAGGATTTCGAAAAGCACAAGCATCACAGGAAAAACAAATATGAGCACAACAATCAAGGAAAGAGGTATTCTCACAAGCACAAGAAGAGTTTCTACCTAGACAAAGCAAGTAAGTGTTCTAGTAGTGATAGTGAAAGTTCTTCAAGTGATAATGAAAATGAGATGTTGTTCATATCAGAAAAAGAGGAAGAACCGAAACATAGATTCATTATCATGAAATGTCTTAGATGTGGAAATTTTGGTCACCTTGAGGATGATTGCACAAATAATGATTTGGTTTCTAGTATGTATGAGGATGCTTCAGAAAACTATAAGGAAGATGCATGTATGGTTTTGAAAAGGGTAGCACCTCTAGTGATAAGAAATCTGAAAAAGGCTTTGATGATTCAAAAAGCAAACAAATAGAGGAAGATATAGAGGAAGGTGAAGTAGATCTTGAAGGTGAACTTATTAGTGCTCTTAGTGCTTTGAAAAAGGAAAGAAAGAAGAATGCTAGACTCAAGGATAAGTTAGATGAATGTTGTATGGAGAGAGATGATCTTATAGAAAGTCTTGACTTCTCTATGGCTAAGACACAAGAACTCAAGGATGAGTTAGAGTCTAAGGTTCTTGAGTATAGTGAGTTAGAACAGAAAATGGCTTCTTTGAAAGAGGAAACTAAAGAGTACAAGGATAAGCTTTAGAGGTTTCAAGATAGCTCCAAAAAGGTTAAGTCACTCATCAAAGGTCAAAGAAAGACAACAGATAAAATAGGCCTTGGTTTTGTTAAGCCACACAAGGAACAAGTTGGAGAGTCTAGTAAGAGACTCCAAAAGGAAGAGAGTTCCGATGAGGAAAGTATTTCAGAAAAGGAGTCCTTGAATGATAGATGCACAGAAATAGAAAACAGAATTCAGAATGAGAAGAAGAAGTTTTCGAACCTAAGAGGTCAATTAAAGGAAAGTTTCAAGGGAGATGTTTTGCTTGTCACGGGTTTGGTCACATGGCTTCACATTGCATGGCTCAAGTGAAGGAGGTAAATGACAGTTTCAGAAGTGCTAGTTACTTTCAAGGGTATTGCTACTCTTGTCAACAGTTTGGGCACAAGGCAGTTTATTGCAAGGCAAATAACGAGGAACGAGGTTTGGTCCGAACAGGTTTGGCCAGAACGAGGTTTGGTCGAAAGGTTTGGCCCGAACAGGTTTGGTCGAAGGTTTGGTGAACGGTGGATTCAAAGATCAGGTTTACCTCGGAGAAACAACATCGTCAAGTGTTTCAAGTGCAACAATGAAGGTCACACAATCGAGACAGTGTAGAACTAAAATTCTAGAATACAAGAACAAGAACAGTGGCATGATCGGGTCCAAGGATCAAGGCATGGACAAGAACGAGGATGAGAACAAGAACAAGAACAGTGACAGGAACAGGAATATGGACAAAGAGTTCAAGAGAAGGCCCGACAAGGAAGTTATAGACGGATGATGATCGGTGCCTAATGGGAGTTTTACTCCCACCCAAGAATTAATCACCTCATCAGGAGGTGGGGGAGGGACTAAGCTAAGAGGCTCATTCTTAGTCCCGAGCCCCAAAGGTGACCCTTTGCCATTGATGACAAAGGGGAGAGATTTGAGTAAAGGGGAGAGCCTCAAGACAGGGGGAGTTGTTTATGTTGAGTTTAGTGTTGTTGAGAAGCATGGTTTGCCATCAATGACAAAGGGGAGATTGTTGGCAATTTTGGGTTTGAGATCCTAGCTTCTTGTCTATGAGTTGTCATTGATGTCAAAAGGAAATGGCATTAATGTTAAGAGGATGTGTTGGCTTCAAAGGTGGAAGATTCCAAGAGAATATTTTTAAGAGAATCCGAAGAGATTCCATTGGCAAGGGTTTTCATTAAAACCAAAACCAAGTGATAGGTTTATTAAAACCAAGTTAAATGGTTTTTATTAAAACCAATGGAGGTTCTCTTTATTATTTATTTAATTATTATTTAAAACCCTTCAAGGTTTTAATTAATTAATTATTTAATTAAGGGAGAAATTATTTTTAATTTATTAAAAATACTTAAAGGTTTTAAACCTTTTTTATTCTTAATTTATTAAAATTATTTAAGGGTTTTAAACCCTTTTTGAAAAGACTTTTGATTAATTTCGAAATGGTCTTTATTTTCGCCGACGTCAAGGTGTCTTCGAAGAGACTATTTATTCTCCAACTCCTAAGGTTGGAAGGCTAATTAATTCGAAATTCCTCGAATGCAATTTGCGGTGTTTGTGCTCTGTATTCGCTGCGATCGAAGGAAGACTTAGAAGCACGTGCGGTTGAAAAGTCTTCGGGAGTTTTTTCGAGGGTGAAGTGGAGGGAAGTTCACTTGTGAACTTCATAGCCCGCGTGGGCTAGTGGCAGCGAAGGCTGTTGTTGGGCGCTGCATTGGCGGAGGTCACCGTTTCGAGTCTCGCGGGGGTGCTTTGCTAGAGTAACACACGTTTTTATTAAAACGTCTTTATGCCATGAAATTCGAAGTTTCTTGGACAACGATTTATAAGGTGTGATTAAATTTTATGAGTTTTGGCTTTTGTGATTAGCATTGAATAAAAGCTTAGGAGAAATAAGGGCATATTTCTTTGGATGTATTTTTAAGATTATTCTTTGCTATGCTAAAATTAAAAATGGAGGTATAAGGTGTGAGTCCGTGATTGTTGATTTATTGGCATGTTATGGTGGTTGTGTTTAAAGAAGTGGAGCTAAAAGGTGTAATAAAGGAAGTTTATATTATTGCTCATTTCTTTTTATTCTAACCCTAACTTGGTTGGAAGTTTGAGAGTTGTGTGTGGTGACGGCTTGAAGGTTCAATTATCTTCTACTCCAATAAGGTATGGGCACATTCTTCTTATGAGTATGATTGGTGTATGTTTTCTGAAATAAGGTTGGAGTGAAAAGGTATTCTACTAGGTATCCTTTGGCTAGGTGTAAATCCTATTTTCTGGTTTGTTGAAGACTACTTATGCATTGTTATCCTTAAGGAGAGTTTTGGTGAATGCATAATTTTTGGTTTGAGATAGTGGAAGCTTTGTGCACTAGGGTTTATATTTGTGAGTCTAGCTACTTGCATTGAGTTGGTGGAACCCTTGGTTGGCTGTTTTGAGTTTGATGGTTGAGTTGCTTCCATAGAGGTTGTTTGATCAAGTTATTGCTTTACTTGATTCATGATATTGGGCTTACTCCATTGAGTTGATTTGAGCAAGTTATTCTTTGCATTTGGTGATATTGTGTTGGTGGCTGTTTTGTTCAAATATCTTTGGAGGGAAAAGGATTTCTACTTGTTTCCTTTTCTTGTGATGATTGGTTGAATGCTTCAAGGTTGATGTTGAGTTGAATGGTGTTGGTTGACTAAACCTTGTTTGATGAGCATTGTTGTTGAAACCCTAATTGATGGTGAAAAGAACATGAGTATCATTGTTATGTGATTCTTTGCATAGTTGGCAATTGTTGGGGTTTCATGTTCTTGAAAGAAAACATTCTATCCTATCCATTTCAGATATTGAGTTGAGTTTTCAGATTTGAGATTGAGATTGAGCTGAGTTGATTTGAGTTGAGTTTTGAGATTGGGATTTGAGTATAGAACATATTGAGTCTCTAACAATTCTCTTTATGCTTCTATGAGTTTGACAAATCACATTGGGTCTCTAACAATTCACTTTGTGATTTCCTACTAAGAAAGTTTTTCTTGGTGAGCTTGTTGAGTTTTTGGACGAGGTTCAGGTGGGGACTTGTGAGCAGTTTTGGACAGGTTTGGTGGGGACTTGTGAGAGTTTTGGACAGGTTGTGGGGGACTTGTGAGAGTTTGGATAGGTTTCGATGGGGACTTGTGAGAGATTTGGACAGGTCCTAGCAGAGGACTTGTGAGCTGAGTTTGATAGTTCTATCCAGAGAACTTGAGGACAGAGGTGCATTGGTTCTATGAGAAGAACCTGAGGACAGTTGGCAAGTCTTTGAGAAGGCTTGTATGTAGAGGATTGATTTGTTCAAGAGTTGGACAGATCTGACAGACAGAGGAAGACTTGTACTAGACCGATTGACTATGTTTGGTACAGGTTGTTGAGCTTCTGTGGACGTGATCATAGAAGGCAGAGGTCTCTTAGGCTAAGCATTGAGGATAGGAGGTCTTCGGTGGAAAGGAGTTCCACGTGCTTGGCAAGAGGTAGAGGCGGTTGATCTTCGAGGGATCATTTCCAGAGCGAGAGGGAAGGTATCTCCTTTGAGAGAGGCTCATAAATTCTGATTGGGGGAAGGTATCTCCTTTGAGAGAGGCTCATAAATTCTGATTGGGGAAGGTATCTCCTTTGGGCCGAGGCTCATAAACATTGTAATTGGGAAGGATTCCCAAAGAACTTTGAGATAACTTTTAGAGAAAAGTTTTGTGGACGTAGCCCACCATTAGGGTGAACCACGTTAAAATTGGTGTCACTTTGTGGATGATATTGTGCATTGCTTTGATATTGCTTTGGGTATATTGCTTTACTATTTTGAAGTATAAAGGAAAAAGTAAAAAGAGGTCTTATCTTGTTCACCCCCCTCTCAGTATAAGATTGTGTTCTTCAATTGGTATCGGAGCAGGTGCCTTCGAAAAGTTTAACGACTTGAAGGAAAAGCTAGTAAAGAACACAATGGATCATTCAAGTGGCAATGCAACACCTATTCTTGATGGGTCAGATTTTGGTCTTTGGAGTGCAAGGATGAAGGTTCATCTAATGGCACTTGGGAATGAGGTTTGGGAAGTGATTGAAGATGAGTACACTATTCCTGAACATGGTCCTAATACTAAAGAAGAAAGGCTCCTACATCACAGCAATTCAAAAGCAATGAATGCAATCCTGAAAAGCAGATCTCACCAAAGTGATTCACTGCAAGACAACTAGTGAAATGTGGAAACAGTTGAAGGTGGTTCATACGGGTGATACAAATGTCAGAAAGGCCAAGTTGAGACACTTCAAAGGTATGTTTGAACAACTCAAGATGAATGATGATGAAAATATTAGTGACTACATGCTTCGTATGGATGAGGTTGTTAACTCCATGAAAGACTTAGGTCTTGAGCTTGCTGAAAATGATGTTTGTGATAAGATTTTAAGATCTCTTCCTAATAGATTTAGTGAAAATATTTCTGCTATTGAGGAAGCTAAAGATTTGGATAAGTTGAAAAAGGATGAGCTCCATAGTATACTTGCAGCATTTGAGTTGAGAACTCAAGTGAAGGTTGATGTCAAGAAAGAGGCGACTTTCAAGGCTACCAAGAATTCCAAGGGTAAACGGCTTCAAGATAGTGATGAGTCTTCTAGTGATGAAGAGGCATATTACAACAAGAAAGGCAAGTTCTCTAGAAAGCACAAAAGTATGAAAAATATAAGATGTTTCAATTGTGGAAAGTTTGGTCATTATGCTACTGACTGTTCTGTTCCCAAGAATGAAAGTGATGAAGATAAACAGGATTCTAAGAGCAAGGATTCGAAAAGCACAAGCATCACAGGAAAAACAAATATGAGCACAACAATCAAGGAAAGAGGTATTCTCACAAGCACAAGAAGAGTTTCTACCTAGACAAAGCAAGTAAGTGTTCTAGTAGTGATAGTGAAAGTTCTTCAAGTGATAATGAAAATGAGATGTTGTTCATATCGAGAAAAGAGGAAGAACCGAAACATAGATTCATTATCATGAAATGTCTTAGATGTGGAAATTTTGGTCACCTTGAGGATGATTGCACAAATAATGATTTGGTTTCTAGTATGTATGAGGATGCTTCAGAAAACTATAAGGAAGATGCATGTATGGTTTTTGAAAAGGGTAGCACCTCTAGTGATAAGAAATCCGAAAAAGGCTTTGATGATTCAAAAAGCAAACAAATAGAGGAAGATATAGAGGAAGGTGAAGTAGATCTTGAAGGTGAACTTATTAGTGCTCTTAGTGCTTTGAAAAAGGAAAGAAAGAAGAATGCTAGACTCAAGGATAAGTTAGATGAATGTTGTATGGAGAGAGATGATCTTATAGAAAGTCTTGACTTCTCTATGGCTAAGACACAAGAACTCAAGGATGAGTTAGAGTCTAAGGTTCTTGAGTATAGTGAGTTAGAACAGAAAATGGCTTCTTTGAAAGAGGAAACTAAAGAGTACAAGGATAAGCTTTACAGGTTTCAAGATAGCTCCAAAAAGGTTAAGTCACTCATCAAAGGTCAAAGAAAGACAACGAATAAAACAGGCCTTGGTTTTGTTAAGCCACACAAGGAACAAGTTGGAGAGTCTAGTAAGAGACTCCAAAAGTCCTTGAATGATAGATGCACAGAAATAGAAAATAGAATTCAGAATGAGAAGAAGAAGTTTTCAGAACCTAAGAGGTCAATTAAAGGAAAGTTTCAAGGGAGATGTTTTGCTTGTCACAGGTTTGGTCACATGGCTTCACATTGCATGGCTCAAGTGAAGGAGGTAAATGACAGTTTCAGAAGTGCTAGTTACTTTCAAGGGTATTGCTACTCTTGTCAACAGTTTGGGCACAAGGCGAGTTTATTGCAAGGCAAATAACAGGAACAGGTTTGGTCCGAACGGGTTTGGCCGAACGAGAGTTTGGTCGAAAGGTTTGGTCGAAAGGTTTGGGAAAGGTTTGGTAGAAAGGTTTGGTCGAAGTGGTGGATTCAAAGATCGGGTTTACCTCGGAGAAACAACATCGTCAAGTGTTTCAAGTGCAACAATGAAGGTCACACAATCAGATAGTGTAGAGCTGAAATTCTAGAATACAAGAATAAGAACAGTGGCATGATCAGGTCCAAGGATCAAGGCATGGACAAGAACAGGGATGAGAACAAGAACAAGAACAGTGACAGGAACAGGAATATGGACAAAGAGTTCAAGAGAAGGCCCGACAAGGAAGTTATAGACGGATGATGATCGGTGCCTAATGGGAGTTTACTCCCACCCAAGAATTAATCACCTCATCGGGAGGTGGGGGAGGGACTAAGCTAAGAGGCTCATTCTTAGTCTCGAGCCCCAAAGGTGACCCTTTGCCATTGATGACAAAGGGGAGAGATTTGAGTAAGGGGAGAGCCTCAAGACAGGGGAGCTGTTTATGTTGAGTTCACGTGTTGTTGAGAAGCATGGTTTGCCATCAATGACAAAGGGGGAGATTGTTGGCAATTTTGGGTTTGAGATCCTAGCTTCTTGTCTATGAGTTGTCATTGATGTCAAAGGAAATGGCATTAATGTTAAGAGGATGTGTTGGCTTCAAAGGTGGAAGATTCCAAGAGAATATTTTTAAGAGAATCTGGAGAGATTCCATTGGCAAGGGTTTTATTAAAACCAAGTTGGATAGGGTTTTTATTAAAACCAAGTTAAATGGTTTTTATTAAAACCAATGGAGGTTCTCTTTATTATTTATTTAATTATTATTTAAAACCCTTCAAGGTTTTAATTAATTAATTATTTAATTTAATAAGGGAGAAATTATTTTTAATTTATTAAAAATACTTAAAGGTTTTTAAACCTTTTTTTATTCTTAATTTATTAAAATTATTTAAGGGTTTTTAAACCCTTTTTGAAAAGACTTTTGATTAATTTTGAAATGGTCTTTATTTCCACCGACGTCAAGGTGTCTTCGAAGAGACTATTTATTCTCCAACTCCTAAGGTTGGAAGGCTAATTAATTCGAAATTCCTCGAATGCAATTTGCGGTGTTTGTGCTCTGTATTCGCTGCGATCGAAGGAAGACTTAGAAGCACGTGCGGTTGAAAAGTCTTCGGGAGTTTTTGTGGGTGAAGTGGAGGGAAGTTCACTTGTGAACTTCGTAGCCCGCGTGGGCTAGTGGCGGTGAAGGCTTTGTTGGGCGTTGCATTGGCGGAGGTCACCGTTTCGAGTCTCGCGGGGGTGCTTTGCTAGAGTAACACAGTTTTTATTAAAACGTCTTTATGCCATGAAATTCGGAGTTTCTTGGACAGCGATTTATAAGGTGTGATTAAATTTTATGAGTTTTGGCTTTTGTGATTAGCATTGAATAAAAGCTTAGGAGAAATAAGGGCATATTTCTTTGGATGTATTTTTAAGATTATTCTTTGCTATGCTAAAATTAAAAATGGAGGTATAAGGTGTGAGTCTGTGATTGTTGATTTATTGGCATGTTATGGTGGTTGTGTTTAAAGAAGTGGAGCTAAAAGGTGTAATAAAGGAAGTTTATATTATTGCTCATTTCTTTTATTCTAACCCTAACTTGGTTGGAAGTTTGAGAGTTGTGTGTGGTGACAGCTTGAAGGTTCAATTATCTTCTACTCCAATAAGGTATGGGCACATTCTTCTTATGAGTATGATTGGTGTATGTTTTCTGAAATAAGGTTGGAGTGAAAAGGTATTCTACTAGGTATCCTTTGGCTAGGTGTAAATCCTATTTTCTGGTTTGTTGAAGACTACTTATGCATTGTTATCCTTAAGGAGAGTTTTTGGTGAATGCATAATTTTTGGTTTGAGATAGTGGAAGCTTTGTGCACTAGGGTTTATATTTGTGAGTCTAGCTACTTGCATTGAGTTGGTGGAACCCTTGGTTGGCTGTTTTGAGTTTGATGGTTGAGTTGCTTCCATAGAGGTTGTTTGATCAAGTTATTGCTTTACTTGATTCATGATATTGGGCTTACTCCATTGAGTTGATTTGAGCAAGTTATTCTTTGCATTTGGTGATATTGTGTTGGTGGCTGTTTTGTTCAAATATCTTTGGAGGGAAAAGGATTTCTACTTGTTTCCTTTTCTTGTGATGATTGGTTGAATGCTTCAAGGTTGATGTTGAGTTGAATGGTGTTGGTTGACTAAACCTTGTTTGATGAGCATTGTTGTTGAAACCCTAATTGATGGTGAAAAGAACATGAGTATCATTGTT
This sequence comes from Wollemia nobilis, assembly GCA_028583015.1. Lineage (NCBI taxonomy): Eukaryota > Viridiplantae > Streptophyta > Pinopsida > Araucariales > Araucariaceae > Wollemia > Wollemia nobilis. Next base: position 666,208 of record JAQPPZ010001766.1, on the reverse strand, counting down.
ATGTGATTCTTTGCATAGTTGGCAATTGTTGGGGTTTCATGTTCTTGAAAGAAAACATTCTATCCTATCCATTTCAGATATTGAGTTGAGTTTTCAGATTTGAGATTGAGATTGAGCTGAGTTGATTTGAGTTGAGTTTTGAGATTGGGATTTGAGTATAGAACATATTGAGTCTCTAACAATTCTCTTTATGCTTCTATGAGTTTGACAAATCACATTGGGTCTCTAACAATTCACTTTGTGATTTCCTACTAAGAAAGTTTTTCTTGGTGAGCTTGTGAGTTTTGGACAGGTTCCGGTGGGGACTTGTGAGCAGTTTTGGACGAGTTTCGGTGGGGACTTGTGAGAAGTTTTGGATAGGTTTCGGTGGGGACTTGTGAGAGTTTTGGACAGGTTCTGGTGGGGACTTGTGAGCAGATTTGGACAGGTCCTAGCGAGAGGACTTGTGAGCTGAGTTTGATAGTTCTATCAGAGAACTTGAGGACAGAGGTGCATTGGTTCTATGAGAAGAACCTGAGGACAGTTGGCAAGTCTTTGAGAAGGCTTGTATGCAGAGGATTGATTTGTTCAAGAGTTGGACAGATCGATGGACGAGAGGAAGACTTGTACTAGACTGATTGACTGTGTTTGGTACAGGTTGTTGAGCTACTGTGGACGTGATCATAGAAGGCGAGAGGTCTCTTAGGCTAAGCATTGAGGACAGGAGGTCTTCGGTGGAAAGGAGTTCCACGTCTTTGGCAAGAGGTAGAGGCGGTTGATCTTCTGAGGGATCATTTCCGGAGCGAGAGGGGAAGGTATCTCCTTTGAGCGAGAGGCTCATAAATTCTGATTGGGGGAAGGTATCTCCTTTGAGCGAGAGGCTCATAAATTCTGATTGGGGGAAGGTATCTCCTTTGGGCCGAGGCTCATAAACATTGTAATTGGGAAGGATTCCCAAAGAACTTTGAGATAACTTTTAGAGAAAAGTTTTGTGGACGTAGCCCGACCATTCCGGGTGAACCACGTTAAAATTGGTGTCACTTTGTGGATGATATTGTGCATTGCTTTGATATTGCTTTGGGTATATTGCTTTACTGTTTTGAAGTATAAAGGAAAAAGTAAAAAGAGGTCTTATACTGTTCACCCCCCCTCTCGGTATAAGCTTGTGTTCTTCATGAATAATTGGAAGAATTAGATTTGATGGAAGAAGTTTTGGATGAGCTTCGAATAGAAGACGATTTTTCAATGCTTGATTTTAATGTCAATGATGAAGATTGAAATTAGTTGTTATACCATTACTAAGCTTGATAAATCTGAAGTGAAGGTGCCTAATAATCAAGATCTTGTTCTTGATAAATTATGGAAGTTGTACTTTAACAGTGCTAGATGCAAATATGATGCAGGTGCTGGTATCGTTCTCATTTATCCTTATGACATACATAAGACTTATTTATACTGGTTGACCTGGAGTTGTACCAAAAATGCTATTGAGTATGAAGCACTTTGCTTGGATCTAAAGAAAGCAAAGAAGGTCAGGATCAAACAACCTTAAATTTTTGGAGACTCTAAGCTGATCGTCAACCAGGTAACTAGTAAGTGTGTTTCCAAGAAACCCTACCTAAAGGTATACCACAACAAAGTGTGGGACCTGTTTGAGGCCTATACAATGTTAAACATCCAAGCAATGTCATGGGAGAAAAACAAGCATATCTATCTTATGGTATCCCTTGGCGCTAATTTTTCTCCAATTGAGCATGTGGTGAAAATACCAAAACTGTGAGGTTAGTTTACATACCTTCATGAAGAATACTGAGAGGGGGTGAACAATATAGCACCCACTTTTTACTTTCTTTCCAAACCAATATCAATTAGTGTCCTCAATTGCAATAACCAAATATAGCAGTGTGCATTAATAACATAGATAGCAATAGTAAGCAAGTGCACAAATCATCACACACAATTGAGACACAAGATTTAACGTGGTTCCCCCAATGTGGGGTAGTCCACAAGATAATCTCCTTATAATATTTCACAAAGAAATAGGGATCCTTATCCCAATACAAATGATTACTTTGATCTGCTCAAAGCTAGGCTGTCCTGATCTGCTCAGGTGGGCTCCACTGATCTACTCAGCTAGGCTCTCCACTGATCTGCTCAGCTAGGCTATCCACTAATCTTCTCAGCTAGGCTATCCACTGATCTGCTCAACTAGGCTATCCACTAATCTACTTAGCTAGGCTATCCATTGATCTGCTCAACTAGGCTATCCACTGATCTGCTCAGCTAGGCTATCCACTGATCTAATCAGCTAGGCAACTAGTGTTGATGTGTTTTCTATTTTTGTCCTATCTCTTTCACTGCTCACAAATCTGCCTCAATGCCTTCTCACAAGGCTCAAACAATCCTGCTCAAATGTTGTCCCAAATATATTCTCAAAGCCTTCACAAAAGGCTCAAACAATCCTGCTCAAATGTTGTCCCAAATATGTCCATAAATTTATCCCAAAAGCCTTCTCAAAGGCTCAACCAATCATGCACAAAAGCTGTCTCAAATCTGTCCAAAAATTCTGTCCCAAAAGCCTTCCCAAAGGCTCAACCAATCATGCACAAAAGCTATCTCAAATATGTCCAAAAATTCTGTCCCAAAAGCCTTCCCAAAGGCTCAACCAATGACTCTCAAGTAGCACTCAAATCTCAACCACAAATCAATGAAGGCAAGGCTCAATGATGAACTCAACAATGGATAACAAATGAATGATGACAATACTCAACAATGTGCTCAACAATGAATGACAATGTACTCTTCAATGGATGACAACAATGATCCACAATGATCTCAACAATGTATGACAAATGATCTCTCAAATGGATGACAACAATGCTCAACAATGTACTCTCAAATGGATGACAACAATGCTCAACAATGTACTCTCAAATGGATGACAAATGATCTCTCTAATGGAAACCTCTCCAAGAAATAACAATGAGGACTTCAACCAACCAAGGACAATCTCCACAAGTGATAGCAATAGGTTCTCAATAATATCTTCCTCATGCAATGTCAATAAGCTCTCAAGAAACAAGCACAACTCCCTCAAGCAAAGAGCTCTCAAATAGCCAACAATGATCTCCTCAAATGAAAGACAAATGTATCCACAAGTGACTAGCAAATGATCTCCTCAATGGTCTCAAATAGTGGCAATGGACTTAACAAGTAACCAACAATAATCTCCTCAAAGCAATAGCAAAAACCTCCTCAATAATGGCAATACTCTCAATGAACTCCACTAAAGCAATCATGGAACTCAAGCATCAATTTTATCCATAAAATTGATTTTCTAATCCATCCACTTCCTCTCAATAGCCAAGGCACATAATCAAGCAATTTGTCTTCAACTTCAAACCCTAACTCATGTGCATGTCTTCTAACTCAAGGTAGCAATTAACTAGGTCTCAAGTTCCTAGTTTAATTTCATAATTAAATCATGCACTAGGACATATAACAAGTTCAACACTTTTCAACCTTATGACTCCCTAATTTCATTAACACATACAACAAGCACCTATGCTTTTATTTTTAATTCCACACCTTATAACTCCACATACAACAATCACAAATATTTATTTCCACACCTTATATCTCCCTAATCACACACAACAATAACAAATATTTAATTCTACACCTTATAACTCCCTAAGCACATTAACACATACAACAAGCATTTATTTCCCTAAACTCCTTATGACTCCCTAGTTATCATAAAAATAATTTTAATGCACCAAAACTTTGGTAATAACAAATATTACCATGCACTGGAGATAAATACCTTTATATAAAATTTGTTGCCTTCATAACCTTTGAAATCGATAATCCTTTGCCAAAAATATTCATTCAAAATGCCTTGCCAAAATTCAATGCACCTTCACACCTTCACAGGAGTCAAACTCTGTTCCTCTCACTTAGCGCTATGAAGCGCTTACCACGTGGGCACTAGCCCACATTGGGATTTTAATCCCAAACACCCAACTTTAACCTGTGCTCAAATCTAAAACTCGATTTTACTTTCTTAGCAAAACACTTTGCCCTTGGCGGGATTCGAACAATGAACCTACCTTGTGCAAAGTTCGTGCGCTACCAACTATGCTATAGGCTCCTGCGTGACATCACTTTCCCATGTTGTTTACTTGACCTTGCTCTCAAATCAAAAGTTATTTATCCTTCTTTCTTCGCTGCTCCCCTTTCGACGACTCTCTCTCATGCGCTATGTCAAGTCTTCAATAAACAAAGGTTTTTCACCTTTTATTTATATGCACCTCCATCCTTCGAATGACGTCGATGAATATTTATTAATCTCCCCAACCTTTGCACATCGACGGATAATATAATACAACCTTAGACCTTAGAATTATTAAATAAAAATTTAATAATTCACCTTTTAACTTTGAATTGGGATATCTCCTTCATTCTTTTGAATTTCGTCATGAAACTTTTTGCACCTAGGTTTTATTGGAAAACCTTTTCATCCATCATAATTTGGAGAAGTCTTAGCATAGTGGTTTTAATGAAAAACCCTTTCCAATGGTTTTAATGAAAACCCTTTCCATTGGTTTTAATAAAAAACCTTTGCCATTGGTTTTAATAAAAACCTTTACCATTGGTTTTAATAAAAACCATTAATATAATATTTAAAAAATTAAATATTATATGCCTCTTGTGCCACAAAACCCTGTAAATATCCTTGCTCTCCAAAATATCATAAATGATTATTTATGAAGTGCTTTTGCCACCAAAACTCAATGTGATCCATGTGACATCAATGACAACACAAAATAACTCAAATTGCCAACAATCTCCCCCTTTGTCATTGATGGCAACACCTCTAATGCAAATCACCACAATCACTACAAAAGCCATTTCTGAAAATCAAAGCTGCTCCCCTAACTCAATACTCTCTATGGAGGTTGCTCCCCCTATCTCAATGCTCTCTTTGGAGGCTGCTCCCCCTAACTCAATGCTCTCCCCCTTACTCAAAACTCTCCCCCTTTGACATCAATGGCAAAAGGGACACCTATGGGGCTAAAATATATGACTCTTAAGCTTAGCCCCCCTACCACCTTCTCTCTTGAGGTGATTAATTTTGGGGTGGGAGTACATTTACTCCCATATTACATTGTTCCTTTCCTTTGTCAACTTCCTTCCACATATTTTTGGTCTCCTTTTCTTGATAAGTTACTTGATCTTCTTGTCTTGAACCTGTTTGACCTTCTTGCCTTGAAACTGCTTGACCTTCTTGCCTTGAACCTATTTGGAATTGAGTCCTACACCATCTTGCAATATGTCCAAAGTTATTGCAATTAAAACACTTGATATTGTAGCCTTTGGATGGTGCCCATATCCTGAATTCTTTCTTGAAATCATTTCCATATCCATTCCTTTCCTGAACCTTGTATTGTGAAGCTCTATTTCCATAATCATTTTGACCATGACCTCTGAATTGTGCAGCTCTATAATCAAAACCATATTGCTCATTTCCTTTGCACTGAGAAGCTCTATGACCAATCTTGTTGCATAAGAAGCAATGTCCCTAAAAACCATACCTTCTTCCTTTGAAGTTCCTTCTAGCAAAATCAAACTTCTTTGATCCATAGACCCTAATTTTCTTTTTTCCTCATACCTTTCTTGACCTTTATCCTTGTGATCATATTTGACTTGTGCATTGTATCCTTGATCCTTCTTTGTGGTATCCAAATCTTCTTCCTTAACTTCTTCCTTGCTTTCTTCTTCAAGAATTTCTTTGCCTCTTGAACTTGATTCACCTATCTCAAAACAAGATCCAAACTGGATATTTGGAGCCATAGGAGCTTTGGAACTTTCTTCATGAATCTTAGGTGCTTCCTTGCTTTCATATTTTAGAACTTCCTTTCCTTTTGAGTGTGACTCCCCAAACCTGAAATATGAGACCTTTGGTGCTTTGGAACCTTCCTCTTCTTTCTCTTCATTTGTGTCAAATAGCAAATTGGCACACATCTCTATAGCCTCTGAAATGCAAGTATCCATTTATGCTGCTTCCTTTTCTTTGGGAACCGGTTCTTCCTTATAGATTTCTGAAACAAAACCTCCTGATACAAATAGAGGTCCTTGTGTGTTTATTTTTTATTTTCCTTCTTCATAACCAAGCCCTGTCTTTATAGATGGATCTCGTTGTAAATCCAAAAAGTTATCCAAAGTTTTTGAATTCCTTTGAAATCATGCTAACTTATTTATGTAGGTCCCCAAACATTTTTGATCTTCTTCTTCTAACTGATTACATCTTTCTTTCTTCTTCTTCAATTGCTCAAAAATAGTGATGCCAAGCTCTTTTGTTTCTTGAAGCTCTTTTTCCAAACCTTGAATGTGTCGATTAAGCATTACTTTGACCTTTTCATTTTCATGAACCTTATTTTCAAGCCTTTTGATTTTCCTTTTCAATATCTTGATTTTATTTTCTTGTTTTGTGGATTCCTCTTCTTCATCATCACTGCTTGCTAGAATTGTCACTAGAACTGCTGCTAGAACTATTACTAGAACTGCTGCTTTCTTTTTCCACAAATAAACTTTTCTTGTTGCAATTGTTGTAGTACATGCAATCATCATCTAAATGCCCAAAGTCTCCATATATGAAGCATTTTAGTATTCTTAGACCCTTCTTGTACCTGTTTTCTTGCTCAATGGCTATAGCAAGCTCTTCATGTCATTCTTCGATAGATATATCCTCTTCTTTAACTTCAATACCTAGGAATAGGTGTTCTTGCCTTTCTTCACTTATTCCAAAGAATGTACATTCTTCTTCATCTGATTGGTCTTCATTGTTGTGATCTGAACCATCACTTGCTTCTTCAATGTAGAAAGTTTTCTTATTCTTATGAAAACTCTTCTTCTTCTCATGCTTGCTTTGCTTGTACCTGTCCTCTTTGTCATGCTTATGCTTTCCTTCTTCTTTTCTTCTGTGACCCTATTTTTCATCATCACTATTTTCTTCATGTGGACACTTGTTTGCATAGTGACCATAATCACCACACTTGTAGCATTTGACTTTCTTCATATCCCTGTAATTCCTTGAGTCCTTTTTCCTTTTGATGAAGTTAGCTTCCTCATCATTATCTGAATCTCTATCTGTCTCTGGATATTTCCCTTTATTTTTCTCTAAAGCTTTGAATGCAATTTCTTTCTTTGGATCTTGATGCTTATCTATCCTCATCTCATAAGCTATGAGAGTTCCTTGTAGTTCTTCCATTGTTAGCTTGTCGATATTCATTGTTTCTTCTATCATTGAAACCTTTGCATCATACTTCATGGGAAGTGATCTCAAAACCTTTTGAGTAACATCTGATTCTTTCATCTCAAATCCTAGACCTCTCATGGTGTTAGCAATCTCATCAACTCGAAGCAAGAACTTTGTAATATCTTTAGAATCTTCCATTTTCAATTCTTCGAATCTTTTTCTATGAGTTTGTAGTTTTGCCAACTTTACCTTGGAATCTCCTTCATAGGTATTCCACAACTTGGTCCACATTTCATTAGCTGAATTACATACCATGACCTTTGCAAAATCTATCTCACGAAGCCCACTCAGAATACAATTCATTGCCTTTGCATTGATCTCAACCAATTTCTTGATAGTCTTATCTATCTCGGGATCACCTTCAACCTTATACTCTTTTGCAACCATCTGCCATACCTCATATCCTTGTGATATCAAATAGTTCTTCATTCTCATGCTCCAAAAAGCATAATTGTTATCATCAAATAGTGGAGCCTTACTTGTAGATGATCCATTCTGTGAAGCCATCTATGTTCTTGTAGAATCTGCCCTCAAGTTGTTAGCCTTTTTGAAGGAACCTACTCTGATACCAATTGAAGAACACAAGCTTATACTGAGAGGGGGGTGAACAGTATAGCACCCACTTTTTACTTTCTTTCCAAACCAATATCAATTAGTGTCCTCAATTGCAATAACCAAATATAGCAATGTGCATTAATAACATAGATAGCAATAGTAATCAAGTGCACAAATCATCACACACAATTGAGACACAAGATTTAATGTGGTTCCCCCAATGTGGGGTAGTCCACAAGATATTCTCCTTATAATATTTCACAAAGAAATAGGGATCCTTATCCCAATACAAATGATTACTTTGATCTACTCAAAGCTAGGTTATCCTGATCTTCTCAGGTGGGCTCCACTGATTTGCTCATCTAGGCTCTCCACTGATTTACTAGGCTATCCACTTGATCTCTCAACTAGGCTATCCACTGATTTGCTCAGCTAGGCTATCCACTAATCTGCTTAGCTAGGCTATCCACTGATTTGCTCAGCTAGGCTATCCATTGATCTGCTTAGCTAGGCTATCCACTAATCTGCTTAGCTAGGCTATCCATTGATCTGCTCAACTAGGCTATCCACTGATCTTCTCAGCTAGGCAACTAGTGTTGATGTGTTTTCTATTTCTGTCCTATCTCTTTCACTACTCACAAATCTACCTCAATGCCTTCTCACAAGGCTCAAACAATCCTACTCAAATGCTATCCCAAATATATTCTCAAAGCCTTCACAAAAGGCTCAAACAATCCTGCTCAAATGTTGTCCCAAATCTATCCATAAATTTGTCCCAAAAGCCTTCTCAAAGGCTCAACCAATCATGCACAAAAGTTGTCTCAAATCTGTCCAAAAATTTTATCCCAAAAGCCTTCCCAAAGGCTCAACCAATCATGCACAAAAGTTGTCTCAAATCTATCCAAAAATTCTGTCCCAAAAGCCTTCCCAAAGGCTCAACCAATGACTCTCAAGTAGCACTCAAATCTCAACCACAAATCAATGAAGGCAAGGCTCAATGATGAACTCAATAATGGATAACAAATGAATGATGACAATACTCAACAATGTGCTCAACAATGAATGACAATGTACTCTTCAATGGATGACAACAATGATCCACAATGATCTCAACAATGTATGACAAATGATCTCTCAAATGGATGACAACAATGCTCAATAATGTACTCTCAAATGGATGACAACAATGCTCAACAATGTACTCTCAAATGTATGACAAATGATCTCTCTAATGAAAACCTCTCCAAGCAATAACAATGAGGACTTCAACCAACCAAGGACAATCTCCACAAGTGATAGCAATAGGTTCTCAATAATATCTTCCTCATGCAATGTCAATAAGCTCTCAAGAAACAAGCACAACTCCCTCAAGCAAAGAGCTCTCAAATAGCCAACAATGATCTCCTCAAATGAAAGACAAATGTATCCACAAGTGACTAGCAAATGATCTCCTCAATGGTCTCAAATAGTGGCAATGGACTTAACAAGTAACCAACAATAATCTCCTCAAAGCAATAGCAAAAACCTCCTCAATAATGGCAATACTCTCAATGAACTCCACTAAAGCAATCATGGAACTCAAGCATCAATTTTATCCATAAAATTGATTTTCTAATCCATCCACTTCCTCTCAATAGCCAAGGCACATAATCAAGCAATTTGTCTTCAACTTCAAACCCTAACTCATGTGCATGTCTTCTAACTCAAGGTAGCAATTAACTAGGTCTCAAGTTCCTAGTTTAATTTCATAATTAAATCATGCACTAGGACATATAACAAGTTCAACACTTTTCAACCTTATGACTCCCTAATTTCATTAACACATACAACAAGCACCTATGCTTTTATTTTTAATTCCACACCTTATAACTCCACATACAACAATCACAAATATTTATTTCCACACCTTATATCTCCCTAATCACACACAACAATAACAAATATTTAATTCTACACCTTATAACTCCCTAAGCACATTAACACATACAACAAGCATTTATTTCCCTAAACTCCTTATGACTCCCTAGTTATCACATAAATAATTTTAATGCACCAAAACTTTGGTAATAACAAATATTACCATGCACTGGAGATAAATACCTTTATATGAAATTTTCTGCCTTCATAACCTTTGAAATCGATAATTCCTTTGCCAAAATTAATGCCTTCACACCTTTGAAATCGTCATGCCTTGCCAAAATTCAATGCGCCTTCACACCTTCATGGGAGTCGAACTCTATTCCTCTCGCTTAGCACTGTGAGGCGCTTACCACGTGGGCGCTAGCCCACATTGGGATTTTAATCCCAAACACCCAACTTTAACCTGCGCTCAAATCTGAAACTCGATTTTACTTTCTTAGCAAAACACTTTGCCCTTGGCGGGATTCGAACAATGAACCTACCTTGTGCAAAGTTCGTGCGCTACCAACTGCGCTATAGGATCCTCCGTGACGTCACTTTCCCATGCTGTTTACTTGACCTTGCTCTCAAATCGAAAGTTATTTATCCTTCTTTCTTCACTGCTCCCCTTTCGACGACTCTCTCTCATGCGCTATGTCAAGTCTTCAATAAACAAAGGTTTTTACCTTTTATTTATATGCACCTCCATCCTTCGAATGACGTCGATGAATATTTATTAATCTCCCCAACCTTTGCACGTCGATGGATAATATAATACAACCTTAGACCTTAGAATTATTAAATAAAAATTTAATAATTCACCTTTTAACTTTGAATTGGGATATCTCCTTCATTCTTTTGAATTTCGTCATGAAAATTTTTGCACCTAGGTTTTATTGGAAAACCTTTTCATCCATCATAATTTGGAGAAGTCTTAGCATAGTGGTTTTAATGAAAAACCCTTTCCAATGGTTTTAATGAAAACCCTTTCCATTGGTTTTAATAAAAAACCTTTCCATCGGTTTTAATAAAAACCTTTACCATTGGTTTTAATAAAAACCATTAATATAATATTTAAAAAATTAAATATTATATGCCTCTTGTGCCACAAAACCTTTGTAAATATCCATGCTCTCCAAAATATCATAAATGATTATTTATGAAGTGCTTTTGCCACCAAAACTCAATGTGATCCATGTGACATCAATGACAACACAAAATAACTCAAATTGCCAATACTTCAATCCCTAACAAAAATATCTTTTGGCAAGTGTTTGAAAGTGATGAGCAGATTGTAAATTTCTTGATAAGAGAAGCTAGCACTGTGGAAGAAAGAACACTTGGTGAAGAAGAGGCTGAGGGATTGATCCAGATGTAAAATAATCATATCCCAAAAGGATTGTTTACACTTGAGAGTCTCTTTGATCAAAACCATATAGCAGAAAAGCACAATATCAAAGTGGATAAAAATGAGAACAATGAACTATAGTTGGAACCTGAGAATTCGATCAAATTTAGCACTAATTACACTCAGGAAAATTTGGAGCAGATCAAGGATCAATGCCATGAGTACCTAGACATTGTCGCTTGGAGCTACCAAGATTTGAAAGGCTTCAACAAAGATGTGATCCAACATACCATTGAGTTGTAGGAAGGAATGAAACCCTTCAAGAAAAACCAAAGGCTAGTCAACCCCAATATTGAAACCTTAATGAAAGTAGAACTACTAAAGATACTAGAAGCCAAGATCATCTACCCGATTAATCATTCTACTTGGGTTACCAATATGGTCCCTGTGAGGAAGAAGAATGGGTATATTAGCCTATGTGTTGAATTTCAAAATTTGAATTAGGCATCCCTAAAGGATCATTATCCTTTACCTCAAACTAATCAGATTCTTATGTAGTTGCTAATGCTTGGAGATTTTTGTTGTTGGATGGATTATCTGGCTACAATCAAATTTAGGTCAAGGATGAAGACTAATATAAAATGGTTTTCATCATAAAATGTGAAACATTTGCTTATCAATGAATTCCATTTGGTCTATAAAATTATGGAGCAAATTTTCAAAGAGTGATGTACGTAGATTTTTGTGAGTTGTTAAATCACGTTATTGTGATTTATTTGGATGACATGACTGTCATCTCTCACAATAGGGAGGTGCATAGTTTACATTTGAGATAAGTGTTTGAGAATTACTAAGAATTTGGAATATCCATCAACCCAAAGAATTATATCTTTGCAGTAAAATAAGGAAAGCTCTTGGACCATGTTATATTAGAAAAAAATTTAGCTATTGATCCAACTAGAGCTAAGGCCCTCCTGAAGCTTCCATTGCCAGCCAACAGGAAGGATATGTAATCATTCTTCAAGAAGATATATATTTTTTTAAATTTTGTTGTAGATTTTGCCCAAGTGGTAAAGCCGATGACTGAGATTTTAAATAAAAATGCCAAGTTCAAGTGGACTGAGCAGAGGAAGCGAGCGTTTAGAGAAATCAAAAAAAGAATTTCTCAAGCCCTAGTCTTGGTAAACCCTGATTACTTAAAATATTTTATCCTGTATGTCGTTGGTGAATAGGAGAATTATGCAATAGTGCTTACGAAAAAGGGAGATGATGGAGATGAGTGGCCAATTGCTTTCTTAAGCCAAGTTATCCAACCACATGAAGAAAAATATAATTTCATTGAGAAGTAAGTATATGTGGTGATGAAGTTCTTGAAGAAGTTTTGGCATTATGTTTCCCAAATTAAAACAATAGTTTATGTTGCTCATCTATATGTATAGAGTTTCATCATCCAAGGGGATCTTGAAGACAAGAGAGCTGGTTGGGTTTCCAAAATCTAGGAGTATGATGTTGAAATTTGATCAACCAAGCTAGTTTGAGGTCGAGCACTGTGTCAGGAGCTTGCAAGAAGTGCTAATTTTGGATCCATGGTTTTCCAAATTGAGGATTCAATAAGTGAAAGTAATTTTGCTAATCACTCTACAATTGATTGTGATTGGACAGAGGACCTTGTCAAATATTTTCATTGAGGGAGGTGTCCACATATTAATGCCTCACAGAGAAGGAGACTCAGACTTCAAGCCCTTAGGTACATGATGCTACCAAATGGACTGTTCCATAATAATATTGATGGAGTACTTCCTAGGTGCCTCCAAGAATCAGAGAAAAAAAAATATTGGAGGAGTTTCACTCTGGTTTATAAAGAGAACATTATGTAGGGAGACCAATGGCATTGAATATTATTAAAGTAGGTTATTTTTGGCCCACTCTCTTTGTAGATGCTTTCAAATTTAGTCAGAGTTACAAGAAGTGCCAAATATATGTCGATAAAAGCAAGAATGCATCATTACCCCTTCATCTGATTCAAGTAGAAGCACAATTTCAGTAATGGGACTTAGACTTTATGGGGGTCATTGATCCCCATTCTTTTGTCAGACATAAATACATCCTAATTGCAACCGAATATTTCACCTAATGGATAGAAGTATTTTCGACTAAGAAGGCAGACCAAACAACATTTATCTCTTTCCTCAAGGGGTTAATCACTCATTTTGGTATACTAGATGCAATCATAATGGATAATAGAACTCCCTTCATCTGTGTCAAGATTAGCGAATTCACGGGTAAGTACGAGATTTATTTAAAGATATCATCTAAATATTATCCTTAAGGAAATGGCTTGGCTGAATCCACAAATAAGAATTTTCTCAAGATTCTAAAAAGGACTCTAGAAGATAATAAGCGTAGTTGGCACTTGCTCCTGAATCAAGAATTATGGGTCGATCACATCTCAGTAAAAAAATCCCTCAAGATGCCCCCTATTCCTTGGTATACGACAAAGAAGCAGTCTTGCCCATTCATATTGAATTATTGGTCCTTCAATCATGGCACTTGTTGGATGGTGAAGAAAATGAATTCAACCCCATGAGCACGAGGTTAGCTTAGCTTTTACAGCTAGAGGAGGAAAGGGAAAAATCGTACAATGCTTTCATGGAACATGCTCGGATGACATAGAAATGGTTTGGCAAGAAAATTTTTGAGAAGTCGTTTGATGCAGGTGATCTAGTGCTAAAATGGAATGAGAACAAGGCTAAGCTTGGAAAACATCACAAGTTTGAAGTGATATGGGAGGGTCCATTCTAGATTTTAGGTATGAATCAGGTTAACTCATTTTATTTACAAGATATGGACGATCGTGTTGTCGATTCCAATAAATGGTCTTCATTTGAATTTCTACCATCAATGATAAAATTTTGATCAAGTATGTATATATGTACATAATTTTTTATGTTATTTTATTCTGATTCAAGTATTTTTATTTTTATTTTTAAAAAAAGAGAAGAGAAAAAAAAGAGATGTTTTCGCCACGAAAATTTAATCCCATCTCGAGGAAGTGTTTTCACCCCGGAATCACCAAGTAAAAATGTTTTCGTCTCGAAAGTATTTTAAAGGCTTTTCAGTCATGTTTTGGGTGAAAATCATTAAGAAAAAGCAATTCTTTGGCAATTAATTTCGAAGGCAAAGTCAAAGTTGAATTTTAAAATTTGTTGAAAAGCAAAAAGTAAAGCAAAAAAATTAAAAGATGAAAACTTTTATTTTTGCCCAAAAAAGGAGATTCACCATGTTTTTTCTATTTTTAGGGTGAAATTCTCATTTATTTCTCCCAAAGATGTTTTCTGAGCGAAACTCCAAGAAAAGATAAAAAATCACATGCTTTTTTGAAAACTCTAGTGGATAAGATTATTTTTGATAAAGAAGGGGGTGAAACTAATTTCACCTTGCTTTTCCAAGCAAAGCACTCTAAGTTAAAGCCTGATTTTAGCAATAATTTTTTTTTGGGGTGAAATCAAATAGCTAAATTATTTTAAAAGGGTTGCAAAGCATGTAATTTTGCCAAGTAGGAAGGGAAGAGCATTTTCAAAGTGCCAGTCTCATGAGTATTTTTTCCCAAGGACATTTTTTGTGAAGCAAAGGCGTCCAATTGATGTTTTTCGCTGGCCCACTCTATTTTGGTACATAATTCAGTTAGTTGCATGGAATCAAATTAATTTTGCTGGTGAAATTTAGAAAATATATTTTCAGCATCATTATCTAGCGAAGTTAATGATTTTTGCCCTCGAAAAGCGCCCATCACTCCCACATGGCATTAATAATTCCTAGATCTAGTCGTTAAATAGCCAGATTATACCTTTCAAGATAAAAAATGTCTAGGCACAAAGTTCAAGGAAGATTTACAATGCAAGGGCATTAATGGTAGTTAAGTTATCATGGAAAAACATGTTGGGTGAGATAACCAAGGGAGCACATTCACCCAAATTTAGCAAAAGTGCCACATGGATTTAATTGGGTAGTTGGGAGCAAAAGTTTTAAAAGGGGTGAACCAAAAGATTGCAGTTAAAGAAAGGTTGAGATAATTTTTTTTGGATCATTGCCGAATTATCATTTAGTTGCCCCAAATTGTTGCTTTGTTATAGGATTATCAGATTTTTGTAATAAAGATGATTATATGAAGATGGGAAAAAAAACTACTGATTCAATGAAAGTTACTAAGCCAAAGAAAGCACAAGGAGGTAAAAAAACCAAAAAACCCAGGAAAAATAAAAATATTAAGCTTGATCCATATTATGAACCGCTAGCTCAGATTGGAGACTATGTTATCTCAAATAAAGGTGTGGAAAAATTGTGCTAGGACATGAAATATACTGTTGGGCAAGGCTTAATGCTAGAAAGCCCATTACATATCATCTATCATGTGTAGATTTCCTGGTACCTGTGTACACCTATTCACCCTTGCCCTGAGCTGGTGATGGTGATTTTAAAGTTTTACAATCTTGCCATGAGGGTTGTTTGGAATATGAAAGAAGATAAACTATTCACCATTTCACCTAGTGTAGTCAAAGAAGCATTTGTGTGTGGGGTGAAGCCTTCTCTAGATGTTATGTTCAAAAATTAAATCTCCAGGAGCAAAAGGAGAGGTATCAGTTGACTGTGACGTTGCGCTAGTTCATGGAGAATCAACTGATAAAGACACCCTATTTCAAAGAGTTATCGACTTTGCCAAAGTCTCTAATAAAATTAAAAGTCCAGATATATTTTCCATGTTGGCCTGAGTGTTCGGTCTTCCACGATGTATAAATAGAAAGCAACACTGGTAAAATTTATTTTGCAGGTGGAATTTTACGCCCCAATAGTAATGCAAGCGAGCACAAATTTGATTTTCTTTGACTGGGAAAATTTCATGGCTCGAGCAATGCATGCCCAGTTAGAAAATATAGAGTGAAGGAGCAACATCATTCAAGCACACTTCATTTTTGACTGGGCATTTCTTCTTCCATATGCACCAACATTTTTCATTCATGGCGATCAAGTAGGTTGATGAGGCAAATAGGAAGCTTCCAGTTCATTTGTGGATTCCAAGCTTGTCTAGGAAGGAGTCATTTTACAATTTTAATTGCATGTTTTTGGGCCCCACCCTCAAACTTATTTTTGGCACATGTGAGAGAGTGCCAAGGGTGATGAGGGAGGAGATCATTGTGAAGGAGAAAGGAGATATTTTCTTGTTGATGAACTACATAATGGTATGAATTTCCAGCTTTACTAGCAAGCCATTTCTCCTTCTATATTTTACTATAGAGTGCCATTTTGTGATAGAAGTTGTACTCCAAAACGACTTCATCAATGATGTCTATGGAGTAGGACATGGAAAGAAAACTACATGCACCATCCCTTTTCGCTTCAGTGATATTGAAGTAGACCATGTTGGCTAGAAAAATTGATTAACGAAGCTCTCTACAACCTTGGTATGGTGGAGTTACCCCAACGATGGAAGTATGACCCTTTGGGTCACTTCACGATAAGGATCAAAGAAAAAAAATTTCATTGCTACCCTAGACTAGATATTGAGTGACAAAAACAACTTGGAGGGGCATGATATTGAATGGCATGTCAAAAATATGATGTTTCTCCTGCCATGGCACACTTTTTATAAGATGGAGCTCAAGTATAATCCTGTAGTCCACAAGCACTAGATTCCTCCTTTAGGCTTGTTTAGCAAGAAGGTCTTCTTGGTCTGAGGAAAAAATCACCAACTGGTGGATTATTAGGACCCATAGAGGGAAAACTAGGTCAACCTATGGCTTGGAAATGGATGACGTATTTTTAGATTTATATAATGAATATTATGATAGTTATCAGCCAATTTATTTCACTAAAATTATACCTCAGAGCTTTCAAATATCTGATAGTGAAGAGATCATGGTCAAAGAGGAGCAACATGTGTTTGAGGAAGCGCCACTTATGGAGGAAGAGAAACAACCATAACTAAAAGAGTAACCCTAGTAGAAAAAGAGGAGTAAGCGTGAGGCACTTTCTTTTCCCAATATATCCAAGAAGCCAAGGATAGGCATAGTTTCTTCATAAAGTGTAAACTCTACTTCTACAGTTGAAGCTGCACAGGCTGATGTTTCAGAAAATCATCCTTTGGTTCAGGCAAGATAGCTTGGCCAACATATAGAAATTATAGATCTCAAGAAGGATGTGGAGGAGGAACAAGACAAAGGAGAGCTAGTATCACAACCGCCCTCATCATCGGCTCAAATGGTATCAAATATCAAAGGTACGCTTTCTATAGCCTCTTCCCTTTCTCTTGAGAATTTGGTGACTATTGCACCCCATTCTACATTTATCTCTTCCATTTCACCCCCATTCGGTATACCCTCCACTTCCATTTCAATTATTATTTCCCAGTTCCCAGTCACCAATGCTCCCTCTTCTTCTATTCTCGTTTCTTCTATTTACCTTTCTTTCAGTTCCTTTACATCCGATCCCAATCAAGTTTTGCTCCCTTCATCCTCCATACCAATAATTTCTACTGTGGCTATAAGTACACAAGCTCCTCCTCGGGTGAGTGTAACTGTAGTGGAACCCTAACTTCCATTCCATCCACCCCTTCCATTCCACCAACCATTCATGTTTCCACTTCTCTTCTCGAGACAAGCCCTCAGTAGGCTCATTTCCCTCATACTCTATTTCTTGAGTTGCAGGTGTTTCCAGAGCTAGAGATGGAGATTATGCTAGACCATCCTATCACAATAAAAATCAGTCAAGCTCACCAAAGTTCATCACAGTGGCTAAAAATTTGTAAGCAAAAAAAAGCTTAAGCTCTAGTGAAGACATTTAAGATGGTGGCTTTTGACCATGAATTTATGGATTCCCACACTATAAAAATGAGCCCCCAGGTCCAGAATCCCCAAAGAGAAATGACTCCAAGCGATTATGCTTATGAATTCATTATAGAGGACGTAACGAAGATTGATACTATAGAGAATTTGGGGAATATAAAGGTGGATATGAGCTATCTTTACTTGCACAGTGAGAATTACAAGAAAATATTTTTTGATACTGAGGCAAAGATTGTTGAGTTAGATGAAGCTCTTACCAAAAATAGGGTACAGTTGGAGACAAAAAAAATAGAGGTAGAGCATTGGAAGTGGAAATCATAAGAGTTAGAGAATACAACTAAGGGATACCAGATAGCTTTGGTGGGAGCAGAGAAGTAAGTGCAAGCATTGACCATCCAAATTGAAGCTTTATAGAAACAGCTGGTTGAGAAAGCCACATAGTCAATGGGCTTCTCTAAGGAGAAAATCAAATAAGCTCACCACCATTTAACTAAATAGTGTGTGATATTGGTGGCATAAGCGCTCAAAGTTCTATTGTATATGCATGAGGCCTGAATAATAATTTTCATTGGCAATCAGATTTTAGAGAATGCTGAGGAGCAACTGGAACCTAAGTTGGAGATGGCACTAAAGATCCAAGTATTAGCTTAGTATGACTTTCAATCTAAGCCACTAAGTGGGATGGATCGAGCTTGTTCCAGCGTTAGGATTATGTTGCTCAACTACTTTTCTAGGGTGGAGCTGGATAGAGAGGACTGGAAGCTGGCTACTAATATTGAATAGGAAGGTTGCATTTTGCTCATTTATTTTCAGGCTCTAGTAGATGTTGGGTTTTGAGCGTTAATGATGATCAGGGGGAGCTTTTTTCTAAAGAAAGAGTTAGAGGTGGCCTAGAATTTTTTTTTCAAAGATACTTAAAATAACGATAGCTAGGAGGACCCAATCACAGAGGAACAAGTACTACCATGCATGGAGAGGCTCACCCACACCAAATCATCCCTATTGGAGCTCAATGAGAGAGCTAATAGCATCAACATCGACCACATCGAGACATTGTGCTTTATCATTGATTCACTCCAGTATCCTTCGAAGCTCTATGAAGAGTCCTAGGCTATGGTGGTTGTAGTATATGAGACTACTAGTGGAAGTATTGCCAAACAAGAAGCAATGGCATGGGCAGAAGTAGAGCCAAAAGAGAATGCAGAAGAGTAGGAGAAATGGGCACAACAGGAAAGGAAAAAGGAGGTTGTTGAATCAAATGTACCATATTATGCAGCCAGTGGTGGTGATAGCTGAGCCCAATGGATGAAGGCTTGGAGTCAATTACATCCAGACGAGCTGAATACCTCAAGATCCACCAAACATATTGGCAGTTTTGCCACACTAAATTTTGATTGTAAAATTCAAAGAATATAAGATGACTGATGCAATTGTTTTGATCTTTTGTCTTTACTATGTAACATTTTTGTTTCCCTCCTTTGAGTGATTTTTCTAAATAAAGAAGGTTGATTTCGTCCCTAGAAATACACAACAAGTTTTTGCTAGTAAAAATGAATGTAAATTGTGGGAAAAATATAAAGGGAGAAATGTATGGAAAAATAACGTCATAGGGTCAAAGGAGCAATGAAAATGATCTAAGGCTTCAACAATTATTATTAAAAGGAAAAGCACCAGTGAAGACAAAGGGGGAGACATTTTCACCCTAGGGAAGAGGTGAAAATCATTTTTGCCCTTCTTTTAGACAAAAATACCATGTTAAGAAGATTTTGCCCAAGTGGGAGTGAAAATAATGGAAAGCTCTTTTGCTCAGAAAGGCAAGATTTTACAAAGTGGAGGAAAGTACTTTTGCTCAAAAAATACGCATTTAAGGTTATTTCATCATTTTTGGAGCGAATTATTCTTTTAAATTAATTTTGGGGCAAAAATAAAAAATGGGGACCGGTCAAAGTCAAAGTTGCCCCAAAAGGGGGGTGAAAATCACTTTTACTCTTCTTCAGGGTGAATTTCTAAATGAAGATGTTTCAGAGCGAAAATCAAGAAAAACATGTGCCTTGTGAAGTCAAAGTCAAATTTGCCTCAAGAGGTAAAAATAACTTTCGCCCTTCTTTTAGGTGAAATCCAATTTGAGGATGTTTTTCGAAGTACAAATGATAAAATGACATCATTCGTGTGAAGGTTGCACTAGTAAAAGTCAAATAAAGAAGGCCCCCATTTTGAGCAAAAACATTGATTTTGCCCAGTTCAAAGCGAAAGTCCTAAAAAAGCATATTTATATGCAGGTCAAAGTCAAAATCACCCTAGGAAGGGGGCGAAAATCATTTTCACCCTTCTTGAGGGTGAAATCAACCTTTTTCACCTAGTTTCTCGTAGAAATCATTTTCATTCCATTTTCTAGCAAAATTCTCTATTTTTTGGGTAAAATTAATCAGGTGAAGAGCAAAAACATATTGATGGGCGAAAACACCAAATTGCCTGGGCGAAATCAATTCTTGCCCCTTCCTTTCAGTAAATGTTTCTTTCGAAGGCATCCTTATTGTTGATATTTTTTGGAAAAGGTCTGAGATCGATGAAATTTAATGCTTGGGGTAATGAAAATAATATTTCCAAAATTTTCTAAAAAGTTGCCAAGATTAAATGCTACATCCTTGAGCTTGGTGCGATCTAGTTCATTTTTGAGGTGCCCTCCACTGATTTCACTCTTTTCAAAACAAAGTTAATTTTCATTGGGTCTCCCATGGCGAAGACAGTTTCAAGGCATAAAGTAATGAAATTGTGACCATAATTTAATATCCAAGCTCCTGATTGTCGCATGATATTGCTGAGTTTCAATGCATCAACTTCTAAAATATTTTTCTATTGTCCATATCTACTGATTTCGTAGGCACACTCCATGAAAAAGGGATCATTGCTTCCTGAAGAATATTTTGATTTGATCATCACTGCTATCAAGGAGAGAATTGCTCTTGCTAGTCTTTGACTAGCCAACATTTTATTTTAATATGCATTTAATTCCAGAGGTGAAATCCTCTATAAATACTAAAAATATTGATGTACTAAAAGAGGATGAACATTTTGCAAAAAAAACTTTGAGTTTTCTGCATAAATTGAAGGATTCTTGGCTTCTAATTCATGGAGTAGTGTTGTATGCAATTATTTTCTGCATTTCATTTTTGTTAAGTTCATGATCTTTGTTAGGTAAATTTAAATTCTGCATTTCTGAATTTAATTCTTTGTAAAGAACTGAATGCTGAAATGGTCATTGGAAATTATCCCTACAATATATGAATGGTTCCTATGCTTTCCTTTCTTTTTCATGCTAATTAAAGCTTAATTTGGATTTTAGTTGCTAGTTTATCCCCACCTTTTGTCTTTGGCTCATAGCCATATTTCCCAATCCTTTCTATCATTTCCCATCTCTTTCTTATTACCCTAAGCTTTAAACTGAATTATATTAGTAAGGGAACCAACCCTCTATGGATATTTGTCCGAAGGACATCTCTCTCCTTCGGCATTTCAATGTTGGCCGGGTCTAGGATGCACAAATAATATTTTATACTTAGGAAGATTTGTGACCAACAAAGACATGCAAAATTAGGTTCATATAGGTATTTAATGTATTTGACATCTTATAGTTAATCACATGCACTTATGGTTAATCAAGCTTCATTGTCATCATAAACATTAGTTAATATAGGAGAGGCATGAGGTAGAACTTAAAAAGAAATTCCTTATAAAGAACATATACCATGCTTAAAAGTTAATGTAAATAAAAGATCAAGTTAGAATACATAAATTGAGACACATTGGCATTAAAATATATTCCTTTGTTCTTTTATAATTTAACTCATTATTAATGTATTATTTTTGTATATATTATATTTTATATTGAAGCTGACAATATAAGTAACAAAGTGTATATTCATAAAAATAATAGTAAATTCAATCCTACAATTTGATATTGGAACCTTGGTTCAAGATTTGAATCACTTTTATTTCAAGTAATTCCTCTTGACCTATGGGTGAAATGTGAAGATTCACACATGGGATTTAATTTAATATTTTGTATTTCCACTAATTGAAATATTTTATAGGTGAAGGAAATTCACAAGTTATCTCATTATCATTTTCTTAGTATGTTATTTGTGGTTTCTATGGGGTCACTTCAATAAAAATATTAAAATATTACATCTACTATTAGCTTAGTAAAACATAATCTATGCATAATTTTAAATTCATCCTACCTTTATTCAACAATAATTTCTTGATCCTTTTTGTTCTTCTTGAGTTGCTAGTTTTCCTTAGTTTCATATTTTATATTATTTTTCATTAAATAGCAATTCCATGATTCATTGAATTATCTATCACCCCATTTTATTATTTATATGTAGAAATGAGGGTTTTTGCAAGTTTCTATAAGGTACATATTTAATAACAACACTAAAAGAAAAATACATTTAACAATTATGGTTTACAATAAGCAAAGGCAAACATTCACTAGTTTAATCAGTAGTTTATGATTTTTTCCCAATGATGTCTCTCAGCAAAATATGCAATCATAACATAAAAAGTAACTTCATTTCTGAATCAAGGTTAGAATAATTCTTATGATATATATTTTTAAGCTATTAAAGAATGAGTGTTTTGAAAGGAATCCCTCAACCTTTTACAACAACTCCACTAGGGAGAAAAAACCGAGCACATCCAAACAAACTATCTCCAAAAGGAGACTCACAACCAACAACCCTAATAGGGTTATTTAACCAACAACACAACCCAAGAAAAGTACAACAATCACATCCATGTCACCGGTTGATACAAAAAAACCAAGAGGAGATGGACAACAATGAAAACCCGCACAAGCCACTCCTCCAAGAAAAAAGTAAAAGAAATAAAATTCAAAATTTAAAAAGCCCTCCCCTCTAAGAAAAGAGCATGAGCCAACAAGGGAGGAACTAAAAAATTGAACGGGCCCAGGATAGTCAATAAATATCTACCAACCACTCAATCAAATGGAACTAAAAATCGAACGGGCATCACATCCAACCAAATGGCACCAAAGAGAAATTAATGCAGTTAAAACCCACGAGTGGATTTGAAAAAGAAACAAACAATAAGAAATATCCCACCCACAAAAGGATTCAAAACTAAGACCAACTCCAAGAACCAAAACCTTCTCAAAGATATTAAAGATCATATGATATGATTTGAGTAGTTGTACTTCCATATTTGAGGTCCCATAGACCATATTTGGGTTTCACAGACTTAATTAAAATCTTTCATTTCATTTCATTTCAATATAAATCTTAGAAAAGCTAATATTCAAGTGCAAGGGATAGAACAATAAAAATTTAATATTTTGGAAAACAATTAGAGAATATAATCAAGAATATATAATTCAATATCTGTAGTCTCTACTTTTCCTCACTTATAGATGCTACTATTTTTATTTGTTATTGAGACATTATTATTTTATAGAAACTTATGGATTTGGTTATTTTCCAACACTAGATGATGAATAGAACTGGGTTGATATTGATACTATAAAAATTAGTTTAAAACCAATTTATTTAACTAATGCTATGCTCTAATCATTATAATCTAATGATTTTCTAATGAAAAAAATGTACCATAAAAACAAATATTGTACTAATGATTAAATATCATAAGAATTATGGGATATACAAACTTAGATAGTAATGCAAGTAAATATATGATCAAGAAGTGGTAAGTAGGATCGATGTCTAAATATTTTCATCCATGCTTGATGTGGTACGAGAGCAGGATCGATGCTGCATTGCTGGAATCGACCATGGTTTAGGACCTAGGTAATGATGGTGTGTGTCTGGCGGAGGTTCTATCGACAAATCTGGTCCCTCCTCCATGGGATCCAGGTAAGGTTTTAGGTTCTTCTCGGCCTTCGCTTTGGAAGTGTCCCACTTATTTTGCTAAAGTGGTGTTTGGATTGGTTAACGAGGACATTTCTTTTAGATGCACCCCTATTTATAAGAATATTTTCATCCCTAATTTCCTTGTGAATAACATCATTGATAAAGGGGCTTGGAATCTAGTTGGAAAATTACAAGGGGGCTAGCTGGAGATTGATGCACCAAAAAGATGGGCCTTGTCCAGATGGAAACCCCTTGGTTCTTTAGATATCGTGGCTATCTCGAGAATTTGTTTCCTTATCAAGTTGAATTATGTGGAGGATTCCACACAAATTCTGGAAGGTGGTTCCTGGTTCTTCAAAAAACAAGGTTTATTTCTTCGAAGGTGGGGCGCTAAATTCAATATGACTACTCAGCAAATCAACTCAGTCCCTACGTGGGTCAAGCTCCTAGATTTTCCTTTGTATTTGTGGGATGAAGGTGTTTTTTAGGCAGTGACTAGTGTCATCGGATGTTGTCTCCCTAGACCGCACCTCCTTGCATGGGCCCCAAATACTTTATGTTAGGATGTGTGTGTTGGTGGACTCGGAGAAGACCTTGCCATCTTCTATGGAACTCGTTACACATTTGGGCTCTTGGGTACAAACTATGGAATTTGAGAATAGGCCTAGGGCCTATCATTATTGTAGTAGAGGTGGCCACATCGAGAGCACTTATCCTTTAAGGCTTAACCCCAAGCCTGTAAATCAAGAAATAAAGAAAAAATGGGTTCCAAAAAAGAAGGTTGTGGGGAATGCTATTGGTTTGAAGAAAGGTGAGCTTCCCTCTTGCAGGGATACACCTTTGGTGGGTGAATCTCTACCTATAGATGTAGATGTTCCAAGAATGATCTTGAATGAGCAGCCTCAAAATTTGGGTAATTTAGCGATAGTTTTAAATGCTAAAATCTCTAATCCTCCTCAGCTCCATAATTTATTTGACTTCTTGGTGATGGAAGATTCTATTATCCAACAATTAGAGGAGTCTCCTATGACATCTCCTATTATGTCAAGGAAGAGCCATGCATCTTCTTCCAACCCGGTGTCTTTCCCTCCTTTGGAGTACCCGAAGAAGAGTATTCAGTTGGGAAAGGATTTGCTACTAGTTCCTTTCTCAAGAGTGTGCAGTGTAGGGCTTGTGGATGTTTTTTCCTCCCTAATTGTGTGTAGGTCAAGGTCGATGGCTGATTGTTCTATTTCTTTCCCTCTAGTTTCTCCAAGGGTGGAGAAGGATCCCCAGGCCCTAAATTTGAGAGCTTTCAGAAGTCTTGATGGGGATCATTAGGGCATATGTGCTAATGATCCTTAATGATCCTCATCAAGCCTTGTAATGCCATAAGAATCAAAAGAAAAGTGGAAAGTATGAAGAAGAGTGAGTGCATCTCTGTAGTAGTCGGTGGAGATATTTTTGGTTTGAATCTAAAATAAATATTGAGTACCAAAAGTAGTAGTAGACAACTCAGTTTGGATGTGTTCAATATCTCTCATCGCAGGGGTGAATGAGATGTTATGGGATGCAATCCAAGATCCTAGTCTCTATTGTTACTCTCTGCTATTCTCCTTGGTGTTGTAGGGGTTTGGATTCATTCTCGGTTGGCATTTGTTGGGCAGTTTTGGTTCCTGGATTTGATCTTAGTTTTGAATCCTTTTGTGGGTGGGCTATTTCTTGTTGTTTGTTTCTTTTTCAAATCCACTCATGGGTTTTAACTGCATTAATTTATCTTTGGTGCCATTTGGTTGGATGTGATGCCCATTCAATTTTTAGTTCCATTTGATTGAGTGGTTGGTAGATATTTATTGACTATCCTAGGCCCATTTAATTTTTTAGTCTTCCTCCCTTATTGGCTCATGCTCTTTTCTTGGAGGGGAGGGCTTTTTAAATTTTGAATTTTATTTCTTTTACCTTTGTATTGGAGGAGCGGCTTGTGCAAGTTTTCATTGTTGTCCATCTCTTGTTGGTTTTTTGTATCAACCTATGCCATGGATGTGATTGTTGTACTTTTATTAGGCTGTGTTGTTGGATAAATAACCCTATTAGGATTTTTGGTTGTGAGTCTCCTTTTGGAGATAGTTTGTTTGGATGTGCTCAGTTTTTTCTCCCTAGTGGAGTTGTTGTAAAAGGTTGAGGGATTTCTTTCAAAACACTCATTCTTTAATAGCTTAAAAATATATATCATAAGAATTATTCTAACCTTGATTCAGAAAGGAAGTTACTTTTTATGTTATGATTGCATATTTTGCTGAGAGACATCATTGGGAAAAATTCATAAACTACTGATTAAACTAGTGAATGTTTGACTTTGCTTATTGTAAACCATAATTGTTAAATGTAGTTTTCTTTTAGTGGTGTTATTCAATATTTTCATCAAGGACGATCATGTCCTTTCATTTTATACATTTAGACATATTAATATGCATGCAATGAATGTTTGAAAGACATCATCGGATCATCAAATTCATTTTATTGATTGGTTATTCCATCAATTCAAACTGTGATTCTTTACAAAAGGTGATTCTATTGATTCTTTCATATTTGCATACTAACGTCATCTGCATGTGCCTTCCATATAGCATCAAATCTAAGCCAGAAAAGGAGGAAACAAATCAAAATATTTTTTCCTTTTTCATCTCCAAAGCTCAGACCCTAGCAAACTATCAAACATTGTTGCACACTGATAAACCAACAACAATTACACCAAGAAGAAAATATTGATCCCAGCAAAGCATACACAAATGAAACCACAACCCAGTGCGCTTGTAAATTCTAGTAGCACACAGAAGAAACAGGGATAGAGAATTCCACTAAATAAAATCAACAGAAAAAACATTTAAAACTCATGAAATATAAAAAAAAGAATGGAACTAGATTCAACGAAAAACCGGGAGAAAAAATAAAAAAATCAAATAAAATAAGTCATGCTGCATCATTTTATAGTGATGTCAAGTTTCACAATGGAAAATAATAAAAAAAATTGATAAACCAAGCTCCTTGCATTTCCAGTCGCCGAGCAGAATAGTACGGTGACAATTTTTTTTTCAGTTTAAAAAAATAAAAACTTTTTATCCCACATTGGGAGTGTGGGGTGTGAGCACACAATATAAAAGGGAGTAGTCACAACTATTAAGTTGTGACTACCTCATGGTAGTCACGCACTTGTGACTTACTACTCCATCCACCACACCCTACTTTCTGTGATAACCGATCCCTTACTACCACGTCCCCACTAGCTCTAAACATATACCATGCTTCTACATCGCATACGCATCGCCTCGATCACTACCTATCCCTGGTCACCCCACATCGATCATCACATAGCCTTTGTCGCCCTACTTTCAGTTGCTATTTCCACATTGCATACACCCTGCCTTAGTCGCTGCCCAACCCTGGTTACCCTGCATCAGTCGTTGCACAACTTTGTTCTCCCTTCTTTCGATCACTGTTTTGATCAGTGCCCCACCTCGATCACCAAAGTGCCTCCCTCGACCCTTGATTCTCACACTCACATTACCATCTCAACTCTCACACTCTGTTATGCCTCGATCTTCATGACCTACATTCTGACAACATTGTCCAAATAAAACCTATCGTTTCGCGGAGCTACCAAATTGTAAATAAAAGTTGAAACCAAAGTTTGCCATATTAAAACATTTTTTTTTTAAATTGTTGCAAAATTATTGACAATTTTTGCAATTTGTTTTTGCAAATTACAATATTTTGCAACACAAATCTTGCAAAAACCAATTTGGCAAAACTAAAACAATGTAAACTAATCATCCCTACCAAAGAGCTCTTGTAAATCACAAATCATGCCCAAATGGCCAATGGAAGGAGATTGCAAGACCTTGAAAAAGAAGTTGTGAAAGAAGTCCTACAAGGGATAAGTACATGGAAAGAGGATTTTGAAATGAAAATAGCAGCAAAAATAGCAAAGTTAACTGTGAAAATTGACACCTCCAATACAAAATTATCAACCAAAATGGATGCTACAAATCACTCTATGGAATTGGTACAACAAAACTTGACATTAATGAACGTCGAACAACAAAACACAATACCAGTGCAACAAAAATTACTAGGGAGACCACATACATCAATCCTTCCTCGAACCATAAAATTGGATTTCCCAAAATTTGATGGAGGTGACCCCACAAGTTGGATATATAGGGCAGACCAATATTTCTCTTTATATCAAATTATAGAGATTTAAAAGGTTTGCATCACATCTTTTCACTTTAAGCAAATCGCTACACAATGGTACCAATGGTATGAAAAAATAAAAGATACTCCTACATGGAACGAATTTACAAATAACTTAATGCTGTGATTCGGCCCAAGCAAATTCAAAGATTTCACAAGATCCCTCACAAAACTTTGCCAGAAATCCATAGTAAGAGAATGCCAGGTGCAATTCGAGAAATTGGTAAACCTTACATCAAGACTCGATGCATAGTTATTTCAAAGTTGCTTCATCAGTGGTCTGAAAGAAGAAATTTAACTAGAGTATAAATACTCAATCCTATCGATATGATGCACGTAGTGGAATTAGAACAAATGGTGGAAGAGAAGATCAATAACCAACACCGAATAGGAATATTTTCAATGAGGAAACCACCAAACATCTACACCAGCCAAAAAATTGAATAAAGTCATGTCGATTAAACGAATTAGCCTAGAGGAAATGAAAGAAATATGAGAGAAGGGCCTCTGTTTCCATTGTGATGAGAAATTCACTCCTAATAACAAATGTATTTCACCAAAATTACATATTTTTGATACAATTGGAGATTGCACTCCAAAATAAGAATATGACATCGAAGTCAAAGTAATAACAAATATTCAAGAAGAAAATATCTCGGATACAACACAAATTTCCTTTAACACCCTCGTAGGATGTTCGTCTCCACAAACTATGAACGTTAAGGGGTACTTTAAGAAACAAAATCCTATTGTGCTATTAGAATCTGATAGAACACACAATTTTATCAATTCTAGGTTGGCCAAACAAGCTAATTATTTTATATATCCTTGCAATAAATTTGAAGTCATGATTGGAAATGGGAGAAAAATACGTGTAAAGAAAAGTGCCAAAATATCAAACTCACTATGGGAGACTATAACATGAAAGGAGATATGTATGTACTACCATTAGGAGGTTGTGACATTGTTTTAAGAGTGCAATGGCTACGAACACTCAACACAATTCAATGGGACTTTGAAGGATTATAGATGAAATTCACACAAAATTATCAAATGTACACAATAAAAGGGTTAAAATCAGGGCCTTCACAAATCATAAATTCCCACAAAATGGAAACATTATTCGTAGAGGAGGTAAAGGTATGGTTGCACAACTATTTTCCATGCAAACCACTAATGAGGAACAACCAATGGCACCTAAACTATAAAAACTCCTAGAAATGCCATGATAAAATATTCAATGAACCATCCATCAGAGCTCCAGGCGTTCTCCTGCCTTTGTGAGCTTGAGGGGGGGTTTCCCTCATGGAAATCCCCCCCTCATTATTTCCCCTCATTTTTTATCCCATTTTTCTTTCAAGCTAGGGAGTATGCTCTCCATCCATGTGATGGATCAGAAACCAGAAGCTTTGAAAAATTAATGGCTATCCATTTTTTGGAGTGAGATTTTTTTTTTGGGAGGTTATTTTTTTTTTAGATCTAGTTGGCTTTGTGGGAAGGCACGTTCTTGTTGATGAATTGCACTTCAAAATCTTGTAGAAGTGAAGAAATGTGAGATGCCCTTAGCCCTGCCTCAAGCTGAAATTTGGCACACATGTGGTTGTTGAGCACCGTCGTTCCAATCATAGTATTCAGATCTACAGATAGTATACTTGGTCGAGGCCCTGTCACTATTGGAGGCCCTTAGAAAGTTACATATCTATAAATCAGTGCTTCTACCACTGCTATATTATGCATCATTTTGAATGCGGTGTTCAACCTGGCAAAATTACAGGCAGTTAGTCGGCAAAAAAAAAAGAAGGACGGGAGCTTTGATCGATGAAAATGGAGGTGAAAACAAAAGTTCCTCTTCCACTTCCAGTCTCCTGCTGCCCGTTGCCAAGGGATCTGTAGTGGAGTAATAGTTGTAATAATCGTTAACCGTTTTTTGCATCCGCTGACTGTTTTGGCCCTACGGAGTATGAGACGTGTTCTCAAATTGAAGAATCAGTGATGCCTGATGGACGTTTTGATGCTACCTACACTCTGGTAGATGCGTTCTGTTGAAGGAGGGCAACTTTCCACCAGATCGAGCATGAGCCAAACTACACTGTCATCGTGACAATGGGAAAAACTTTGGTTCCACAAAAACTCTAGCTTGAACAACAATCTCACCCTCCTCCAATGACTTCACCACACTTTTGTTGTGCCACAATAACACCTTGGTACCACTTGAACCACTGCGCCACCATACTGTGACTGTCTAACAAAATTCCATCACCACATTTATATACACATGGATTGTTAAAAAACATTCCATCACCACATTTGTATACATGTGGACTGTCTATTATTTCAATCATGGTGCCACAAACAAACTATGGAAAAGCATAGTTTAAAAAATTTGAACTTCATGTTGCACCTGAAATCGTGCATTGCTTAGTTGGTTCATCTGTGAAGTCCCGTTGGTGTATCTGGAATGAAGCATGGTGCACCATTATGCTATCTTAGATCTGTGTGCTACAATATATCATGGAAAAACAACAAAAATATCGAGCGATCACAACATAGAATTTTCCTGCAATCACATCACCAGCATCTATCATGCCAAAAAAAAAAAATCAGCATAAATCCACGACTCAATTTGCTCTAGAATATTCGTTGCCTTCATTACGACATCCTCACCATATACAAATTACAATCCTCCATCCCATGCTCAATCACATAAAAAAAAACTGCACAACTCCTCCACAAATCTTCTCCCAAAAATAACAATTTCATTCACCACCATGAATTCTCGGACTCTAAAAAAAACATGTCTTCCACTACAGTAATTTTTTTTAAAAAAATGGGTATTGACAACCTTGAAATGTTTCTCCATGCCCATGTTAGTGTTGTGTGACCATGAATCCACATATCACTACCAGATTTGGAGGAGCTCAAGAGGTCTGTCCCACCAGCCAAATACAGATGGAATCTCAATCCTCCACATGAACAGGAAGTGGTATGAACACATGGCTTGTAATACAACACCAACATCCTGTTCTCGACTGTATATTCAACTAAGTAAACATGATATGGGTAAAGGAACAACATTATTTGCAGTGAACATTACAGCCTCAACGAAGCAATTACCATGCTATTCAACTAATTTCGGGGCACCAACCCCCTAATATTATACCTTATCGATACCCATATCTACAAAAACAAAAGTAGAAAAATTAGTACAAGATCTACTCAGGGCCAGAGTCATTAGACCTAGTGTAAGCCCTTACTCTTCTCCTGTCATATTAGTAAGGAAGAAGGATGGATGTTGGCCCTTATGCATTGAGTTTCACACCCTCAATAAAATAACTATCAAGGATAAATTTTCTATTCCAGTTATTTATGAATTATTAGATGAACTTCATGGGGCTGCATATTTTTCCAAACTTGATTTATGATCAAGCTACCACCAAATTCGAGTTAAAGAAAGTGATATATCAAAAACAGCCTTTCGTACCCATGAAGAGAATTATGAATATTGGTGATGACATTCGGTCTTACCAATGTCCCTTCTATATTTCAAAGTCTTATGAATAAAGTATTCCACCCTTTCCTTCGAAAGTTTATTTTTGTTTTCTTTGATGATATTTTATTTACAAAAAAACATGGGAAGATCACTTAACCCATATAGATAAAGCACTAAA
Source organism: Wollemia nobilis (assembly GCA_028583015.1). Classification (NCBI taxonomy): domain Eukaryota; kingdom Viridiplantae; phylum Streptophyta; class Pinopsida; order Araucariales; family Araucariaceae; genus Wollemia; species Wollemia nobilis. The sequence continues at coordinate 634,478 of JAQPPZ010001766.1, read as the reverse complement.
GACCTTGAAGGACAATCAATTATATGCTAAGAGATCAAAATGCTCCTTTGGAAAATAAGAAATTGAATACCTTGAACATATTATCTCCAAGGAAGGAGTTAAAGTAGACCCTCATAAGATTTAAGATGTGGAAAATTGGCCTATTCCAAAAATATTGAAAGGGTTGCGTGGGTTCTTAGAACTAATCTTCTATTATCGCAAGTTTGTTAAGTATTATGGCAAAATCACGATTCCCTTAACAACACTACTTAAGAAGAATGCTTTTTTATGGTCTTCAAAATATAATGAAGCCTTTATGACCTTAAAAAATACCATGTGTACCATCCTTGTCTTAGCCATGCTAGATTTTTCCAAACCATTTATTATTGAGAGTGATGCTCTAGGATTAGGAATGGGAGCCATACTCATGCAAAATGAAAAACCTTTAGCCTTCACTAGCAAAGCTTTCTCAAAAAAGAATTTAGCACGTTCCACATACAAAAAAGAAATGTTAGCCATTTTTCATGCTATCCAAAATTGGAGACCTTACCTTATTGGCAAACATTTCATTATCTGCACCGACCACCATAGTCTAAAGTACCTTTTGGAGCAACGTATAACCACACCAGAACAACAAAATTGGGTTACAAAACTACTAGGCTATGATTATGAAATCATATATAAAAAAGGAAAAGATAACATGGTTGCAGAGGCACTTTCCAGAAAGTTTGAAGAAATTTCCCAATTACATGCTTTTCCCTGCCCTATTCCTAAATGGATAGACCAAGTCAAGGAAGAATGGTTTAAGGGCCCTACCACACATACCATAATTAAACAAATCCAACAAAATCCCATGAGAAAAACTCACTATTACTGAAGAGATAACATAGTATGTTATAAATAACGTCTTGTCCTTTCTCCTAAATCTACCTATCGTACAAATCTTCTCCATGAGCTACATGCTAAACCCACTGCAGGACATTATGGATTCCTAAAAACTTATAAAAGAGTGACTAGATATTTTTATTGGGTAGGGATGAAAAATGATATCAAGAAGTTTATAAATGAATGTGAGACATGCCAAAGAAATAAGAGCGAAATAGTGGCTACGCCAGGTCTTCTTCAACCTCTTCCCATAACAAAAAAAATATGGGTTGAAAATTCAATGGATTTTATTGAAGGCCTTCCAAAATCTGCAAGAAAAACAACCATCCTAGTGTTGGTAGATCGTTTATCTAAATACACCCATTTTTTTCAAGTAATCCACCCTTATATAGCTAGTACTACCACTCAATTTTTTTTTGATAATATCTTTAAATTACATGGCATACCTTCTACTATAGTTAGTGATCGTGATCCCACTTTCACTAGTAATTTTTAGAAAGAATTGTTTAAAATCCAAGGCACTCAACTTTGGATGAGCTCCACTTACCACCGCCAAACAGACGGTTAAACTGAAGTTGTTAATAAATGTTTAGAAACCTATCTCCATTGTTTTATTTCCATGAGACCCCTTCACTAGGTTAAATGGCTTCCACTAGTCGAATGGTGGTATAACACCACATATCACACAACCATTAAAATGAACCCATATGAAGCACTATATGGCCAACCACCCCCATATCTTACCTCTTATATTCTAGGAAGTACAAAGGTACTAGCAATAGAGATGGAACTTTTTACTCGAGATAACATTATTCGCACTCTTAAAGAAAATTTACACATCACCCAACACCGTATGAAGCAACAAGTAGACCAACATTGAATTGAGTGTATTTTCCAAGAAGGGGATATGGTATTTCTTTGCCTTCAACCATATCATCAAACTTCTCTAAAAATCAAAGGTTCTCAAAAGTTAGCCCCCAAATTTTATGGACCTTATAAAGTTCTACAATGTATTGGGTCAGTTGCGTATAAGATTAAGTTTCCAGAGTCCTCCAAATCTCATCATGTGTTCCATGTTTCTTGCCTCAAGCCCGTAATAGGCACCCACATCACTACTCAAACTCAAATTTCAGAGTTTACCGAAGATGGGGCACTCATGGTTGAACCAAAAGCTATCATAGATCACTGCATTCACTACCTCAGCAATCACACCATCATCGAAGTATTGATTCAATGGAAAGGTCTACCTTTAGAAGATACCACATGGGAGACACTCCATCATATCCAACAACAATTTCCTCAATTCCAACTTTGAGGACGAAGCTCATTTTAAGGAGGGTGGCATGTTAGGACTCTAAAATCCTAACTTAATTACATTCACCTTTATTATATTTTCATCAAGGACCATCATGTTCTTTCACTTTATACATTTAGACATATTAATATGCATGCGATAAATGTTTGAAAGACATCATTGAAACATCAAATTCATTTTATTGATTGGTTATTCCATCAATTCAAATTGTGATTCTTTACAAAAGGTGATTCTACTACTCGTTTCATATTTGCATACTAACGTCATCTACAGGTGCATTCCAAGAAATCTCTTTTCAAGAGCTTTCCGATGCTATCATGTTTATAAATTTTAATGAAGGTTTGACAAGGTTTAAATCATTTAAATTGATGTTGTTTTTTCCCCAAATTTGGGGAAAAAAAAGTCAATTTCACTTAATTAACTGAAAATGGCTACTTAATGATGCAATTTGTGTCTAGGATACATGTAAAATTAGGTACTTATAGGTATTTAATATATTTTATATCTTATAGTTGATCACATGCACTTGTGGTTAATCAAGCTTCATTGTCATCATGAACATTAGTTAATATAAGAGAGGCATGAGGTAGAACTTAAAAAGAAATTCCTTATAAAGAATATATACCATGCTTAAAATTTAATGTAAATAAAATATCAAGTTAGAATACATAAATTGAGACACATTGGCACTAAAATATATTCCTTTACTCAATATTATTGTATTATTTTTGTATACATGATATTTTATATTAAATTTGACAATTTAAGTAATAATAGTGTTTATTCATAAAAATAATAGTAAATTCAATCCTACAATTTGATATTGAACCTTGGTTCAAGATTTGAATCACTTTACCTTCAAGTAGTTTCTCTTGACCTATGGGTGAAATGTGAAGGTTCACACATGGGATTTAATTTGAACTTTTGTATTTCTACTAATTGAGATATTCACAAGTTATCTCATTATCATTTTTCTAATATGTTATTTGTGATTTCTATGGGGTCACTTCAATAAAAATATTAAAATATTACATATACTATTAGATTAGTAAAACATTATCTATGCATAATTTTAAATTCATCCTAGCTTTTTTCAATGATAATTTCTTGATTCTTTTTATTCTTCATGAGTTGCTAGGTTTCCTTAGTTTCATATTTTATATTATTTTTCATTAAATAGAAATCCATGATTCATTGAATTATCTATCATCCCATTTTATTATTTATATGTAGAAATATTTGGATTTAATTTTAATATTTAGGTCTAAGGTGTAGACCAATTGGCTCGACAAAACCTCGTAAGGGAGGCGGAGGTCCAAGGTTCAAATCTCGAGCCTCACCGAACTGAATGCTTGTCCCTTTCTTGGTGCTTTTAGCAGCGTAAAAGGTTTAAAATGATTGTGGCATGGTGGTTATAGGGGCGAAATATGCAAAGATCTGTGTGGTGGTTTTCAGGGTGGACATCATAGAATACTATGGTAGCCATAAAAGCCGAAAAGCCTGCCCAGATTCATGGCTACGGATTCCACCATGTAAATTAAAAAATATATATATATATTTACTTTTTAATATTGTCGTCTCCTTTTTCAAGCTAAATAATCTAAAATTTATCAATTCTTCTAATGTCTATAGAGTGACCCATATATATATATATATATATATATATATAAACAACCCTATAAAAAGGATAGTGAATTTTTAGGTGATCCAAAGTTTTTATATCCTCTACACACAAAGAACATAAAAAATATTCATGTTATCCCTTTATTTGTGAACTATCACTAGCACAAATTTTTCTTTGGAGTTATAATCAAAGAAAAGTTGAGGCTTTAGAGAAGGCCTTATGATCAAATCTAATTGTATAAATTTTAGGAAATATATGAAGGTTCATGCACAAGATTGAAACATTGGATTATAATGTGAAACTCCATGTTTGACACATATTTGCATAAACTAGTTCAGTTATCCCATTAATAATTTAAATGTAATAATAAGGATCAATTAAAAAATATATTTGAATCCTTTTAGAATTATATTTAAAAATATTATTGTAGTTTAATAGTGGATATATACGTGTTTAAAATATATACACAATGAATGCAAAATACTTGTCTTCAAAGGTAAGGATAATAAATGTCATAGTTTATAAATATTTAATTATGCTTGATAAGTGTAAAACATTATAAGTAAAAATATTTAGTGTGACATACAAATATAAATGAATTGGTTATAGAAATAAGTATGTGAGTATTGAATCAATATATGGAAGGTAGAGAATTGATGTTGAAAAGGAAAATTGTGAAAACACTAGATCAAGATAATAAAATTTGTAACAATGAACCGATAAAGATATGCAAATGATGAAAATATATCTTATATAGAGAAATATGCCTTGGAATATATAGAAGAAGAAGAGGAGGAATGCAAAACTTGGAAAATGAGGGTGTATTAGAAGTTTTAGGTGATAAAATACAAGAATACCAAAGGATAAAGACTTATATTTAGAAGAAAATAGCATCAAGAAGAGGAAGATGACTCAAATTTGTTATTTGACATGCATTTGGATGATGCTCCATCTCATTAAGTTCAATCCATCCTTTTAGAGGAGGTTCTATTGATTTGACTTGAATAACTCTTCATCTCTTGCCTTATATTATCCTTTAAAAAGAGTTTGATAGATATTGTTACTTAGCATCCTCTAAATCCATGTGTGTTTTCTTATTTTAATATGCTTATTCCTTTGTAGGATAAAGTTCATGAAACCCCTTGGGTTGAAGATGCTATATAACTTGCTTATATCATGATCTTCCTACATAGTGTCCTTGAATTATTTTAAGGTACTACCAAATAGGAAACTTATTCTATCGTTTTAGTCTTTATTCAACTATATTTAATAAGTCAATTATACCTTAAAATAATCTAAATAGCTTACACCTTTTTCATAAGGTTTCATTTTATAGATATAATTTATGATATTTATTTGCATATGTTCATCTAAAACTATAATTTAATTTATATTTTACCCTTTTATATGTGTAATATTTTTTAAACACATCTTCATCATTAGCACATATTCTCAAATGTCTATAATTTTATCATCAACATTATCTCATTGTTGTTTAAGATTCATTCTCATCCCAAATTTTAGCAAGCATAAAGAAAGCTAAATTATGTGCTTGGAAGATTTTTTTTAAAGTTAAAGATATAAAGTAGAGCTAACAATGAAAAGCAACATGATCAACAAGACAAGGACATTGTAATTCATAAACAAAGATAAACAAAAATTAAAGTATATTGTGAAAATATTGTAATTGATCTCATGTGATTGGGTGATGTTTGTTAAGACATATAATTTGAAATGAATAGATAAAGAAGAACCATTGTTGAAAATCAATGTCACTCATATAAGGACAATAAAATTTAAAACTATAAAGGAAATATAATTGAATTATGCTCTTAAACATTTGATAAAGTTTAACCTCTAAAAGAAGATATATAAAATCAATATAATGTTGTAACATTTGAAACATTTACAATATATGCCAATTCAAAATGATTAATGTAGATAAGTAAAAGTACGATGTATGGAGTAGGAAGCTATAATATATGCTATGTGTATACATGAATAAATGAATGGATGTGTAAGAGTGACATAAAAGGTCTAGGGTGTTTAGTCTTTGGTAGAAGGAGGTGGCGGGGTGAAAAAGGGCAGAGGTGGGAACTTAAAAGAAGAAGGTGGAATGGGAAATGTGAAGGAGGGTAGAGGAGGAACACTCAACTTGGGCAAAGGAGGAGGATTGGGAATTGTTAGAGGAGGAAGAGGAGGAACAATCAACCTGGGAAGAGGGGAAACATTGGGAATAGATAGCGGAGGTGAATTTGGTGGATTTAGAGGAGGAACAGCCAACTTAGGGAAGGAAGGTGCATTTGGAAGAGAGGGAACACCCAACATGGGAAGAGGAGGTACACTCACCTTGGGTAGAGGTGTTGCACTTGGAAGAGGAGGTACACTCAACTTGGGTAGTGGTGGAATGCTCAACATGGGAAGAGGAGGTGCATTGGGAAGAGGAGGCACACTCACCTTGGGTAGTGGCGTTGCACTTGGAAGAGGAGGCACACTCAACTTGGGTAGTGGTGGAATGCTCGACATGGAAAGAGGAGGAGCATTAGGAAGAGGAGGCACACTCACCTTGGGTAGAGGCGTTGCACTTGGAAGAGGAGGCACGCTCAAATTGGGTAGTGGTGGAATGCTTGACGTGGAAAGAGGAGGTGCATTAGGAAGAGGGGGCACACTCACCTTTGGTAGAGGCATTGCACTTCGAAGAGGAGGCATGCTCAACTTGGGTAGTGGTGGAATGCTCGACATGGGAAGAGGAGGTGCATTAGGAAGAGGGGGCACACTCAACTTGGATAGTGGTGGAATGCTCAACATGGGAAGAGGAGGTGCATTAGGAAGAGGAGGCACACCCAATTTAGGTAGAGGAGGTATATTTGGAAGAGGTGGGACACTCAACTGGGGAAGAGGAGGCACACCCAATTTAGGTAGAGGAGGTATATTTGGAAGAGGTGGGACACTCAACTTGGGAAGGGTAGGAACACTTAGTAGAGGAGGTGGAGAGGACGTTGCCTTGGAAGTAGAAGTAGATTCTTCCAAGGCTTTCCGACGAGGGAGAGATGAAACGAAGACCCGTTCTTCTTGATTGAAGGTGCACAAGGAATTCCAGTGGGGATGATAAGCTAATGGTGAAGATGTATAGACGTCAGCTTTATCGGAATTTGAGGAAGTTAATGTCAGGTGGGATGAGGTGGTTATCGAGGGTATGCTGCAAGAGTGATCAGGGCTGCTGAGAAGCCGAACTGAGCATTGTCTCTTTGGGTTGAGATTGTACATCAGTGGAACCTCCACCGTGAATTCTCCATTCACATCGGTTTCTCCTTTAGCAGAAACTATGGCAGTCCTCCATTTCCCTTTCCTGCTGTGAATACTACAATCCACCGCAACCAAAGCACCTGCACCGCAATTCGCATTCCATTGTTATTAGTATCTCATATCAATCAAACAAGGAAATGGAATAATGAATAAACGCAAGGAGGAGCATAGCATGTTATACAATACCGGGTAAGATGTAGGTGGTTGTTTCGGAAAATTGGTGGTCGGGGCATGTGTCGCACAAGACTCTGCCCTTCACCACAATACCATTATCTGATACACGCTTGTCTTCTTGTTGTTCATAGCTGATGGGGCTTGCCCGCGCAAAAGATAAACTAAAACTGCAGAGAAATAGAATTAAAATTCCCAGCGCTGTTACAACGTGAATAGCTTCTGACGCCATGGTTAGTGCTTATGCTCATGAGTTATGCTATTGCTACGCCTTCATCTTTAGACAATAAATAGGCAGACGTTTGATTTTGTTAAGGAAAGGAGAGGAGGGTAGAGTAGAGTAGGTGATCAGAGGCAGATGGTGGTTATGGTTATGGTTGGACGAAGACGAAGAATAAGATGGAGTGCCGGCCCTAAACGCCAACGGTATGTCTTCTGCTTTAATTAGTTTAGTTTTGGTTGGTCTAGAGTTTAGTTTAGTTTAGTTTTGTTCAGAAAGTTCATTGTCTTTTCCTAGGCTGGGTTGTTGTTATGCAACCTCTGCCGCTGTTGACACATATGCAAATGCAGTTGAACTAACGTTTTTGATGCGCATATTCATCTTCATCTTTACTTTGTGTTCCTGGCTCTTCTCTTCTCTTTTTGCAATCGTCTACGTCTCTTAAACAAGCCATTTAGTTGAGCTGTAAATGTAATCGTTACTCGCATAAAATTTACATTACCATCTTTTTAGCGTTTGTTTGGCTTTTCGTTCGGTTGTTGTCAACGCCACGGAAGCTTCTATCAAAGTCTCTCGTCAAAACTCAGTTTTAATCAATCCTGAACAACCGCGCAGATTAAAAAAACAAAATCTTAACCTTTGCACATTGCAATCCACAAAGCAATGGTCAAACATTACCGCATCTTTGAAACTCATTATATTTTTTTAATAGATTGAAAAGTTGGTTTACTAAATTAATTTTTTTTTAAAGTTTAATATTTTTTACTATTGTGGTAGTGTCTTGATTTTGAAGTTTATTATATTAAAAAATAAATTATTCAATAATTTTAAAATTTAATATTAGTTAATATGATATTGTTTAATGGTGTTTGGGTGTTACTAATTATTTTATTAATAATAATATTAAACGTACTGCAATAATAATAATAAAGGTTTTCATTTTGCTTTCAATAGTTTAAAATTTAAACTTCACTATAAAAAAACCAGAACCATCATAACAACTTGTATAAATTCATTAAAAGTATGATATAAGATGCTTCGGCGTTGTAAGGCCGGGGAAGGTCCGCAGTCTCACTTACAGAAATTGTAAGCCGCGCGAGAGCGCAGATCTTCGCTTTGAAGTGATCCGGCAATTGGCAGAGACACGTGTGGAGCCAAGTCCGGACCTCGGCGAAGCAGGCAGGCCATACCATTACAGTAATGCACCTGATCCAGGTCGAGTGCCTCGACTAACAGATCGAGGCAATATTGTTCAAATTTTTTAAATTTCTAAGGGTTAGTGGATTGGTAAATGCTTGTTTGGAAAGGTACTTGTTAAGAAAGATCTGGGTTCAAATTTTGAGGGTGCCAATTTGCAAAGGTAGTAGTTTGCTCTAAATCCTTTGCCTGAGCGATTGGTGTCCCGGTGTGTCTCTCTCATTGGGCAACAACAACGAGATGGAATAGGCTTGTTGGTGTGTGTCTCTCATCGGGTCAACAACAACGAGATGGAATAGGCTTGTTGGAGATCGACGACGACGGACTAAGCGACCTGTGTCTCGTGTCTCTCTCATTGGGTCAACAACAACGAGATGGAATAGGCTTGTTGGAGCAGCTCTTGTGGTTTGAACTGGAAGTGGTGTCCAGGTGTGTCTCTCTCATTGGATCAACAACAACGAGATGGAATAGGCTTGTTGGAGATCGACGACGATGGCCTAATCGACCTATGTCCCGGTGTCTCAGGCTTGTTGTAGGTCGAAGACGACGGCCTAAGCAACCTATGTCCCGGTGTCTCAGGCTTGTTGGAGGTCGACGACAACCTAAAAGACTTGTGTCCCGGTGTCTCTCTCACTGGGTCAACAACAACGAGAAGGAATAAGCTTGTTGGAGCAGCCCCTGGAGTTTGAATCATGCACTTAACAGTTACAAAAATAGTGTGGTTGTAACCAACTCCATTATGTATCTAAAAAATATTAAAAAAAAGTCCTAGGAGAGGATGACACAACAGTTTGGGTTTGGGCTCTTCTTCGAGAGGTCCAAGGTTCAAAATGATTGGGTGAGTGTGTGAGGGGTGGTTGTGTGTATCGTTTTATTTTTGGCCCCTATTAATAAGCTTAGCTCTCCCCCTTATGAGGGGTCACGGTGGGATGGGAATGCTCAGCCATATCGGTTGTAGAGTTACTCACACTAACCAAATCTTAAAAAACTATATATTTAAAAAAAATTTAAAAATCATCCTATTATTATAAATAATTAAATTTTTATCAACCAATAATACCTTGTGTGTAAGCACTTTTATTTACAACACCATAAGTAAAACCATTATCTTGCATCATTATTTTAATTAAAACTTAAAATTATCTTGCCTTATATTAGCCTTTAAAAAGAGTTTGATAGATATTGTTACTTAGCATCCTTTAAATCCATGTGTGTTTTCTTATTTCAATATGCTTATTCCTATGTAGGATAAAGCTTATGAAACCCATTTGGTTGACGATGCTATATAACTTGCTTATATCATGATCTTCCTACATAATGTCCTTGAATTATTTTAAGGTACTATCAAATAGGAAACTTATTCTATAATTTTAGCCTTTATTCAACTTATAGACACCTAAAACATGTCATGTTGATGCGACTACTCATATGGGACATGCTAGAAGACCATATGAAGACCTTGGACAAATACCAAGGTATAGCAATGGTTTAACCACTCATTTAGGTATTTTTACCTAATAATTGTTGGTTGCGGCTGACACCCACGATTAATAGAGCTTACCGTACCTCAGAGCTGTGGCTAGACTCAGAAATCAGTTGGACTTTGGTCAACCTAAAATTAGTTACAACGGCCAATTGGTTGCAGATCTGAGCAATTGGAGGGCAGAAAGATCTAGAAATTTCCATTCAACTACCCCAGCTATCCCTTATTGATCTTGGCTTCCCCATGAAGCTAAGACATGACCTTCCTAAATGCTATAAGAACCTTGTCCAAATAGGAAAAGAAAAGATAGGAAACTTGAGTTGAAACGCAGCGAAGCCCTATCAAATTGTATACTCACTTGTATGTATTGAGAGGAACACTTTTGCTACCCAATTGAAGATCAAATGGCATTTGAGATCAAGAAGGCTATGAAGGGCTAGGGAGAATCAAGAAAATCAATTGAACCCAATCCATCACCAATCTGAGAAATTCAATCGTCAAATATGTCATAGGATACCACGGTGATCCTTGATCATCAATTCATTGGACTGAATTGGGGAATCAAGCCTTGATTTGAGAGGAAGAACATTCACGCCTCAATCACAGCTATCAGTCATGGCTAACAATACCAACTACTTGATAGAACCACGGTCAAGGTATAATCCTAAATTTAGATGGTTTAGTAATATGTTTACATTTCTATTTGCTTATATAGATAGATTTACTATAGATTAGCTTTCTGTCTGTCAATTAGATTGATTAGAATCACTGATTTAGGTTAGTTTCCCTTTATTTTCTAGTATTAATCAATTCTAGATTAGGTGCTATTATTTCCATGCATATATGCTTTTAATGCTTAATAAGGAGGTTTGCTGACTAGATATATGTTTCTTTCACATTCTTAATGGCAAATTTATCATGTTTTAGCATGGATTCATATCTTTATATGCTTTCTTGATTTCATGTTTCTTATAGTATTTTCATGCAATATTTGGATCAAAAGCCTCATCAAGAGAGGCCTCCTTTGTCTCTAATTATTTCTTGTTATTTCTTGAGTGCAGGATTAACAGGGTCATGTCATTCAACACAACAAATACCTCTAATCATGGAGAAGAAGGCTTCATGTGCCTTGGAGTAGTTCGTGACAATCTAGGAAGTCTTGGAATTACACATACCCTTGCGTGGGGATTTTCTCTATTTGTTGTAATAAATATATCACATTGGGTATCCCTAAAAGGGATGGATTTGTAACCGTTTTTCCATGGAAATTTAATAAAATAAGTTTTTCTTTGGGTTATTTACAATTTTGTTCATTTCTTTTATGCTTTATATGTGAATTGCAATTATTACTAGCATTAGGTGTATGCTTCCCTGGTTGCCACACAACTATATTTAATAAGTCGATTATACCTTAAAATAATCTAAATCTCTTTCACCTTTTCATAAAATTTCATTTTATAGATATAATTTGTGATATTTATTTGCATATGTTCATCTAAAACATTATAATTTCATTTAAATTTGACACTTTTGAATGTGTAATATTTTTTAAACACATCTTCATCATTAGCACATATTCTCAAATGTCTATAATTTTATCATCAACATTATCACAATGTTGTTTAAGATTCATTCTCATCCTAAATTTTAGCAAGAATAAAGAAGGCTAAATAATGTGCTTGGAAGAAATTTTTTAAATTAAAGATATAAAGTATAGCTAACAATGAAAAGCAACATGATCAACAAGACAAAGACATTATAATTCGTAAACAAAGAAAAACTAAAATTAAAGTATATTGTGAAAATTTTGTAATTGATCTCATGTGTTTGGGTGATGTTTGTTAAGACATATAATTTGAAATGAATAGATAAACAAGAACCATTGTTGAAAATTAATAATTAATTTCACTCATAACCACAATAAAATTTAAAACTATAAAGGAAATATAATTGAATTATGTTCTTGAAAATTTGATAAAGTTTAACCTCTAAGGGAAAATATATGATAAAATTATAATGTTGTAACATTTACAATGTATGCCAAGATATTTATTACCATAAAAAAATCAATGCAAAAAGAATGAACAAAATGATCAACGTATATAAGTAAAAGTACCATGTATGGAGTAGGAAGCTATGATATATGCTATGTGTATAGATGAATAAATGAATGGATGTGTAAGAATGACATAGAAGGTCTAGGGTGTTTGGTCTTTGGTAGAAGGAGGTGGTGGGGTGAAAAAGGGTAGAGGTGGGAACTTAAAAGAAGAAGGTGGAATGGGAAATGTGAAGGAGGGTAGAGGAGGAACACTCAGCTTGGGCAAATATGGAGGATTGGGAATTGTTAGAGGAGGAAGAGGAGGAAAATTCAACTTGGGAAGAGGGGGAACATTAGGAATAGATAGTGGAGGTGAATTTGGTGGATTCAGAGGAGGAAAAACCAACTTAGGGAAAGGAGGTGCATTTGGAAGAGAAGGAACACCCAACATGGGAAGAGGGGGCACACTCACCTTTGGTAGAGGTGTTGCACTTGGAAGAGGAGGCACACTCAACTTGGGTATTAGTGGAATGCTTGACATGGGAAGAGGAGGTGCATTAGGAAGAGGAGGCACACTCACATTTGGTAGAGGCATTGCACTTGGAAGAGGAGGCACACTCAACTTGGGTAGGGGTGGAATGCTCGACATGGGAAGAGGAGGTGCATTAGCAAGAGGAGGCACACTCACCTTGGGTAGAGGCATTGCACTTGGAAGAGGAGGCACACTCAACTTGGGTAGTGGTGGAATGCTCGACATGGGAAGAGGAGGTGCATTAGGAAGAGGAGGCACACTCACCTTGGGTAGAGTCTTTGCACTTGGAAGAGGAGGTACGCTCAACTTGGGTAGTGGTGGAATGCTCGACATGGGAAGAGGAGGTGCACTAGGAAGAGGAGGCACACTCACCTTGGGTAGAGGCATTGCACTTGGAAGAGGAGGCACGCTCAACTTGGGTAGTGGTGGAATGCTCGACATGGAAAGAGGAGGTGCATTAGGAAGAGGAGGCACAGTCACCTTGTGTAGAGGCGTTGCACTTGGAAGAGGAGGTACACTCAACTTGGGTAGTGGTGGAATGCTCGACATTGAAAGAGGAGGGGCATTAGGAAGATGAGGCACACCCAATTTAGGTAGAGGAGGTGTATTTGGAAGAGGTGGGACACTCAAATTGGGAAGGGGAGGAACACTTAGTAGAGGAGGTGGAGAGGACGTGATGCAGGAGCATCCGGTAGCACCTCCAGTAGAAGCATCGAGTTGCGGGAAAGCCAGCACTGAAGGAGCGGCTAAGGAAGAAAACCGTCGCGATTTCGTCACATGTCGCGAAATCGCGACAAAAATTGGCAAGGAGAAAGTCCAGCAGAAGGGGCCGCGATTTCGTGACATGTCACGAAATCGCGACAGTTTGTAGGAGAGAGAAAAAGGCGCAGAAGGGGCCGCGATTTCGCGACATGTCGTGAAATCACGACCTGCGATTTCGTGACATGTCGTGAAATCGTGACGAAAAGGCGAAAGCAGAGGTGAAGGCAGGAAAGAGTAGCTAAATCGCGACGTCGTGATTTCGCGACATCACGATTTCATGACGTCAAAGCAGAGGAAGAGGCAGAGAAGCGGATCGGTCGTGAAATCACGACGTAAAGGCAGAAGCAGAGGAGAAAGCGTAAAGTGGTAGCAAAATTGCGACGTCTTCAGAAGGATGAGGCGAGGCGGTAGAACGGTCGCGATATCACGACGTCGTGATATCGCAACGTCACGATATCGCGACGAGTTTCTTAGCGGAGGAGCAGGAGACAAAATGGTCGCGATATCGCGACATGTCGCGATATTGCGACCAAAATGGGAAAGAAGCGTCGGGTGGCAGAAACGTCGCGATATCGCGACGGAGAGAGAAGAAGGCGCGGGAGAAAGAGAAAGAGGTGGCGGGAAACCACGGAGGCGGAATTTTCAAAAGTGGATACGGACGACACGTGGCATAAGCTGAAGGTAAAGTGGGGGGATTCCAGGAGCGCGGGAGACGAGAAGGATGGGCACACAGGGTTTTTTTGACGAAATTTGCAGTGACAGAGACCGTGCGGAGTGGGGTAATTAAATCGGGTTGGTGTCCCGATTTTCACGTTTTGTAATTATTGGGGTTGGTGAATCCTTTTAGGCGGGATTTGATGCGTGAGAGGGTTGGGGCCTCTATAAAAACCCAGTTTGTTGTTTTAGTCGGGATGGTGGATCGGGAAATGCACGCAGAGTGTGGAAGTGCGTAGACCAAGCCGAGCGCTGGTCCTTGGAAACCTGCAGGCTGTTTGTATGTGTTTTTCAGATTAATGAATGTAAATTTCAGATTTGTCAATGAAAAAAAAGTAGGGTTTGAGAGAAGTGTGCTTTTCGGTCCCCCCGTCAGTGGTATCAGGGCTAGAGATTCTGAGTGCGTAAACAGATCGTCGACCATGAGGCAGTTTGTGCTAGGATCTGCAGGAGGGTTCTGAGAGAGGAGAGAGAGTTTAGGATCCCCGAGCGTGTTAGCAGATCGTCGGACGTGAGGCAGCTACACTAGATCGTTAAAGCTTTGTAAGAAAAGCAAAGAAAAAGGAAAATGCATTCTCGAAGAAGACGGGACAACAAAGAAGATATGGTGACGGAAGAAGAATACATAGCCTTACAAAAATAGTTGAAGGCCCTACAAAAGGAATGGCTCACAATAAAGTTGCGGGAACAAGAGGAGCGGCAAAGAAGGCGAGAAGAAAGAAAGAGAAAGAAAGAGGAGAAGTTGAAGAAGACTGCATGTGAGGAAGAGTACAGCAGTATCGGGACCTACTCGGAAGAAGGCACAGATTTTTTTGTGCAAGAGGGGGAGTTGAAGCAGGCTGCAAAAAAAGTTTGCAGCAATGAGAAATCTGTCCGGAAGAAGACAGAAGTATGGACCGGGAGCCGGGGTTAAAGCAGACTGCTGAGGCAGAGAAGGGTTTGGAAGTGTTGCAGGAGGCAGCAACCGGACCAAGCAGAAGTGAAGATCACTTCTCCACTTACCCTGGGTGTCTGATGCAGGAGCATCCGGTAGCATCTCTAGCAGAAGCATCGAGTTGCGGGAAAGCCAGCACTGAAGGAGCCGCTAAGGAAGAAAACCATCGTGATTTCGTGACATGTCCTGAAATCACAACAAAAATTGGCAAGGAGAAAGTCCAGCAAAAGGGGCCGCGATTTCGCGACATGTTGTGAAATCGCGACAGTTTGCAGGAGAGAGAAAAAGACGCAAAAGGGGCCATGATTTCACGACATGTGAAATCGCGACCCGTAATTTCGTGACATGTCGCAAAATCGCGATGAAAAGGCGGAAGTAGAGGTGAAGGCAGGAAAGAGTAGCGAAATCGCGACGTCGCGAAATCGCGACGTCGCAAAATCGCGACGTCGCGAAATCGCGACGTCAAAGCGGAGGAAGAGGCAGAGAAGCGGACCGGTCGCGAAATCGCGACGTAAAGGCGGAAGCAGAGGAGAAAGCAGAAAGTGGTAGCGAAATCGCGACGTCTTCAGAAGGATGAGGCGAGGCGGCAGAACGGTCGCGATATCGCGACGAGTTTCTCAGCGGAGGAGCAGGAGGCAAAATGGTCGCGATATTGCGACCAAAATGGGAAAGAAGCATCGGGTGGCAGAAACGTCGCGATATCGCGACATGTCACGATATCACGACGGAGAGAGAAAAAGGCGCGGGAGAAAGAGAAAGAGGTGGCGGGAAACCACGGAGGCGGAATTTTCAAAAGTGGATACGGACGACACGTGGCATAAGCTAAAGGTAAAGCGGGGGATTCCAGGAGCGCGGGAGACGAGAAGGATGGGCACGTAGGGTTTTTCTGACGAAATCTGTAGTGACAGAGACCGTGCGGAGTGGGGTAATTAAATCGGGTTGGTGTCCCGATTTTCACGTTTTGTAATTATTGGGGTTGGTGAATCCTTTTAGGCGGGATTTGATGCGTGAGAGGGTCGGGGCCTCTATAAAAACCTAGTTTGTTGTTTTAGTCGGGACGGTGGATCGGGAAATGCACGCAGAGTGTGGAAGTGCGTAGACCAAGCCGAGCGCTGGTCCTTGTAAGCCTGCGGGCTGTTTGTATGTGTTTTTCAGATTAATGCATGTAAATTTCAGATTTGTCAATGAAAAAAAGTAGGGTTTGAGAGAAGTGTGTTTTTCGGTCCCCGTCAGGACGTTGCCTTGGAAGTAGAAGTAGATTCTTCCAAGGCTTTCCGACGAGGGAGAGATGAAATGAAGACATGTTCTTCTTGATTGAAGGTGCACAAGGAATTCCAGTGGGGATGATAAGCTAATGGTGAAGATGTATAGACGTCAGCTTCATCGGAGTTTGAGGATGTTAATGTCAGGTGGGACGAGGTGGTTATCGAGGGTATGCTGCAAGAGTGATCAGGGCTGCTGAGAAGCCGAACTGAGCATTGTCTCTTTGGGTTGATATTGTACATTAGTGGAACCTCCAGCCTGAATTCTCCATTCACATCGGTTTCTCCTTTAGCAGAAACTATGGTAGTCCTCCATTTCCCTTTCCTGCTGTGAATACTACACTCCACGGCAACCAAAGCACCTGCACCGCAATTCGCATTCCATTGTTTTTAGAATCTCATATGAATCAAACAAGGAAATGGAATAATGAATAAACGTAAGGAGGAGCATAGAATGTTAGTACACTACCAGGTAAGATGTAGGTGGTTGTTTCGGAAAATTGCTGGTCGGGGCATGTGTCGCACAAGACTCTACCCTTCACTACAACAGCATTATCTGATACACGCTTATCTTCTTCTTGTTCATAGCTGGTGGGGCTTGCCCTCGCAAAAGATAAACTAAAACTGCAGAGAAATAGAATTAAAATTCCCAGCGCTGTTACAACGTGAATAGTTTCTGACGCCATGGCTATTGCTTATGCTGATGAGTCATGCTATTGCTACGCCTTCATTCTTTAGACAATAAATAGGCAGATTTCACCGGTGTGAGTGATTTTTTTTTTATATATATAGAAGCAATGGTTAGTAACTACTAGCACAGTTGGTAGGGTTCAAACTATCTGCAAAGGCTCCTAGGACTTCCACCGTCTCGGTATATGGTAACCCTGCGTGTCTCGGTACATGGTAACCCGGCGTGAGATGGGGACCGCCGGACGCACAGGGGTTGCACCGTCGTCATCAATCTGGCGCACCACTCAGAGGAATCAGATCTGGGCTACTGTCTGTGCATGGGCAAGCCCGTGGGATTGGAACCTAGGTCTCCTCTCGGTAAGCGCCCCAACTTACCAATCCACCTAAACCCACAGACGGTGTGAGTGAGTGATTTGATTTTGTTAAGGAAAGGAGAGGAGGGTTGGTGATCAGAGGCATATGGTGGTTGTGGTTATGGTTGGACGAAGACGAAGACTAAGATGGAGTGCCGGCCCTAAACGCCCACAGTATGTCTTCTGCTTTAATTAGTTTAGTTTTGGTTGGTGTAGAGTTTAGTTTAACTTAGTTTTGTTCAGAAAGACCCTTGTCTTTGCCTAGGCTGGGTGGTTGTTATGCAACCTCTGCCGCTGTTGACACATATGCAAATGCAGTTGAACCAACTTTTTGATGCGCATATTCATCTTCATCTTTACTTTGTGTTCCTGGCTCTTCTATTTTTGCAATCGTCTACGTCTCTTAAATTAAATAAATTTGAAATTTTCCTTACAAGCCATTTAGTTTAATCTGTAAATGTACATTACCATCTTAGTCTCATTGGGACCGGGACTGGGACTGGCCCATAGCTATTCCCTAGTTAAGCTGTAAATGTACATTACCATCTTTTTATCGTTTGTTTGGCTTTTCGTTCCGTTGTTGTCAACGCCATGGAAGCTTCTATCAAAGTCTCTTGTCAAAACTCAGTTTTAATCAATCCTGAACAATCGCGCAGGTTAAACAAAACAAAATCTTAACCCTTGCACACTGCAATCCACAAAGCAATGGTCAAACATTACTGTATCTTTCTTTCTGAAACTCATTATATTTTTTAATAAGTTGAAAAATTGGTCTCTTCAAATGAAATGAAAGATTTTAATTACGTCTGCGAGACCCAAATATGGTTTATGGGACCTCAAATATGGAAGTACAACTGCTCAAATCATATCATATGATCTTTAATATCTTTGAGAAGGTTGTTCCTTCTCTTGCTGATTTGGGTTAGCAATTCCCCAACTTTTTTTATTTTATTGTCTTCAAATAACTTTGTCATAGACCCGTTTCCAAGTGTTTCTTTGTGTTTGCCACGACTGTCTGAAAAACTTGGGCACTTATAGATGAAGTGTTCCTCTGTCTCTACTGCCGCTGTGCTGCATAAAGTACATATCCTTTTTTCCCATTGTTCTTTGGGTGTTTTTTTATCTCCTTGTTTCACATCTAAGCCTATGAGAGCTAGTCCTTATCTGAGCAATGAGGATTTTTTCCTTCAACATGATTTCAGCTCCTATATATGTTTTTTCCTTGTGATCATACGTTGGGTTAAACTTTGCAATATAATATTGTCTTTTCCTGCTTGCATTTTTCCACATTCCACTTTTAAACTTTTCATTCACATAACTTTTGATGTCTTTGTTGAAATTTGAGCATTCATTTATGTTGATTTCCCAACGTTTCATCCATTTCTGATTTTGTTTCATCCATGTGTTCTTCTGCCTATGCAACTCTTTGTCCTTAGCTGCCCTTGGCCATTTGTCGTTTTTCTACCACAAACCCCTATAACGAATGTATTTCTCCTATCTACTTAAATTGTTTTATAAATAGAAAGAGAATGAAAAATGTGCTTACTCGATGAAATAGATGTTTAATACAATACTCCGCCACAAACCCTCCTTGCTCTGCAAAAAACCTTTGTCGCAAACCCTTTAATTGTTTTGTGTTGATATTTCTCGTCTGATTCAGTGTAAAGTTTGAATCTTCTCCATTCTATCGGCTCTGCTTCAGTATCCCCACACTCTGCTTCAGTCTTGCTTCAGTATCTTATTGTAAACCCGATGAAATAGATGTTTAATACAATACTCTACAACAAAACCTCCTTGCTCTACAAAAACCCTTTGCCACAAACCCTTTAATTTTTTTGTGTTGATATTTCTTGTCTGGTTCAATGTACAGTTCGAATCTTCTCTGTTCTATCAGCTCTGCTTCAACCTTGTAAGACCAGGGAAGGTTCGCAGACTCACTTATAGTAATTGTAAGCCATGTAAGAGTGCAAATCTTCGCTTTGAAGTGATCTGGTGACAATTGGAAGAGACACATGTGGAGCCAAGTTCGAACCTTAGTGAAGCAGGCTGACCATATTATAGTAATGCACCTAGCCGAGGTCGAGTGCCTCGACTAATAGAACAGGCCTACGAATAGCATTATCCAAAATTTTTAAATCCTTAAGGGTTTGTGGATTGGTAAATGTTTTTTTGGTGAGGCATTTGTCAAGAAGAGACTTGGGTTCAAACCTTGGGTGCCAATTTGAAAAGGTAGTAGTTTGCTTTGAATTCTCTGAATGCGTGTTAGACCTATGTTGTTTCACACTCTATCAACAACAATGAGATGGAATTGACTTGTTGGTAGTAGCCCCATGGTTTTAACCTTGCCATTGACAATTATTAAAAATAATGTGGTTGTAACCAACTCCATTATGTATCTATAAAAATATTTAAAAAAAAAATTGGACGATGCAATAGTTTGGTTTGAGAGGTCGTGATGGGGTGGTTGTGTGTATCATTTTGTGTTTGACCCCTATTAATAAGCTCAGATCTCCCCATTATGAGAGGTCATGGTGGGATGAGGATGTCCATTCATGTCGGTTGTAAAGTTACTCACACTAACCAAATCTTAAAAAAATATATATTTAAAAAATAAAAATAAAAAATCATCCTATTATTATAAAATAATTAAATTTTTATCAACCAATAATACCTTGTGTGCAAGCACTTTTATTTACAACACCAAAAGTAAACCCATTATATTGAGTCATTAAATTAATTTAATTGAAACTTAAAATTATACTAGGTTTACCCTGAGGACTAGGTGGATTGGTAAGTGCTTGTCAAGAAGACACCCAAGTTCAAACCTCGAGAGCAACTTGTTTGCAAAGGTAGTAGTTTCATCTAAATATTTTAAGTCCATGTTAGATCGACGATGATGGTACAAATCTTGACCGATCAATGGTCCTCTTGACATTAGGTCAATAATAATGAAGCGGAATAGGTTTGGTGAACAATAATGAGGTAGAATAGGTTTGGTGGAAGTAGTCCCTGTGGTTTGAACCTATGCTTATGTGGTTTGAACCTATGCTTATCAGTTACTAAAAATAGTGTTATTGTCACCAACTCTCCTATATAACCAAAAAAAATTGTACTAGGTTTAAGAGAAATGTTTCCTCTAAAGTTTGAAGCTCATTATGCTAAGAAAAACAATTTATTCAATAATTTTAAAATTTAATATGATTTTATTAATTATATTTATTTTAAAAACATATTATTAATAAAATAATATTAAAAAAATGCCTGGGTTAAGTGGATTGATAAGTGCTTGTCTGACCATGCACTTACCAAGAAGACACTCAAGTTCAAACTTGGGAGCAACCCATTTGCAAAGGTAGTACTTTGATCTAAATCCTTTGAGTGCACGTTAGATCAATGATGATGGTACGAATCCCAAGCGATCAATGATGCCCTTTACACTAGGTCAACAATAATCCCTTCACACCAAATCAACAATAATGAGATAAATTAGGTTTGGTGGGAGCAGCCCTTGTGGTTTGAACCCTGAACTTGTCAGTTACTAAAAATAGTGTGGTTGTAACCAACGCTCCTAAAATTTTCATCAACCAATAATACCTTGTGTACAAGCACTTTCATTTACAGTTCAAAAGTAAAACCATTATATTTAGTTATGTTTTAACCGAAACATAAAATTATAGTAGATTTAAGTGAAATGTTACCTCTAAAATTTAAAACTCATTATGTTAAAAAATAATTTATTCAGTAATGAATCCAAGTTTTATTAAAAAAGTAATGTTAAATGCAAATACAACATAACTATTTTATAAAAGGTTTCACTAAATATTATTAAAAAAATAAAAAAATTATAAAATAATATTAATTACAAATGTTAAGAGTAAAAATTGTATAAGTAATTAAACAAGCACTTTTACATTATATCATACCTTGTTAATTTAACCAGATAAAAACATCATACTAATATTTATATTTTCATGATGGTCTTGGAATATAATATTAAAAACAATATCAACTTATATATCTAGTTTTAAAGAATACTCTAGTATATCCGCATGATGTGGTCTACGGCAAGGATGCCACTTGCATTATCGGTGATGTGACATGGGTTCAATCCCCATGGCGGATGTATATAAAAGTATTTCTTAACAAAAAACTTATATATTGTGATATAATCCATAAAATATTTACTAAGAGGTTAAACTATTAAGATCATATATTGACTACAATTTGATATGAACCTTGTGTGTCTACCCACACCCCAACAGTCTTTGGGTGATTTTCGAGCATTTCTCTCAATGCCCCATTTTAGGTTTTGTTTAGGGCCTCACACCCGAAATTAATTGTTTTGCACTCATGATCCTTTAAACCTTCACTAAGGTTTCCTATTCAACCTTACAAGTTTAGGTTATCATTGAAATATTGTTTTCACAAGGTAACCTACAACCAACTCTAAGGCTTGGAGAAAAGTAGCAATATTGCTTTTAAAATAATAAACATAAGCATAAGCATATAATCAAGCTCATTATCAATCTATAATCCTAACTCATCTATTTCCAACTTTAAGTATTTAGGTCAGGCATTATTTTCAATGATCAAAAGCAAGGACTTTATTACGATTTGCTAAAATAAAACATACTACTTTCTCTTTCATCCCTAACTTAGAAAACAACAAATTATCCATTCAAATATTTAAATAAAGTTATGCAAATGGTTAGTTTTTCAATGTTAATGTATACTATTCTCATTTCGTACATCATACTCTAACCAAATATAAAACACACTTAGGTTTCATAAAATTCCATAGAAAGAAGTGTGCTAGCCTATCATGGCTAAATATGCAATAGAAGATAAACCAAGCACTTTAACCATATGAAAAAACCACATTCATTTGTCTTCACACAGGACGTCTTGACATTCATTTTTAGGGCAATATGGCAATATCTTAATACACATGCATACGCGTTGAAATAATTATTCCACACTAACATAACTTCTAATAAAATTATTTGGTTTATAGTATACTCAGAAGTCTACAAGAGATTGCATGGTATGCACTACTTTACCCACACCTCTAACACGATGTTCAATCTCTTAATATATCAAGGAGAGTATGTCTGTCCAAATTATGGATGTTTTTACAAAGTAAATAACATAATCATTCAAATTATGGTTTAAACTATTTTCTTAGTAAAGAATGCATAGCCAAATACACAAAAAAAAAGAATCATTTTGCTTACATCAATATGCCTGGGAGCTGAACCATTGAATTAACACCAATAATAATTTCCTTGAATAGACACCACAAAATTCACATAATAAACTTTACATTTTAAATACAGAACGTACTAACAGAACTCAACCATTGTTCTCACATCTCACAAGTAAGGTGAAACACAACACAAAGTTGTTGAATTGATAACCTATTAGAGACCATCTGCTACAGATAGATGAACATCATACTCAGGTGACATTTTAGCTCTCAAGATTTCATCATTTACAAGGTAAATATCTCAACTTCGGACTAGGAGTTATGCTAACACAAATCCACTCAACAAGCATGCCTAAGATGTTTATGGAATTTACAAAATATTATGTCGGTGAACTTTGGGAATAGCTTTTTGCAGTCACATTTTATCCAAGTATTTCAGTTTCTACTGAAACCTCCCTTCAGCTGCTACCACCCTCACTAGTTGTTCCATGCTAATGTTGAAGCTTCACTCTTGGCTGAGATCTTTTGAGGCTTAAGTTTAATGGGATCAGATTCTGGCTCTACCACATGAATGCATTTCTAATTTTCATGCAACACACAATGCATAGATGTTCACCTGAAGTCACACTGCATACTATAGTTCTAATGCATGCAATTTCTCTTAAATACCATCTCCCTACTGGATAATGGCAACACTCATAATTCACATAAAATCGTATCCAATAATGAGAAACATGGTGCAATCACAAGGAAACACTCTATATTACTGTTTTTCGTTTCTTTTCACACAAGAGAAACAACAAATTTACAGGTGCACTACCAGTCAAGCTTTTGCCTTGTTCAATCACACAAAAATACAAAACATCCATGTTCAACAAAATTCCATAACTTATTTTGAATGAAAATGATCAAACAAGAGAAATTCTTTTGGAACAAAACTCCCTGGAGTCCTTTGTGAAACTCTTTATTAAAAACTTCCCTGGTGCTTCCAATATTTTTTCCAAGTTTGTTTTCCCACTGCTCTGCTCTTCCATGTCGGTTCTCCCTGTCGTATCCCTCCGTCATATCTCTCTCAAACTAATTAATTTTATTTAATTTTTAACTCCCTTTCCCCCATTCTCCATTCACGGTTGAGAGAGAGAGTTTCACATCATAATTACTGCAACCAACACTTCACACCCTTACAATTGGGTGGGTTGCTAATCCTCCATGATCACCATCCCATGATGAGAAAAATAAACCTTTTTAATTTAAATATTTGTTATCATTCTTCATAGCTCAATTTACTTATATTGCAACATTTCAAATATAACATTTACCTATTCCTTTTAAACAATTTATGTCCACAAGAATGCTTTTGCTCTCAAACCTCTTAAACCATGCGTTCATACATTTGTTTGCATTTCTTTTTTGATATATTTTTTCTTTTAGTTAAAGCTATTTGTAAATAAATAAAATAACCAGTGGCTCCCATCATCATCACCACTCAACCAAATGCAACACTCAAACAAACATAAAATCTACATGATATGCAAGCATGTGAGCATCCATGTACTCACGAGCCAAATCATCACTTTCCATATTGCCTTTTTTCAACTAACTTCTATTTTCTCGTCGACTTTGAACCTAGTCCTGCATACACAGTAGCAATCAACAATACCACCATTCACAAGAAAAGGTAATGTTATTGCAAATTTGCTCATCTACAATTATACGTGTGAGGATGATCGTTACATTCACTTCTAATAATTGATCAAGAATCACTACAAGGGATTTGTTAAGCCTATTGAACTTTATTTTATGCATTTATTCTTATTGTTGAAATATCCCTAAGACTAGTTTTTGTAAAGGTACAACAATGTTTACATTATTGGCTAGGCACAAATCTATTATTCCATCACCAACAACATGCTTATTTTTATACTGAACCTTTTGGATGAAAGAGGAAGGTTTGTTGTCTTCCTTTTTTGGTTTTCACTTGGCCTCTTCTAAAAAGGGTAGTTTTTACATGTTTAGCTAGGTCTACTACTTCCTTAAAAAAGGAAATATTAGCTATTTCTAAGGGGTAGGCCAATTGCTCATGTAGGTTATGTATAAAAATATTTAAAAGTTTCCTTTTATGGAGTGTGAATTGGAGTCTTGCTACTAGAGCTCATCATTCTATTAGGAAGTTAGTGAAGCTCACACCTTGGATGTATTTAAGGGAATATAGATCATTGATATTGACCTTCTCCTCAATATATATTGAGAATTGTTGGATGAACATCTCGACCAACTCTTCAAAAATATTTAGGCTATATCATGATATTTGATAGTACCACTCTAAGGCTAGGCCCTTAAGGCTATGGATAAATATTTTGAGGAGCATCATTTCATCGTACATAATGTTAGTACATGTAGTATGAATAAACCTAATTTGTTTAGTGGGATCTTATTTCCCATTATACATATGAAATTTATGAGTCTTGCAATTTGGTGGAAAGGGGCAACTAGGTATGATAGGATCAAGCGGATTGTTACACTAATCTACATAAGAAAATTTACGAGAATATGATGACCTTTGCATAGAGTCAATTTCTATAGTCAATTCCTCTAATTGGGAGTTAATTGCTTGGAATTGTGAAGAAGTCAAGTTTTAAGGAATATGAATGGTTTGTTGAGAATTTAGTGAACTTTGGTAGATGAAGAAAGGTTAAGGTTACAATATTTAGGTAGAAGATACAAATATTTTATAACTTATCCCTAAATTTGTTTAAGATAAGAGGATTTGAAGGAATAGGGTTAAGAATTATACGAGTTGAGTTTTGGATAATTTATCTTGTACATACATTTAGGATATGAGGAAAACTAGGAATAATATATTAAGGAAATGGGGCACTAGGAAGAATAACCAAATGTTGGACTTGGTTAGCACTTGTTGGTTGAGGAATAGGGCAACTAGTGTTAACCCTAAGTAGTTCTATAACAGAATGTAAGAAGGAATCATGTACTAAATAGGATGGGGTATTTTGTGGACCACCTTGTACAAAGGTTGTAAGTATATGAGGATTTGAACTTTTATGATTTAGAGTTGACGCATTGAGGTCTATGTACAAAAACCCATGAGATAAATCTATTTGTCTTGAAGTTTTAGGCTATTGATAAAGGTACATAAGGGACCATTCTATATGGTAAGTGTTCAAGGGATATTCATCTATTTTTAAAATAGCTTCTATAGCTTTTTTTTTCCCACAAATGAAAGTTACCATATGTTCCATATACTTAAAGACTACTTCCGCTTGTTCATTAAGAATATAAGATAGGGCACCAAAAGGAGGAGCTTCTTATCCTCTTCATATGTGGGGTTCTCAAATTATACTTGATGGCCTTGGAAATGTGGGAAATCTATTAGGGTTTTGTTCCAACTATTGCGCAACAATTCAAGTAAGACAGTGATGTTCATCCATGGATTTAGGAAGGGAGAGTTAAATTTACTGTAGTTTCATTTTCAAAGTTGTTTAGAAGAGGAAGAAGATATTTTTATAACCTTTTAAATCTTCTCAATTTACATAGTTTGATATATATACCTTAGGGGGGATTTTTTATGTACCTAAGCCTCTTGATATCCTTACTCTTCCAATATACTCGTTAGTGTGTGGAAGAGGCTAGTCCCATCGATATACCCATCAGTATGTGAGAGAGACCTTGAGGTACATGAAAGAATTAAATGTGAGGATGAACACACCTAGATAACCCAAGCTTGGTACATTAGAGGTAATCAATATCCCTCCTTATGACTCATTTATCCACTATTTTATACTCCATAGGGTGCTTAAAGTACTTGTAAGGACCTATATGGGAGGCTAGCATCCTTCGATCACTATATACACAATATAGCATAAAGGCTTGTACTATAGTTACTCAAGGGGTCGTATGTGGCCCCTAGTAGGACTAACCTTTGGTTATGTGCTTAAAATATGTGTTAATATTTTCTAATTACACAAATAATTTTAATGGTATTATTTAAATGGTGAATTAGTTTTATCTTTAATTATGATTTTTTAAAAGGATAGGAAAATTTTGGACTTGTATGGTGTTCACATCGGTCTCATTAAATATGTGGGGTATGTAGGGATGCACATTGCATCATTAAGGAGCCATTTTTAGCTAATTAAGTGAAATTGACTCTTTTGTCCCTAAATTTGGGGAAAAAAGCAACATTAATATAAATAATTTAAAACCTTGTCAAACCTTCATTAAAATTTATAAATGTTATACCATTGGAAAGATCTAGAGAAAATATTTTCAATGACAATAAACTTACCTATGTATGTCTAAGACCAAGTACCTTAAAAACCACAAAAATAATTGTACTATATGCTTACGATAATATTGCATTGTACATTTAGTGCATTTGTCATTGTATGATGCTTTTGTCCATATAACACTTTTATATCGCCACTACCAAAACTAAGTTTTCAATGATGTGACTACATGTCACTAACCATTCTTCATCATTATTGCCTATCACATAATTTATCACATATCTTGACTTCCAATCAGAGCACTAACTACCAATCAAGGTAGTTAACTGCCCAATAATAACATGTAATTGGAAATTTAGCTAGTTAAATCCATGCATATATCTTTGGTTATTGATTCACCTCCTCTTACTCATGCAAACCCATCTGATAACCTTGTAGAATTGAACACCTCATATATATTAACTAGACACCTCTTCCTCTTTAATTGGACACCTCATCTTAGTTAGCTATACACCTCACTCCCCCATGTGTGCACCTAAAAAGGATCCTCTAACATGGTGGGGAAATCTATAAAATCACCCTTGGAGGATACCAAAATGAGGATTCTTTATATCATAGTTACATGCTGCTACATTTTTAAGACCACCCTTCTTGTACATTTAAATCAATCTCTTATACGCACTCTCATATTATTGTTATTGTGATAGGAATAAGGTATCTTCCTCCCTCTTGTAAGGCATCTATCATTTGATGCTTCTTTCATCTGGAAATTTTATCATTTGGTGCTTTTGTCTTGGTAGTAGAATTAGGTTTGTAATTTGCTATTTTATTTTATTTTCATCTTAGATCTAAAACTCAATTTTTTTTTTTCTCTATAGTCATTTTATTAGGTTCCATAAAGTTTACAAGAGATGTAAATATAATGAATCACTTTTTTTTTAATTTTTTTAGATCTATTTTTTAAATGAGTCATATATAATTTGAAATAATTTGGTTAGGCCCTCCTTCTTGTAACAACCCACTCACTTGGTTGCACGGTAAAAGAACAATAAAAAAATCAAATTAATTTTTTCTTTAGAAAGGTTTTACTGCTCTACCTAAAGTTTTTTTTCTACCATAACAAGTTTGATCTTATATTTTCACATCAGAATTCATCCCTTGAATTTTTTCACATTATTAAATAGTATAGCACAAACACAATATACCACTTTTGGGTTCAAGATTGCTGCATCCAGTCACTCAAGTGGATGAGATTAGCTAAATCTCGTAAACTTGCCATTTAGTGGTAACAGTTTTCTCATTTATCATCCCATTTTTCCAGCATGAGGACCAAACCACGGTGAGGGTTATCCTCTATAGCCTATAACATATAGAGGGAAACATTTATAATCCCTTACCTTCGCACATTGTACCTTCGACATTCTATTTGACTCATTTATACTCAATGTGGAGGTAACTAGTGTATTCATGCCTTAGTGACTAATTGAAGTTTCCATTTATTCCTAAAGTAGTTAGCACCATGTCAATATCCTAACATTGGAATTAATCACACTATACCATCACAATGCACAAGGATTTATCCCATACCAAAACCTGTGGTCAATCTAACAATGTTTGACAATAAAGGTATTTATCACAGTTCATCCTTGGGAGTAACTTGGATAAAGTATCCCATACCACCTTTCCATTCTGACCTGACTGAGTCATTAAATGACCAATTATGTTAGTTTACAGTTGCTCCAATTTAGTTGTTTGTCTACCTGCACCCCAATAATCCTAGATGAATATTTGAATCAATTTTGGGTCAAGTTTCTAAGAATATTAATATTTCATTTAATATACACTTTTCCCAAACAAGCATTTAGGATATCTTACATTGGTACTTCTTCCTTTAGAGGTTAATTTGTTTTAGAAAGAATATGGTAAACAAATATCTTGCAAAGGTTTGCTATTTTTCCAAGTTACATATATTTTGAATAAGGAACTATTATTTATCTAAATTTTAGATTTTTCCAAAAAACAAAACCAGATTATAATAAGTCATTTTAGAGACCTATGGTCACACTTTTTACACATGGCTAGTAAACTTTTCCTCACCTAGTGAGTAGACCTCCATAACAAGCCTAACCCCTTACTTAAATGATGTGTTCGTTTAACTACCACACAATGTTTTTCAGTACTTAAAAACTTCTCATTTTATCTACGAACAAGCAAGGCAACTTCTGGGGAACACCTATTCATGACGTCATTAACCAGGCTATGAAATTCAAACTAGATATATCCCTTATGTGTTCTTTATCTATTGGATATTATTGTTTAACTTTAGTAGTATATCCTATCATTTACCAAAGCTTTCCCTTCCAAATATTTAAATGATATCATAGATATGCATATTAAATGATGAAACAACTTCATAAAGTAATACTTGGAAAACATTCAAATAATAGAATGCATCAAAATTTAATCTTAAAAACATCTCCAGATCATTGTTATATAATAAACTCTACCGCATTATAAAATATCTCAATTTATAAAAAATATCTTAAATTCTGGAATACAAATGGGCTCTACCATTGAGTTTATTTTTCACATACGTGGGAGAGATATTCTTAATTGATATTGTCACTCATTTACAACTTGCTCTACTCATTATGATGAGCGCTATTACTACAACACGCTAGAAAACTATGTAGACCCTATAATATGGACCTTCATTCATAATTAGCGTATGATTGCTTTTTTAGAGAAGAGTTATGTATACATGTTTTGGTTTGATGCTTCCATAATGCAGGCTCAAAATTGATAGCCTATGCTCAAGAAGTTCTCATAGCACCCAATGATCTCCTATAGACTTAAACACGCACCAAAACCAAATGGATCCTCTAGGGATCGGATACAGCTCATGACATGCTCATGCATATAGCATGCACGCAAATTTATCTAATTTTTACATAACTAATTTGAGCTTCACTAACCCCTACTCGAAATCCACACAAAAGTTTCCAATTCTTTTCATTTTTATAAATAACAATAGAATATGTTTCTAGCTTAAATCAGGTAAAGGTTTCACATTTCACTTCCTATCAACTGTAAAACTATGCTCACTGTGTCAAGGTAGAAAAAACAACAATATTCACAAAACACATAGAATTATATCCCGAAAAACTAACTTCTTCTAGATTTCCATTGCAATTAGTATAAATCACACAAACCATAGCAATTTTTTCAAATACAACAAAGCTTTCAAGTAAGAAAAACATAATTCCATTGCCTTCATTTTCAAGCAAACATGACAGTGTTTTCCAAATAATATTATGTCACATAATCAAACTATAACATATATTCTTTCATAGAACATAGCATAGTTATACCAGTAATTTCACTATCATAACCCAACAGCTTCGTTATCACACGTCAACGGACTCATCATCACACATAAAAGAAGTATTAAAAACATCTTCATTGTAATAAATTTTAGTGTAGCCAAACCGTTTACTCGGTTTCCCAAAATAGCAACAACCCACTGTCCTTAAAACCTCTTCATTATTCTTTCGTGACATCCTGGTTGCCAAGCTCTTATTCCTTTCTTTTTCTTTTTCCTCATCTATTCATTATGCCAGCTTACCCTACATATCCCTTCAACATAATGCTCATAATGATCTATTATGGGATTCCCTCCATTCCTGGATTATCTCCACCACCATTAACAACAAGGAGATAGATTCCACTAGAACCAAAAATAATTATTTTGTGGATTTTCAAATAATATTATATTTTTTTTATACTAAAAAAAACAAGCTATGAAAAATAAATTATTTTGCGTCTTCAAAAAATGTAGTAAGGTTAAGAATGCACTATGCTCTACGTGGAGTTAGTTTCGGCCAACATTCCATGCACACCACCCAACATTACAATTTTTTTTTAATACAAAAAAGTAAAATAGTACAACAACCATAATACATATGCATAACATTCTCTCTCTTTTTTTAAAAGCAAGATATAAAACAATTATCTTCCTCTATATTTTGTCTTCCTTTATAAAATCACCTTTCCCTAAGATCATGAAAATATAAAGGTAGGCATTTTCAAAGCTTTATTCAAACCATTCAAAGGTGACTCTCAAGATTATAACATCTTCTCTACCACCCTTAACCACACAAGCCAATAATGGAACATTTCAAAACAATAGGCATACACACACATGTCTCAACAAGCAAACAACCACATGCCTATCAAACTTGTGGCTCCCATCATCATTGCCACCATCAAATATTTCTCATTCATTACCAACATGCAATATTCAAACCAATTTAAATCATGCAAAGATGCAATTTAAAATATACCTAAATGATATGCAAACGTGTGTTTCCATGTTCTCATGAGTTGAATCATCACTTTCCATTTTTTCATTGACTTGGTTCCTCTCATTGTCATCTTGTAACAACCCTGCACTCATAGAGGCTATCAGTAGTACCTTGTTTCACAAGAAAAGGTAAATATATATATTTTATTATTATTCATTAACTATGTGAGGAGGGTCATTACATCCTCCCCCACTAGTGATAAAAATAGCCCCTGTGTTTAAAGCTAAGTGAAGCAAAAGAAAGACTTTGAATATTCTTAACTTTTTACTTTTATCCAAAAAAATACTCAATGAAATTTCACTTTTCCATTTGAACTCAAGTATTTCCAACACATTTGTCAACATAAAGAGAAATGCATCATTTTGTTTATGATTACCATATAATTACATATTTTATTATGCCATAATGAAGTCAAATACACATATCCATCGAGGTCCAAAACATATATCATAGCAATACCAAAATATTTAAAGGTTACTCTACCTATTAACTCAACAAATATGTTCTATAAATATATCTCAAAATTCATAAAAGTTTATGAAAAAGTATTTATCTACTCAAAAAAATATGGAAATTATCATTGCATATGTGCTACATCTTACCATGTAACTTTCCAATCTGAGTAGTGGTACCATTGGACCAGACATTGCTCTATGCTTTGTTCTCTCAAGTTCTTGGTTCGAAAACCAATAAAATGAATAGGTCGCACCTCAATCCTTAATGGATTGGTCATATACAAATTGAAAACATCCAAAACATGAGTAGGATCAAAAATATGTTTTCTAAAGAGGGACATATGAAAGACATTATGGATCTTGGATAAGCTTGACAGTAGAGCTAATATGTACACAACCGTGCTTATCTTATCTATGATATCAAAGGGACCCACACATTGAGATCTTGGAAGATTTTATTGAATGTTTTGTTGGCTTCACCCTTAAGAATACTCGCTCTCCCATTGAGTTTTCCCTTGGTTTTCTTTCGAGGTTTGCATAGCTCTTATGGCAGTCTACAACCTCTTTTAGCTTTTGCTAAATTATTTTCAATTGCTCTTTCATTTATTATATCATTTTCAGGTCAATCACTATTCAATTCTCTAGATTATTCTATGATAAGGGAATTCAACACCTTCTCCCATACAAGGCCTCAAAAGGTGCCATACCTAGTGAAGCATGGTAACTTTTATTATATACAAATTATTCTAGATAAAAGTAGTCTTACCACTTAATATGTTGATCCATGCAGTACATTCACAACATATCCTCAAGAACTTGGTTCACCCTCTTAGTCTTACCATCTATTTTTGGGTGATAGGTGGTACTAAT
The DNA here is from genome assembly GCA_028583015.1 of Wollemia nobilis. Classification (NCBI taxonomy): domain Eukaryota; kingdom Viridiplantae; phylum Streptophyta; class Pinopsida; order Araucariales; family Araucariaceae; genus Wollemia; species Wollemia nobilis. The sequence goes on along the minus strand of JAQPPZ010001766.1, from coordinate 601,874 downwards.
ATTTAGTTTGGTCCCTAATGCTTGATGTAGTGCTTGCCAAAAATTAGAAGTAAAATAAGAATCTTTATCAAAGATTATAATTTTTGGAAATCCATAGAGTCTTACCACTTCCCTACTTACTTGCTACAGTAGTTGTATCATCTTGCACATTACCTGATATAAAATGTGAGACATTAGTTAAAATGTTCACAATTACGAGAATTACAATATGCCTAAACCTTGCTTTAGGAAACCCCACTATAAAATCCATTGAAATTACTTTCCACTTTTGTATGGGTATCTCATGTGGATATAGTTTTCTAGCTGGATGTAGGTGTTCCACTTTCACCTTTTGACATTCCAAGCATTTATCACATAGTTTTTAATATCCTTTTTCATACCAGGTCAAAAATATGCTTTCTTTAGATTCTCTTGCATCTTTGCACCTCCTAGGTGCACAGATTAGGGGATCTTATGCACCTCTCTAGGGGTTTTTTCCCTCAATCCTCCTAATTTGGATACCACCAACCTAATCCTAAAATAAAGAAGATCATACCTAAAAACATAATTTGTATCCTTGTCTGCTTTCTGTCCATCCAGACCTAAACATGACTAAATAAAATCATCTCTTTCTTACCATATTTTAATTTGATATAACATATCATATTGGCATTTCATCATTGTGTTTATACACCCTCTTCTACTCAAAGCATTAGTGACCTTATTATCTTTACCCTTAATGTACTCAATGCCAAAATCATACTCCGCTAGGAACTCTATCCAACATTGTTGTATGGCATTTAATAAGGGTTGAGTAAATATATACTTTAGACTTTGATGGTCTGTCTTTAACTCAAATGATTTTCCTAGAAGGTAATGTCACAAAAATTTTAGAGCATGTACTACCGCAACCAACTCTAAATCATGAGTGGCATAATTTACTTTGTGCCTCTTAATTTTCCTAGACTCATAAGCAATTACTTGCATCACCTTGGGTCAAAATCCCACCTAACCCTTAGATCGATGCATTTGTACAAACTATAAATTGCTTATTAGGATCAGGTAATTGTAGGATTGGAGCAATCATCAACCTTTATTTTAAAACTTGAAAAGCCTCCTCACACTACTATGTCCACTTGAAGTCTTTCTCTTTTATCTAAAGATTTGTAATGGGCTGAGCAATTATCGAAAACCCTTTGACGAATCGCCTATAATATCTTGCAATTCCCATAAAACTTTACATCTTTGTGATATTAGTAGGTGTTGGCCAATCCATGGTTGCCTTAATTTTCATAGGGTCTACTGCAATTCCTTCAACAAAGACAATATGTCCAAGGTATTGCACTTGAATATAAAACTCACATTTTGTCAATTTTCTAAACAATTTATTCTTTATAAGAATTTCAAGCACTGTTCTCAGGTGCTAATCATGCTCTTCTTTATTTTTGGAATAAAATAAAATATCATCCAAAAATACGAGTACAAACTTATCTAGTTGTTCTATAAAAATGATGTGCATGAAGTTCATGAACGCAATTGGGGTATTGGTTAGCCCAAAAGGTAAGACTAGTAAACTCAAAATATCCATACCTTGTTCTAAATATTGTTTTAGAAGTATCGTACTCCTAAATTCTTAACTGATGATATCCAGATCTGAAATCTATTTTAGAAAATATGGTTGCTCCTCTTAGTTGATCAAATAAGTCATCAATCCTTGGTAACGAATACCTATTTTTGATAGTATCCTTATTCAATATTCTATAATCTATGCACATTCTTAAGGTACTGTATTTATTTTTAACAAATAGAATAATAGCTCATCGGGGTGACACACTAGATTCGATTAACCCATTTTCAAGCAAATCATGTAGTTGTATTTTTAGCTCTTGCAGCTC